>OX578155.1:15981909-16581909 GCA_951213105.1 Amaurobius ferox | reverse complement strand
CCTGATTACATACGCAAGTATATAATTTTATCTGCTGCTATTTTAGCTCAAATATTCAGTGGGACGATCTGTTTTGACGTCAGGGATAGTGCCACCCAATTTAACCATAACCCAGTGGGGGCGACTTTCACAGGGACCGCACCCTCCTTCCTCTAACATCAACTTCTCCGAAGAACTTTCAAATCCACATATTAAACGTGCCCGAATTCCGCGTGAACAGAGGGTTCGTTTAGGCAGAGCTACGAATTGAACTCGGGTCCTCCGAGTGCAATATTTGTGCCTTAACCACAGGACTATCCCACCCTAAAGTTCATCAATCTGTCTTTCAGACCGTATGCAATACAGAAAAATCCACTGGGTTCATGAATACTAATACGTATATAGGTCATTTAGCGAAAATTTTGTCATGCCAAAATAACATTTTTTAAATAATTATAAAATTTTAAAAACATTTTTATATAGAAGACACTTCTTATTGCAGATACTATCTTCCATGGACGGGTTTCACTCTTATTCTGCGCTGGTCAGCAGGGAATAGCAGAAATCTGTAATGATAGTAAAAGCCATGTCACAATGTTTTGCGAGCTTCTATGGGAACTGATAATTTCGGTCCTTCCACGTGGTTGGCATAACGTTTACTTACAATTTAACACAGGCCACACGGAGCTGCAAAAACAAATTTCATAAAACACAAATCCGCCTATAAGAGACGCTCCCAAAAATATGAAATACACCCCAGCGAGAATTTTTAATCAATTTTATGCTGGTCATATGGAAGGATTGAAATTGTCATTTTCCATAAAAGCTTGTAAAAATTGTGGATTTTAGCAAGTTTTGTATTGCCTTTGCAGCTGACGAGCTGTGTCTTCCATATTGACGACCGCATAATAAACGCGAAACCGGTTCATGGATGTTAGTATCTGCAATGGGAGATCCATCCTTATTTTGGTGGGCGCCCGTTATAAATCGGTTTTGTGTATAATACACTTTTATATGTTTAATCTGTTTTTCTCAATTTTGCATTCATTCGGTTATGTGTTAGGGCATGTGTTACAGAATGTATAATTTCTTACGTTTCTTCTCTTCTAATTACGAATGCATCTTTTTTGGGGGTAATTTTAGCTAATTTTTCAACTAGTTTCGAATGAAAGAAGTTGCAGCACATATAGCGTACATATATAAATATTACACAGTTATCAGTTTTAAATACAGTGCCCTCAGTAAAAATGTGTATTCACGATCCTTAGTTAATAAATATACGTACCCACGTTTTCTTAGTTATTAGATATACTTACGTTTACTCTCGGTAAGAATATATATATCTAATGCCAAGCTATGCCCTCATTCTAACGGTGTATACGCATGGGCCTCAGTCTAACGGTGTATATGCAGCGTCCGCATTCTAACGGTGTATATGCAGCGTCCGCATTCTAACGGTGTATATGCAGCGTCCGCATTCTAACGGTGTATATGCATTGTCCTCAGTCTAACGGTGTATATGCATTGTTCGCATTCTAACGGTGTATAAACATGGTCCTCGTTTACCTTGCAAAAATACATACTTGAAATAAAACTTTTTTTAAAATTTTCTTGTCACATATGTGATTAGCTTCCTTCAAAGATGCCTAAAATGTGAAAATTATATCAGAAAAATCATTATTTCTGGAGGTCCTCAGTTTGGTGGGTTCCCCGCAGCGTCCTCGTTTTCCACCAAAAACCAACCTGTGTGTGTGTGTGTGTGTGTGTGTGTGTGTGAAAGTATGTGGGTGTGTGTGTGTGTGTGTGTGTGTCAGTGAGACTTTGGAGACGATAACTGACGAACGAATGGACCGATTCGAACCAACTTTGGTACAAAAATCACAATCCGTAAACACTGGAAGCCTATTGTTTTTATACGCAATCGAATGCTCAGAACCCCCCATAATTTTCGAATGGAATTTTGAAAAAATCGTCAAAAAATTAAAACCACTAATAGAGTTACGCAAATAGACATTTCTTATGTAATTTTTCATTAGAAAACGATTGACATAAATTTTAGAACGCTAACATGAACCGTTCTCGAGATATTGTACATTTTTCAAAAAAATTATCAAAAAGTCATATAAAATAAAAAAAATATATTTTCTATTGAGAAGCGTGTTCACTTTTCATATGTAATACCATGCGATAAATTGAGTGACATCGTTCTCGTGGATCTAGTTCGTTCCATTCATGAAAAAAGATAGTTTGAATAATACTTTTATATTTGAACGCCAATAGTCATTTATCTGCTGTAAGAATAACTTATTTCTTAGTGCATAACGCTTGGCGAGATTTTGGCGACGAATTTGGCGGAATGTCGCCAACTTGGCGACTGTTTTGAAATATTGCCAAATTAACGAAAATCTCGCCAAATGGTTAAAAATGACTCTAAATCAATGAAAATGACGATTAATTGTCGAAAATTCAATATCTTGGAAAGAATATTAGTATCTACTATAAGATAAACCTGTTTTTTTTACTGTAAAAGTAGTAAATTCATTACATTATATAAGGAAAGTCATGTGTTGCCCACATCAAATTTTTAATAATATAAACACCTTGATTTATCTGTCTGTTTATCTATCTACCTCTGGTTAACGCTTCAATTTAGATTCTAACCCAGACACAGAGAAATTGTGTTGCAACCGTGGAACTTTGCGTAACGTATGACATCAGATACTGAGTGAAACCTTGATGTTATTACTTCCCTTATATACATAATGTATAAGGAATGTATTGTGACGGGGTCGAAAATTCGAATTCAAGTTTTCGACGGGAGAGCACGTTTCAAGCATCCCTGATCAAGAATCAAACATTTTTGAGGTGATGTATCTGTGTGTGTATCTGTGCGTGTGTGTGTGTGTGTGTGAGTGAAAGTATGTGTGTGTGTGTGTGTGTGTGTGAGTGAAAGTATGTGTGTGTATGTGTGTGTGAAAGTATGTGTGTGGCTGTGTGTAAAAGTATGTGTGTGGGTGTGTGTAAAAGTAAGTGTGTGGGTGTGTGGAGGCGTCAGTGAGACGATATCTCACGAACGAATGGAGCGATTCGAATGAAATTTGGTACAAAAATCACAATTCGTGAATACTGGAAGCCTATTGTTTTTATACGTAATGGGATGTTCAGAACCCCCCTTAAATTTTCGAGTGAAATTTTGAAAAAATCGTCAAAAAATTAAAACCTTTAAAAAATGTTACTCAAATAGGCATTTCTTATGTAATTTTTACTTAGAAAACGATTGACATAAACTTTAGACCGCTAGCATGAACCGTTCTCGAGATATTGCATATTTTAAAAATAAATTTATCAAAATATCCCATAAATTAAATACAATCTATTAACTGTTGAGAAATATGTTCACTTTTCATATGTAATATCATGCGATATATTGGGTGACATCATTCTCGTGGATGTAGCTCGTTCCATTCATGAAAAGAGGTACTTTGAGTAATACTTTTGCATTTGAACGCTAGTAATCATTATAAGAATAACTTATTCCTCCGTCTATAACGCTTGGCGAGATTTTGGCGACGAATTTGACGGAATTTCGCCAACTTGGCGACTTTTTAAAATGTTGCCAAATTAACTAAAATCTAGCCAAATGGATAAAAATGAAGCTAAATCAATGTAAAACAACTAATTGACGAAAATTCAATATCTTGGAAATAATATAAGTATCTACTAGAAGAAAATCGTATTTTTTTACTGTAAAAGTAGTAAATTCATTGCATTATATAAGGAAAGTCATGTGTTGCCCACATCAGATTTTTTTATTTCTTATCATTTTATAAATTTTTATTTGAGATACGGCGCAACTAGGAGTGTCACGCTCATATTGCTAACAAGTCAAATATTTCAAGCTTCTTTCAACAAAATATAGACTATAAGAATAACCTATTTCATTCCGTCCGTCCATATGTAATGCTTGGCGAGAAATTTAGCGGAACGTCGCAAACTTGGCAACTTTTTTAAATGTTGACAAAGTGACAAAAATGTCGCCAAATTGATAAAAATGACGCCAAATGAAAATAAATGTTTCGTAAATTTTTATTTCCTTCATATGGCTTGTATACATTCTAGTCTTTACATATTACTATATATTGCAGAGAAATTAATTAGGTTAAAGCTTTAAGATAGAATTTCAAGTCCCTTGTCCGTAACTTAACACATCCCCCCCCCCCCCCAATAAGTAAATATGTCGTCGTTCATTATTCATTGCCCTGGTATGGGCGTCCCACTCGTTGCAGAGACATATTTATTTACAAACTCCCCTTTTCCTTAAACCGAATCCTATTCGGATTTCATTTACTATGCTGATGGGCTGATGAATAATGCAGCGTGCAGCCTCCAGTGTCTGTACTTAATGGAGTTACTTTAATACGCCCATTGTAATCTCCTTCATAAGGTTTTAAGACTCATATTTAATGGATTGTTGCCATTGCTATAATGAGAATGTTTTATAGCATTCCCTGTGCATAAACTATGCTATACTGAAATAACAGTGACAGTAATCGAATTTAAATTAGATTCGAATTAAAATTCGAATGCTTTACAGTTTGAATGGTTTTGAACGTACAGGTAAAGATATGGAGGTACTGAAAAAATTCCAATATCATTTGAGACAACAATTCAGGTGGCGCTGCGATAGGATAAGTGCCCCTGAATTGTATGTATTTATAGGATGAAAGGCTTTAAATATTTATTTAAATTATCAAATTTGTAGAAATAATTGAATAACGCAGTGCTTATTAGAACTGAAGCAATAAGGAATATGGTTACGTATGTAAAATTATTTTATCATTCAATTTATTTTTATCTCCCTATATTCTGAACTATCCTACAATTGTGAAAAAATAATGATTAATTATACTGATCATTAGGAAATCTTAATTAAAAAAAAATCTGATGTGGGCAGCATATGACTTTCCTTATATAATGCAATGAATTTACTACTTTTACAGTAAAAGAAAATAGATTACTCTTATAGTGGATAATTATATTCTTTCCAAAATATTGAATTTTCGTCACTTAGTCGTCATTTGCATTGATTTGGCGTCATTTGTATCCATTTGGCGAGATTTTCGTTAATTTGGTAACATCTAAAAAACTCGCCAAGTTGGCAATATTCCACCAAACTCGTCGCCAAAATCTCTCCAAACGTTATGGAAGGAGAAAGAAGTTATTCTTATAGCAGATTGCCATTCAAATACTAAAGTATTACTCAAAGTTTCTTTTCCCGTGAATGGAACGAGCTAGATCCACGAGAATGGTATCACCCAATTTATTGCATGATATTACATTTGAGAAGTGAACATGTTTCTCAAAAATTAATATTTTTTTAATGAGATTTTTTTATAAATTTATTTGAAATATGTGCAATATTTCAAGAAAGGTTCATGCTAACGTTCTAAAATGTATGTCAACCGTTTTCTAAGGAAAAATTGCATAAAAAATGTCTATTTGCATAACTTTATTGAAAGTTTTGATTTTTTGGTGAATTTTTCAAAATTTCACTCGAAAATTTAGGGGGTTCTGAACATTTGATTGTATTTAGAAACAATAAGCTTCCAGTATTCACAGATTGCAATTTTTGTGCCAAATTTTATTCGAATCGCTCCATTTGTTCGTGAGATATCGTCTCCACAGACTCCCTGACACACACCATTTCATCCAATTTAAAATATAAGTGATCCAATCCAAAGAAATCTACAACACGAAGAATCCTATACAATACTTTCATATCTAAATACTACTTTAATTTAGATTTGCGATTTATAGTTATATCATTGCTAATTTAACAGAGTATAGTTTACAAGCAAAAAAATATGTACTGCTCAAATTTCTGCTTAATTTAATAGGGTACTTATGTTCATTTGTACTCACTGCACAAGTGCCTTTTGCTGGACGTTTATATTCCTCTTTGGTATTTTATCGTTCATCCATAATGTCCTACTACTCATTCTTTCCTCCATGGTTTTTTACTTTATTTTTCTCCCCCTCATATTTAGCAACTCCCCCCCCCCCCCCCACATTCCCTGTTTCTGTGTCATGTTTTTTGTTATAACATCACTTGCCAAACTCGTTTTGATAAGTGAAGGATACGCATCATATTAGCCATGAAGAAGGCTGTTTCTTACAAAACATTGATTCTTCCATCCGGGAATCGAACCATGGATCTTTGAACTGGTCAGCCGACGTTTTACCGTTGAGCTACTGTGATGGAATTGCAAGTTCTTATTGTCGAAGTGGACTTTGCAGTCTTCGAAAGTGTTTGACATTATTTTGGGTTGAATAGTTTTTTAAATGAAGGTTTTACTTTCCTTATATACATAATGTATAAGGAAAGTATTGTGACGGGGTCGAAAATTCGAATTCGAGTTTTCGACGGGAGAGCACGTTTCAAGCATCCCTGATCATGAATCAAACATTTTTGAAGTGATGTCTGTGTGTATGTGTGGGAAAGTATGTGTGTGTGTGTGTGTGTGAAAGTATGTGTGTGTGTGTGTGTGTCAGTGGGTCTGTGGAGACGATAACTGACGAACGAATGGACCGATTCGAACCAAATTTGGTACAAAAATCACAATTCATAAACACTGGAAGCCTATTGTTTTTATACGCAATCGAATGTTCAGAACCCTCCTAAATTTTCGAATGAAATTTTGAAAAAATCGTCGAAAAATCAAAACCACTAATAAAGTTACGCAAATAGACATTCCTTATGTAATTTTTCATTAGAAAACGATTGACATAAATTTTAGAACGCTAATATGAACCGTTCTCGAGATATTGCACATTTTTCAAAAAACTATCAAAAAGTCATATAAAATAGAAAAAAAAATATTTCCTATTGAGAAACATGTTCACTTTTCATATGTAATAGCATGCGATAAATTGGGTGACATCATTCTCGTGGATCTAGCTCGTTCCATTCATGAAAAAAGATACTTTGAGTAATACTTTTGTATTTGAACGCCAATAATCATTTATCTGCTGTAAGAATAACTTATTTCTTCGTCCATAACGCTTGGCGAGATTTTGGCGACGAATTTGGCGGAATGTCGCCAACTTGGCGACTTTTTGAAATGTTGCCAAGTTAACGAAAATCTCGCCAAATGGATAAAAATGACACTAAATCAATAAAAATGATGACTAATTGTTGAAAATTCAATATCTTGGAAAGAATATTAGTATCTACTATAAGAAAAACCTATTTTTTACTGTAAAAGTAGTAAATTCGTTACATTATATAAGGAAAGTCATGTGTTGCCCACATCAGATTTTTAGTTTTATTTTTAAGCAAGAAGGTGAGTAACTGGTTTACCCCGCACCACATTTGTGCTATGCTTTCTCCTTCATGACGGTTCATTAATTCAAGATTAGCCATCCTATCAAAAAACCTTAAAATTTGATGTTATTAGACAATGCTTCGTTGCCAAATTTCATAAAGCTTTCAGATGAAATTGCAGAATAAAAATCATTTTTTCCCCCTTGCTAATATTTTGTAATATAATTGTTTTACTTACCTGTTGCGCTGAAAAATCTTCAACTTTCAAGTAATAACGATAATTTTTAACTAATAACACATTTCGTTATTCGCATAAACACGGACAAACTTGCATTGATGCTGGTAAATCTGGCTTTTTCAAATTAACAGATCTAAATTAATGTTAATTATAAAAGGGTGCATTTTATAAGATGAATATTTGCTATTGATTAATTGGCATTATGTTTTTTTCTTATTAGAAAATAATACTGATGCTATTGTCACTTCATTTCGTTCACGTTTTTATAACATTTATCTGCGTTAAAGTGGCAACAGCGGTAGTCACTGAAAACCCCTGAAACTAGCGTGCAATTTACATCGCGAGGAAACAGAAACTATTAAAATTACGAAACTATTAACCCTTCTTATGATATCACCTTGACGTTCATTACTGCTTCTTCTTCGACCCAGACCGTCCGACCTACCCGAAAGTGTAAGAAATCTATTTGGACGACCGTGAAGTGAAACCCAAATTAGACCGGAACCCAGTGGGAGAAGAATTCACGGGGGACGTACCTTCCTTCCCCTACCACCAACTTCTCGGAAGGACTTTCGTACCCACATATTGAAAGCGCCCGTACTGCGCGTGAACACTGCGAGTTTGGGGAAAGCTGGAGTCAAACGGGGGCGTTCGCGTGCAATCCCCGAGCGCTAACCACTGGTCTACCCCCGCATGATATAACCTTGATGGTTATTACTGCTTGTCGGCACAAAGCAGTTAATGTTGAGGAGCGTTCCTATCAGCATGTGAAAATAAACGCGGTAGACGAACTCAAACCGAGCATCATTATCGCGTGTACCGAGTTGGTGAGCGGCAATGACCTCGAACCTATGATCCCTGGGTGATGTGAGGAGGTACCCGCTGAGAATTATATAGAGTTTTTATTTTTGTTTCGAGTCTTATCCGAGATCTTACATGCACAGTAATAAAGCTTATAGACATAAAATATGCATAAATTACCTCCTTTTCAGATATTTCTTACTGTAGAGTACATATATGGTAACGAAGAACTTACCTAAAAGAAAAACATAACAGTCAGAAACAAACATTGACACATAATGTCTTCTAAAAACATCACTGTACGGTAAAATAAATGTTTATTAAATGTTTATTAACTGTTTTTGTTTATTGTACTATTAAAAGTACAAAAGCAAAAACATCTTTGAAAAAGAAGTTATGAAATTTCAAAATATTTTGCGCCAAGTCCTCACAGGGCCGAAGCTATACTTTCAGGTTTAGGAACATACTAGTTAATGCTTAATACTTTTTAATTTTATGTAAATTTTTTTATAAATAAATTTGAATAATGTGCGAACATGGTTCATTTTAGTGTTCTGAAGTTTGTCTTTTTTTCTGATAAAAAAGTTACATATAAAACTAATATTTATCTTACAGTATTTGTGGCAACCGATTTTTTGAAGAAGAAACTTAAAGTTGAACTTTTAACTATTAAATACATTTAAGGACTTTTAATTTATTTAATGTTAAATTAATCAAGATGACCTGGCCGTTGATCTCATATAGTGGAATTATTATTTAAACTTACATTGTGCTCGTTGTTGTGCCGCAATAAACCCTCCAATTATTTTTACCTTTTGTGTAAGTCCTGAAAAGAATTATTAATTAATATAAAAGGATTAGACTATTTAAACTTAAACAATATCATTTATTAACAACATCAATTTATCAATAACATCAATTTTCATTAATTATTTTAGCGAGGGGACATATGCGCTCAGAATTATTAGATTTACGATAGTGTCTAGAACCTGTGATAATCTGAGCACATACCTTCCAGTTTAGTCTTGGGCTCATCATCTCGCTTGCATCAGTCTTATACTGCCATAACTCTGTGGTGTGTGGCTCCTCCTCGTACTACTAATGCACTCGCCATTTGATCTACCTCCATTAATTTGGAACCTCTACGGAACACTCTACAAATCTGTTGGGTTTTTTATGCTTCTCTACCCGTGCTCTTTAATCAAAATTTAGTCAAAAATCGTGATCGTTTCGACATGTCTGATCTCCATCTCTGCTTCTAGTTGTCTACATCTCTGATTTCGTCCACAACTGCCTTCGTTTTCTTTCGTCTGCTGTGGTTCTCTCGGCGGAGGGGGGGAAGGGGTAGCTCCGCCCTTCTTCCCCTTGGCGCTCATTGGTTCTTCTCAACCCAATGGCATCATTTCACATTAATCAAGGCCCCTCTCATCCCCTCTGGTCTGGCACCCCTAAATTTATAGTATTTTTGACCTTAAAGTTCACGTTGTCATAAACCCCAGCGCCAGCCAGACTACCGCTTTCTTTGCCGTTCCGGCCACCATAAATACTCAAATAAAAGTGTCTCATGTGAGAACAATTTCTGGTCTCACAGTATTGAAAATATTAATTTTTTAATAATTTTTTTTCCTCAAAAATGCTATTCCAAAATCCTGTAATCTCTCAAAAACAGTTCGTTCTAGCGTTCTAAAATTCGTATTATTCGTTTTCTAATAAAACATTACATATGAAATTGTTATATATTTATCATGATTGAAGACTCTCAAATTTTTTAGGAATTTTTCAAAATTTCATTCTATTGGAAGAATTTTCAAACATTCGATTGCATTTAAAACCATTAGAACTCCATTACTCACTGGTTGCAATAATCGTACCAAATTAGTTTCGAAACGATTTATTCTTTCTTGATATATCTTAAGTCCACAAAGTCACGAACACACGCACTAACATACATACATACATACAGACTCACTAGCATACATACATACACACTAATATACATACACACGCACGCACAGATATCCCCTCAAAATCGCTCAAGTTCAGAGTTGCTTAAAACGTCCGTCGAAAATTCGAATTCAAATTTTTATCCCCCTCAAAAAACTTTCCTTATACTTAAATTTTCCCTCATAATATTTATGCAGGGAAAGAAAAAACAGATGAATATATGTTTTAAAAATCTTACAGAAATTCTTTATAAAAAGCAGTCATATATCAGTTAGGTGACAAAGTTATATTAGTAGTCATGTGTCAGTTAGGTGACAAAGTCATATTAGAAGCCATGTGTCAGTTAGGTGACAGTTATTTCAGCAGTCATATGCCATTTAGGTGACGAAGTCCTATTTGCTGTCATATGTCAGTTAGGTGGCAAAGTCATATTAGTAGTCATGTGTTAGTCAGGTGACAAAGTCATTTCAGCAGTCACATGCCAGTTAGGTGATAAAGCCATATTAGCAGTCATATGTCACTTAGGTGACAAATTTATATTAGAAGCCATATGTCAGTTAGGTGACAAAGTCTTGTTAACAATCACATGTCAGTTAAGTGACAAAATCGTATAAGCAATAATATGTCAGTTAGGTGATAAAGTCATATTAGCAGTTAGGTGACAGTTATTTCAGCAGCCATATGTTATTTAGGTGACAGAGTCATATTTGCAGTCATATGTCAGTTAGGTGACAAAGTCATATAAGCAGTTAGGTGACAAAGTCATTTCAGCAGTCATATGCCAGTTAGATGATAAAGTCATATTAGCGGTCATATGTCACTTGGGTGACAAATTTAAATTATCAGTCATATGTCAATTAGGTGGCAAATTTATATTAGCACTCATTTGTCAGTTACGTGTCACCTAACTTATATGTAACTGCTTTTAATGAAGAAGTTGTGTAAGTTTATGTTTTACAAGCAGCAATTTGTTTTAGTGTTATATTTCTTAAAGTTTCCGGTATGTGTCTAGGAGGCAACAAAACGTACGCGTCCATCAAAATGTCTGAGTCAAATAAATTTTCGGAAAAAAGTTACTTTCTCAATACTACTAAAGCATATAAAAAAATCTGATGTGGACAACACATGATTTTCCTTATATAATGCAATGAATTTACTACTTTTACAGTAAAAAAATAGGTTATTCTTATAGTAGATACTTATATTCTTTCCAAGATATTGAATTTTCGACAATTAGTCGTCATTTTCATTGATTTAGCGTCATTTTAATCCATTTGGCGAGATTTTCGTTAATTTGACAACATTTCGAAAAGTCGCCAAGTTGGCGACTATTCGCTAAATTCATCGCCAAAATCTCACCAAGCTTTACTGACAGAGAAATAAGTTATTTTTATAGCAGATAAATGACTATTGGCATTCAAATACAAAAGTATTACTCGAAGTATCTTTTCTCATGAATGGAACGAGCTAGATCCACGAGAATGATGTCACTAAATTTATCGCATAGTATTACATATCAAAAGTGAACCTGTTTCTCAATAGGAGATATACTTTTTTTATATGAATTTTTAATATATTTTTTTTAAATGTGCAATATTTCGAGAACAGTTCATGTTAGCGTTCTAAAATTTATGTTAATCGTTTCCTAATGAAAAATTACATAAGAAATATCTATTTGCGTAACTTTATTAGCGGTTTTGATTTTTTGACGATTTTTTCAAAATTTCACTAGAAAATTTGGGGGGGTTCTGAACATTCGATTACGTTTAAAAACAATAGGCTTCCAGTGTTTACGGATTGTGATTTTTGTACCAAATTTCTTTCGAATCGGTCCATTTGTTCGTCAGTTATCGTCTTCACAGACACGCACACACAGACACACAGACAGACATCACTTCAAAAATGTTTGATTCGTGATCAGGAATGCTTGAAACGTGCTCTCCCGTCGAAAACTCGAATTCGAATTTCGTCCCCGTCACAATACTTTCCTTGTACATTATGTATATAAGGAAAGTTAAAATAAACTTCTCCTCCTTCAAACATATTTCCTTTCCAACGGTACGCAAAATTGAAAAAGTAACAATTCCAGAAAAAGTTATTCTATCAGGGTTTACCTCGGAGGCGTCGTCAGCACTTCTCCCTCAGCAGCGCAGACGGTATTTGGGCGATCGATAAGAGAAATGGGCTTCGCAGCATGTTTTTGAAAGAAAAGGTTGGCAACACATTTGTCGAGAGTAGCGGTAATTTTTCATTGGATGAGTTAGATGTCAAAACATTAAAGGGTCTCATTAATATTCTGTATGACGTATGGCGTAATTGTACGTGAATGGGTGTTGAATTTAGGTTCGATAATTGTCAGACTGGATAAAACAGTAAACTGGTGAGCGAGAGAGAAATTTGATGAGTCAAAAATATGAATTTTCTTGGATAGCCAAGGTTTTTATTTGGATATTTATGTAAATTTAAACGAGTTATGTATGTTGTATCCCATCAATAACAACATGTAAAAAATTCTGATGTGGGCAACACATGACTTTCCTTATTTAATGCAATGAATTTACTACTTTTACAGTAAAAAAAAATAGATTATTTTTATAGTAGATAATTATACTCTTTCCAAGATATTGAATCTTTGTCAATGACTCGTCATTTTCATTGATTTAGAGTCATTTTTATCCATTTGGCGAATTTTTCGTTAATTCAGCAACAAAAAATGCCAAGTTCAGCATTAAAAAATTCGCCAAGTTGGCGACATTCTGCCAAATTCATCGCCAATATCTCGCCAAGCGTTATGGACGAAGAAATAAGTTATTCTTATAGCAGATAAATGACTATTGGCGCTCAAATACAAAAGTATTACTCAAAGTATCTTTTTTCGTAAATGGAACGAGCTAGATCAACGAGAACGATGTCACCCAATTTATCGCATGGTATTACATATGAAAAGCGAACATGGCTCTCAATAAGAAATATTTTTTTATTTTATGTGACTTTTTGATAATTTTTTTGAAAAATGTGCAATATCTCGAGAACGGTTCGTGTTAGCGTTCTAAAGTTTATGTCAATCATTTTCTAATGAAAAATTACATAATAAATGTCTGTTTGCGTAACTTTATTAGAGGTTTTGATTTTATGATGATTTTTTCAAAATTTCAGTCGAAAATGTAGGGTTGTCTCTATTATCGTTCTCATTTGGTAACTGAACTTATTTTCAAAGGTGCGTAGAGAAATACGAAAAAACTAAAATATCTCGAGAACGGCTAGTCCTAGGTAATGGGGTAGGTCTTAAGTTATGTATAAAACAAACATTTAATGGATATATTTGAGTATATGTATTTTTTTATTTTGATTTCGACGATTTTTGCGGATCATTTTGCAAAAAAAGGCAAGTTATTTTTCCCGAATCGTACCAAACTCTAACCAGCACCAGGTTGAACCACAAGAGACTTATCTACAGAATTTTGTAAAATTCAGTCCATTAGTTTTTCAGCTAGAGTGGATACAGGTTTTTGAGGGCCATTTCGCAAAAAAAGGCGTGTTCTTTTATCCCGAATCGTATCCAAAACTAATCAGCACTAGTTTCACCGACAAGTGACTCACCTTCTAAATTTTATGAAATTCGGTCAATTAGTTTCTTAGTTAGAGTGGATACAAAATCTTCACAGACAGACAGACACACACACACACAGACGTCACGCTAAAAATAGTTTTTCGTGTTCTACAGGTCTCGAAACGTGTAGATCTGGCGAAAACTCGAGTTGCGAATTTCGGCATGATTCCAATACTTTCCCTAATACATTACAATGTATTGCAGGGAAAGTAAAAATATACAATTTCAATTCAAGTTTTCGCTCGAATTTAAAAATCTTTTTTTTATCTAATTCTAGATATTTTGTATAACAAAGCAGGATATAAAGTTTCGTGAAAAACCATTAATATTTGTGGCTTCTATAATGTACACAAGAAACCGACCACAGACAGTCTGACATCACTCCATAAATAGTCAAAACGCTGTCTTAAAACATATATTGGCAGCAAAATCTCGAAATCGAAAATTTTCGTGAAAACAACACTTTCTACATACTACGGATAAGAAAATGAAATGTCTACATTTCTTTCCGGATACTTCTTTTTCGATTGCATACAAAAAGTGAATAAGTAACAATTCCAGAAAAAGTTATTCTAGTGGAGTTCACCTCAGGGCATAGTTAAAGATCCGTCAATGGCAACACGGGGCACTAGCTGGTCTTCGCCACAAAAAATAAACACCACGGCGCGGGTTTAAAAAGAAAGACATAACAACTCATTTATTGGAAATGGTAGGGATATTTTTTATGTGAATAACTGAAACTTTGATTCTTGGGGTTTTTGTAGCGAAAATTAGAGCGTTACGTAAACTCTAAAGATTGCGGACAATTACACCTCCCAACCTAATAGATAATATCTGATGTGGGCACCACATGACTTTCCTTATATAATGCAATGAATTTACGACTTTTACTGTTAAAAAAAATGTTATTCTTATAGTAGATACTTATATTCTTTCCAAGATATTGAATTTTCTTCAATGAGTCGTCATTTTCATTGATTTAGCGTCATTGTTATCCATTTGGCGAGATTTTCGTTAATTTGGAAGCATTTAAAAATGTCGCCAAGTTGCCGACATTCCGCTAAATTCGCCGCCAAAATCTCGTCAAACGTTATGGACGGAGAAATAAGTTATTCTTACAGCGGATAAATGACTAGAGGCGTTCAAATACAAAATTATTACGCAAAGAATCTTTTCTCGTGAATAGAACGAGTTAGATCCACGAGAATGATGTCACCAAATTTATCGCATGATATTATTATTATTATATATATGAAAAGTGAAAATGTTTCTTAACAATTTTAATTTATGAGATTTTTTGATAAATTTATTTGAAAAATGTGCAATATCTCGAGAACGGTTCATGCTAGCGTTCTAAAGTTTATGTCAATCGTTTTCTAAGGAAAAATTCATAAGAAATGTCTATTTGCGTAACTTTATTAAAGGTGTTAAGTTTTTGATAATTTTTTCGAAATTTCACTCGAAAATTTAGGGGGGTTCTGAACATTCGATTGTGTTTTAAAACAATAAGCTTCCAGTATTCACGGATTGTGATTTTTGTACCAAATTTGATTCGAATCGCTCCATTCGTTCGTGAGATATCGTCTCCACAGACTCACTGACACACACACATACTCGAATTCGAATTTTCGACCCCCGTCACAATACATTCCTTATACATTATGTATATAAGGAAAGTAAAAATTGGAAATATTTTTAACTGCTTTTCTAAAAATAGGGTCCAGATTATGAATATGTATACAAATTATTTCATTATTTTAATATTTTGAACTAATGTTCGAAAACACTGTAAAAAGTATCTGTCCGGGTGTTTTTTCTTTCATTTTTACTTTCCTTATATACATAATGTATAAGGAAAGTATTGTGACGGGGTCGAAAATTCGAATTCGAGTTTTCGACGGGAGAGCACGTTTCAAGCATCCCTGATCACGAATCAAACATTTTTGAAGTGATGTCTGTGTGTGTGTGTATGTGTGTGTGTGTGTGTGTGTGTGTGTGTGTGTGTGTGTGTGTGTGAAAGTATGTGTGTGTGTCAGTGAGCCTGTGGAGACGATAACTGACGAACGAATGGACCGATTCGAACCAAATTTGGTACAAAAATCACAATCCGTAAACACAAGAAGCCTATTGTTTTTATATGTAATCGAATGTTCAGAAGCCCCCTAAATTTTCGAATGAAATTTTGAAAAAATCGTCAAAAAATCAAAACCGCTAATAAAGTTACGCAAATAGACATTTCTTATGTAATTTTTCATTAGAAAATGATTGGCATAAATTTTAGAACGCTACCATGAACCATTCTCGAGATATTGTACATTTTTCAAAAAAATTATGAAAAAGTCACATAAAAAAAAATTCCTATTGAGAAACATGTTCACTTTTCATATGTAATACCATGCGATAAATTGAGTGACATCATTCTCGTGGATCTAGCTCGTTCCATTCATGAAAAAATATACCTTGAATAATACTTTTGTATTTGAACGCCAATAGTCATTTATCTGCTGTAAGAATAACTTTTTTCTTAGTGCATAACGCTTGGCGAGATTTTGGCGACGTATTTGGCGGAATGTCGCCAACTTGGCGACTTTTTTGAAATGTTGCCAAATTAATGAAAATCTCGCCAAATGGATAAAAATGATGCTAAACCAATGAAAATGACGACTAATTGTCGAAAATTCAATATCTCGGAAAGAATATTAGTATCTACTAAAAGAAAAACCTATTTTTTTACTGTAAAAGTAATAAATTCATTACATTATATAAGGAAAGTCATGTGTTGCCCACATCAGATTTTTCTTACTTCCACTCGATATACCTTCCACACTATAAAAGGTAGATATAAATACTAAATGACAAATATATGTATGAGAAGATTCTGTTTCAAAATCTATAATTCTTAAAAAAAAAAAAAAATAATCTTATAGTTTTTGATTAACCGTTTTGTCAAATTGAAGATAATTGAAATTTTTTCGTTTTTAACACTATCCGACATAGTTGAAAAGTGTTTATGACTTTGTTTATTCTGTCTATCTGTCCGTTCGCACAACTGCTGTAAAATTGACATTATCAAAATGAAGTAAAAATGTCGCCAGATTGGAAAAAATTGTGTTTCATTAACAAAGTTGGCGCCAAAATATATGAAAATTCAATAATTTTCTAATGGTTAAAACGGTAAATTCTCTAATGATTAGGGGGGGGGGGGGTGACATATTATTTTCCTTTTATTTTTCATTTTTATTTTATATTTTTTCGTTCTTGTTTAAATCTCGCTTTCATATCTCCTTGTTTCCTATTTATATTGTTTTATTCTCATTTCGTGCCTCTATATTATGATGTGTTTTAGCCATTTCAATTTGATCGAAATTGCTTCGCACTTATTTGGACGTTTAGGTCAAGACATTCTATACCGATGGTTGATTTCCGAAACCTACCTACGCTTATTTATCTTGATTTAGGCCTTAGTTTACACTGTAAACCAGTTTATTAAAATTTCATAAAAAACATTTAATCTAATATTAGATATAACCTACCCAGAAAATTTGACAAAACATGTAGGAAAAGCAAACATTAAATTAATATAATCAATATTAATAAATTTATTTATTCAATTTAATTTAATTTATTAATTTATTTAATATTAATTTAATTTAAATGTAATAATAATTTTAACATACTTCTTATTGCTTTTACTAGTAAATCACTAAGGCTGATTTATTTGCCAAACTTATACACTACATTCATCATCAGCCAACTAAATACATTCCGCCATTTGTATCTTAGCCTCGCACCCGGATGCTCTACGATAATCTGATATTTTCCGCACATCAAAACGGTATCGTGTTGCAACATCGGTATCGTGTCCGGTAAATGCAGAGATGGTGATGAATGGTGGTATAAAGCCTTCGTTGTTAATTACTGAGCAAGCACATTTGTGTGGCTTTTCATTTAAGCAAAGGTAACTCTACTGAAAATGCAACGTTAGTGAATATGGTGTCGGTGTTCTATTGGTTTTACATGGCGTAAAATTATATATTTTCGAAGTTGCGTGACATGTGATATGTCTAAGATAAATGAGAAATGTATGTCTGCTTACTGTTGGCAAAAGCATGTAATAAATAACTTTAAACGTGACATTTAATTTATTAAAGTGAAAAGTGTATGCAATATATACGAGTATAATCTATATAAATAAAATTGAAAATTTGTCAGTCTGTCTGTATGTTTGTTTCAACATCACGGGAGAACGGCTGCACCGAATTGGATGAAATTTCCGGGGTTGCCTTGGAATAGCCCCACTTAAAATTTAGCTCATGTTTCGAGTTTCTAGGGCCAGAGGTTGTATAGATATTAATTAACAAGAAAGATCAATCATGCATAAAGCATTGTTTATGAAACTCTTTCCAGCTGCAATGCAATTTTATTTAAACATCTCTAAAATGCGACACATTCCTCGGTAATATTTTTAAAATTATCACAATACCACATTAATTTATTATATTTGAAAACTTAAAACTTCATCGAAAAAAATGAATTTAAATGACCTCATCGAAATATAAATCGCCTGGAAATACGTAAAACCATAGAAGTACAAGTAATTTAACTGTATGCTTAAAACTTCATCGAAAAAATCGTATGCTTCTCTGTGTAAGATCAATGGTTGTTTCATTCATATCAGCTATATTGCAGACTCTAGAGTTAAAAAATTTTGCGTTAAAGAAATGCAGCAATTCTTATACAACTCATTCTACATCTTTTGGAGTTTACATTCTCCATAAGGGAAAATTAAGCTTCGTTGCAGAAATAATCAAAGTTTAATGATCATTTAAACTCAAATATATTGTAAATGCGTTGTTTCAGTATGTAGATGAACAGAATTTAAGCAACAATAAAGCGGTTTTAGGACGGATACAACAGTAAATATGAATTAAAAAGAACTTTAAATATCACGATTTTGACACAAGATAGATGCCATATTTTATTTTGAAGCGGGTCACGTGATCTCTTCATATAATGGTCACGTGATCTCTTCATATAATGGTCACGTGATCTCTTCATATAAAGGGTGTAATTAATTATTATTTTAAAAACTACTGAATATGCTGAAATTTTTTTTATATTTTTATGGTATAATTTGAATATTTCATAAAACTTTCGAAGCCATTTGTGAATTTTAAATCCGCTTAAAAAAATGTTTGAAAAATTAGGTGCCATAGAGTTCAGTGTATTTCATTTTTTCAACCCGGGTTCAATCCAAAACCAATTGGGTGATATTATTCATTTATATTCCCATAGGTCCCATAGACCGTCTGAACAACATACTATAATTTCATTTTGATAAAGTCATTTTTACGGTAGTTATCGTACTAACGGACAGACAGACAGACATACAGAATGAATGAACAAAGTCATAAACACTTTTCAACTTTGTTGTAAAGTGTTAAAAACACTTTTCAACTTTGTTGTAAAGTGTTAAAAACACTTTTCAACTTTGTTGTAAAGTGTTAAAAACGCACAATTAAATCTTCCATAGAGATAGCATTATGCAGACGATATTTTTTTCACCAATTTATATAACGAAAATTATATCATACGGCTTAGCAAAGAATTTAAATCCGATGTGTTTATACAACAGACGATTTTTATTAAATCTTTTCCGAGTTAAATATTAAAGATATCTATATAAAATAAATTTTATTTATATTGCATTTTTATGCATATTTATGCATTTATGCATTATTTATATTATGTATATATTTGCTTATACATAATGTATATGTTGCTTATACATTATGTCATCCTTCAAAGTCATTCAATAGTTTGAAAGTACGGAATTAGATGGTGATCGCTTCAAAGGCATTCACTTGTCTGGAAATATGAAGTGAAATGTTCAGCACATCAAAATCATTCTCTGGTCTGAAAGAGCGAAGTGAAATGTTGGACGCTTCAAAATCATTAGCTGGTCTGAAAGTTCCGAATGGAATGTTGTTCAATGTCATTAAAGCCTGGAATGAGTTGATGTCTACTTTAAGTCAATCATTGGTTTGAAAGTGTTTGCTTAGGTGTTGGTTGCTAAGAGGCATTCGCTTGTTTGGAAATACGAAGTGAGATATTGGCCGCTTAAAATCATTAGCTGTTCTAAAAGTTCATAAGATGCTGTCCACTTCAAAGTCATTACCTCGTTATAAGTGTGGAATAGGATGGATGTCAGACACTTTAAAATCATTAGTTGGCTCTTGAGCTGTAGACCGCGATGCTACACTTTTCAATGTCCTTAAGTGGTACTAGAAGTGCGGAATGGGATGTTGTCCCCTTAAATGCCATTAGCTAGTTACTTTCCTTATATACATAATGTATAAGGGACCGTTGTATAGGGAATATAATGTATAGGGAACCGTTCTCGAGATATTGTATAGTTTTCAAATAAATTTATCAAAAAGTTCCATAAATTAAAAAAAATATATATTAACTGTTGAAAAACATGTTCACTTTCATATGTCATATCATGCGATAAATTGGGTGACACCATTCTTGTGGATCTAGCTCGTTCCATTCATGAGAAAATATACTTTGAGTAATACTTTTGTATTTGAACGCCAATAGTCATTTATCTGCTATAAGAATAATTTATTTTTCAGTCCATAATGCTTGGCGAGATTTTGGAGACAAATTTGGCGGAATGTCGCCAACTTGGCAACTCTTTGAAATGTTGCCAAATTAACGAAAATCTCGCCAAATGGATAAAAATGTCGCTAAATCAATGAAAATGACGACTAATTGTAGAAGATTCAATATCTTGGGAAGAATATAAGTATGAGAAACCAATTTTTACTTTCCCTGCAATACATGGTAATGTATAGGGAAAGTATTGGAATCATGCCGAAAATTACAACTCGAGTTTTCGACGGATCTACACGTTTCGAGACCTCTAGAATACGAAAAAACCATTTTCAGCGTGACGTCTGTGTGTGTGTCTGTGTGTCTGTCTGTCTGTCTGTCTGTGCAGATTTTGTATCCACTCTAACTAAAAAACTAATGGACCGAATTTCACAAAATTTTGTAGGTAAGTCACTTGTGGGCGGGGCAGGTGCTGATTAGTTTTGGGTACGATTCGGAATAAAAGAACCCGCCTTTTTTTACGAAATGGCCCTCAAAAGCTTGTATCCACTCTAGCTGAAAAACTAATGGACCGAATTTCACAAAATTCGGTAGATGAGTCACGTATAGGTCACTCTGGTGCTGATTAGATTTTGGTACGATTCGGAAAAAAATAACCTGCCTTTTTTTGTAGAATGGCCCGCAAAAATTGCCAAAATCTAAACTAAAAGCTACGTATGCTCAAATATATCCATTAAAAGCTTGTTTAATACGTAATTTTTAACAACGAAAAGAATAAGACCAACCCCATTACACTAGGACTAGCCGTTCTCGAGATATTTTAGTTTTTCGTACTTTCCCTACGCTACCTTTGAAAATAAGCCCGGTTACCGAATGAGAACGAAAATTGAATTAAAAGTGAAATAAATTTAGTTAAAATAAAGAGAACGTTAATATAAGTCTGCAGGGAAAGTCATGTGCTGCCCACATCAGATTTTTACTTTCCCTGAAATACATGGTAATGTATAGGGAAAGTATTGGAATCATGTCGAAAATCGCAACTCGAGTTTTCGATCCGATCTACACGTTTCGATAGCTCTAGAATACGAAAAAACTGTTTTTAGCGTGACGTCTGTGTGTGTGTCTGTCTGTGTGTCTGTCTGTCTGTCTGTGTGTCTGTCTGTCTGTGCAATGTATTTATCCACTCTAACTCAAAAACTAACGGACCGAATTTCATAAAATTTGGTAGGTACGTCACTTGGGTATGACCCTGCTGCTGATTAGTTTTTGGTACGATTCGTAAAAAGAGAACCCGCCTTTTTTGCGAAATGGCCCGTACAAATTTCATGTATCCACTCTAGCTAAAATACTAATTTACCAAATTTCACAAAATTTGGTAGATAAGTTACTTGTTGAATACTCTGCTGTTGATTAAAATATGGTACGATTCGGAAAAGACGAACCCGCCTTTTTCTACGAAATGGCCCGCAGAAATTTCATGTATCCATCCTATCTAAAATATTAATTGACTAAATTTCACAATATTTGGTAGATAAGTTACTTGTGGGACACTCTGGTGCTGATTCGAATTTGGTACGATTAGGAAAATAACAACCTGCCTTTTTTTACGAAATGGCCCGTAAAAATCGAAGGTTAGCATGATATGAAAAAAGAGACTACGTATGCTGAAATGTATTAATTTAAATACTTGTTTTATACGCAATTTTTGACCAGGGATAGAATATAACACACTCCATTATACCCTGTGGATGCCTCCCTGTGGATGCCTCCCCCACTGGGTTCCGGTCTAAATTGGGTGGCACTTCCCGGCCGTCCAAACTGTTACCTTACACCTTTCTGGTAGGTCGGACGGTCTGGGTAACAACAACAACAACAACAACACTCCATTATACTTTAGGACTAACAGTTCTTGAGATATTTGATATTTCTTGTGTTTTTGTTACGCCGCTATCGGAAAAATGTCCATTTACCAAATGAAAACGAAAATTGAATAAAAAATGCAAATTTAGTGTTATTTGGTGCAATTAACTCAGTCTAATGAATTATTAAAAACATAAAGAAAATATGAATTTAAGTCTGCAGGGAAAGTCATGTGTTGCCCACATCAAATTTTTTTAGAACTGCGTAATGGGATATTTGTCATTGAAAGTCATTTACTGGTCAGATAGTCCAGAATGAAATGTTATTCACTTCAGCGTTATTAACAGGAACTGGAAGTAAGTAAAAGGGGATATATACAGCTACAAAGTCTGTAAATGGTACTAGAAAGGAAAAATCTTATGTGGGCAGCACATGACTTTCCCTGCAGACTTATATTCACGTTCTATTTATTTAAATTAAATTACATTCACTTTTAATTCAATTTTCGTTCTCATTTGAAAACTGGACTTATTTTCAAAAATGGTGTAGGAAAAATACGAAAAACTAAAATATCTCGAGAACGGCTAGTCCTAGTGTAATGGGGTTGGTCTTATTCTTTTCTTCGCTAAATATTACGTATTAAACAAGCATTTAATGGCTATATTTGAGCATACGTAGTTCTTAAGTTTAGATTTTGATGATTTTTGCGGGCCATTTTGCAAAAAAAGGCAGGTTATTTTTTCTCGAATTATACCAAAATCTAATCAGCACCAGGGTAGCCTACAAGCGACTTATCTACCAAATTTTGTGAAATTCGGTCCATTAGTTTTTTAGTTAGAGTGGATACAAGCTTTTGCGGGCCATTTCGCCAAAAAAGGCGGGTTCTTTTAACCCGAATCGTACCCAAAACGAATCAGCACCAGATCCGTGCACAAGTGACTTACCTACCAAATTTTATGAAATTCAGTCCATTAGTTTTTTAGTTAGAGTGGATACAAAATCTGCACAGACAGACAGACACACAGACAGACAGACACACACACAGACGTCACGCTAAAAATAGTTTTTTCGTATTCTAGAGGTCTCGAAACGTGTAGATCCGTCGAAAACTCGAGTTGCGATTTTCGACATGATTCCAATACTTTCCCTATACATTACCATGTATTGCTGGGAAAGTAAAAAGAGACTACGTATGCTGAAATGTATCAATTTAAATACTTGTTTTATACGCAATTTTTGACCAGGGAAAGAATATAATACACTCCATTATACTTTAGGTCTAACAGTTCTTGAGATATTTGATATTTCTTGCATTTTTGTTACGCCGTTATCGGAAAAATGTCCATTTACCAAATGAAAACCAAAATTGAATAAAAAATGCAAATTTAGTGTTGTTTGGTGCAATTAAACTCAGTCTAATGAATTATTAAAAAAATAAAGAAAATATGAATTTAAGTCTGCAAGGAAAGTCATGTGCTGCCCACATCAAATTTTTTTTACTGTAAAAGTAGTAAATTCATTGCATTATATAAGGAAAGTCATGTGTTGCCCTCATCAAATTTTTTTAGAAGTGCGAAATGGGATATTTGTCATTGAAAGTCATTTACTGGTCAGATAGTCCGGATTGAAATGTTATTCACTTCAGCGTTATTAATAGGAACTGGAAGTAAGTAAAAGGGGATATATACAGCTACAATGTCTGTAAATGGTATTAGAAGTGAAAAATAAGATGCTGGCAGTTAAATATAAGTCATTAGCTAATGGTAAAAGTCCATAATGATGTCGCCGCTTTAAGGTCATTATGGTAAGTCCGAATTGAATATCAGAAGCATAATTTGTTAAATATTTGTTAATGAAACAACGAAAAAATATGTAACGAAATAAAACGCCGTCAATAATATAAAGTTATGATCATCGCGTGTATGGTTACCATCACAAGAATAATAAAATCTGATGTGGGCAACACATGACTTTCC
Organism: Amaurobius ferox; assembly: GCA_951213105.1. Taxonomy (NCBI): domain Eukaryota; kingdom Metazoa; phylum Arthropoda; class Arachnida; order Araneae; family Amaurobiidae; genus Amaurobius; species Amaurobius ferox. Next base: position 16,557,559 of record OX578155.1, on the reverse strand, counting down.
TTATATAATGTAATGCATTTACTACTTTTACAGTAAAAAAATAGGTTTTTCTTATAGTAGATACTAATATTCTTTCCAAGATATTGAACTTTCGACAATTAGTCTTTATTTTCATTAATTTAGCGTATCATTTTTATCCATTTGGCGAAATTTTCGTTAATTTGGCAACATTTCAAAAAGTCGCCAAGTTGGCGACATTCCGCCAAATTCGTCGCCACAATCTCGCCAAGCGTTATGGACGAAGAAATAAGTTGTTCTTACAGCAGATAAATGCATATTGGCATTCAAATACAAAAGTATTACTCAAAGTATTTTTTTTCATGAATGGAACAAGCTAGATCCACGAGAATGATGTCACCCAATTTATCGCATGGTATTGCATATGAAAAGTGAACATGTTTCTCAATAGGAAATATTTTTTTTTCATTTTATATGACTTTTTAATAATTTTTTTGAAAAATGTGCAATATCTCGAGAACGGTTTATGTTAGCGTTCTAAAATTTATGTAAATCGTTTTCTAATGAAAAATTACATAGGAAATGTCTATTTGCGTAGCTTTATTAGTGGTTTTGATTTTTTAACGATTTTTTCAAAATTTTATTCGAAAATTTTGGGGGGGGTTCTGAACATTCGATTACGTATAAAAACAATAGGGCTTCCAGTGTTTACGGATTGAGATTTTTGTACCAAATTTGGTTCGAATCGGTCCATTCGTTCGTCAGTTATCGTCTCCACAGGCTCACTGACACACACACACGCACACACACACACACACACATACTTTCACACACACACACACACACACACACACACACACATACACACAGACATCACTTCAAAAATGTTTGATTCGTGATCAGGGATGCTTGAAACGTGCTCTCCCGTCGAAAACTCGAATTCGAATTTTCGACCCCGTCACAATACTTTCCTTATACATTATGTATATAAGGAAAGTAATAAAGCTATCAGCATGGGACAAGTCATGCAGCTACGTTGTTAAACTTGCTGCAGGGTGATAAAAAATAATACTTGCACTCTATATATTTTATCAATCATATATAAGTCTTGTACATTATTATCTTTTTATTGTAGATCAAATTATAACCAGGCAAAATTTCGGCTACTTCTCCAGATGTTAAAGTTTTACCTTTCTTTGACCTCCTGATGATTCCAGCTTGTTCTGAGGAAGTAAATTTTAACTTTTATTTATTTGGACTGATAATAGGACAGCATCTGGGTGTCTTTTCACTTTCCTTATATACATAATGTATAAGAAAAGTATTGTGACGGGGTCGAGAATTCGAGTTCTCGACGGGAGAGCACGTTTCAAGCATCCCTGATCACGAATCAAACATTTTTGAAGTGATGTCTGTGTGTGTGTGTGTGTGTGTGTGTCAATGGGCCTGTGGAGACGATAACTGACGAATGAATGGACCGATTCGAACCAAATTTGGTACAAAAATCACAATCCGTAAACACTGGAAGCCTATTGTTTTTAAACGTAATCGAATGTTCAGAACCCGCCTAAATTTTCGAGTGAAATTTTGAAAAAATCGTCAAAAAATCAAAACCGCTAATAAAGTTACGCAAATAGACATTTCTTATGTAATTTTTCATTAGAAAACGATTAACATAAAATTTAGAACGCTAACATGAACTGTTCTCGAGATATTTCACATTTTAAAAAAAATTATCAAAAAGTCATATAAAATAAAATATATATATTTCCTATTGAGAAACATGTTCACTTTTCATATGTAATACCATGCAATAAATTGGGTGACATCATTCTCGTGGATTTAGCTCGTTCCATTCATGAGAAAAGACACTTCGAGTAATACTTTTGTATTTGAACGCCAAAAGTCATTTATCTGTTATAAAATTAACTTATTTCTCCGTCAGAAAAGCTTGGCGAGATTTTGACGACGAAATTGGCGGAATGTCGCCAACTTGGCGACTTTTTGAAATGTTGTCAAATTAACGAAAATCTCACCAAATGGATTAAAATGACGCTAAATCAATGAAAATGAAGACCAATTGTCGAAAATTTAATATCTTGTAAAGAATATAAGTATCTTCTATAAGAAAAACCTATTTTTTGTACTGTAAAAGTAGTAAATTTATTGCATTATATAAGGAAAGTTATGTGTTGCCCACATCAGATTTTTTCACTTTTTAGTAATAGATGCCAAAAATCACTGCGAATCAAAATAGATAGTTTTGTAATCTAACCAGGACTGTATGTAATGTCAAAAGTTCCAGAGTTAGGATAAAAAATTTCCAGATAAATTACAAAGAATTTGTAGTTACGCGTTGTACGCTACTTCTTTAATTAATAATAAATAATGAACAGTATCATAGTGATTGATACACTGAAAGCTAAAATTTTTTTTTAAAAAATCACTGTAAAAAGATATACTTGAATCATTTCATGTTATTGCTCTCTTCAGAACATTTTCTACTTACATAGCATACGGTTTCTACCTAACGTAATGCTGAAAAATGTGCAATATCTCTAGAATGGTTCATGTTAGCGTTCCAAAATTTATGTCAATCGTTTTCTAATGAAAAATTACATAAGAAATGTCTACTTGCGTAACTTTATTAGCGGTTTTGATTTTTTGACGATTTTTTCAAAATTTCACTTGAAAATTTAGGGTGGTTCTAAACATTCGATTGCGTATAAAAACAATAGGCTTCCAGTGTTTACGGATTGTAATTTTTGTACCAGATTTTGTTCAAATCGGTCCATTCGTTCGTCAGTTATCGTCTCCACAGGCTCACTGACACACACACACACACACACATCACTCCAAAAATGTTTGATTCGTGATCAGGGATGCTTGAAACGTGCTCTCCCGTCGAAAACTCGAATTCGAATTTTCGACCCCGTCACAATACTTTCCTTATACATTATGTATATAAGGAAAGTAACAAAGTTGTTCTTGCTGGATTGCAGATATGTGTGCGAACTATAATTTGAAAGGAAGGTGCGTTCGTGAGACCGTAAGGTGGTTTCATTTTTACTCATTCTCGACCTAAATCGCCCAACAATACCCGAAGGTGTAAGATATCTGTTTGGACATCCGAGACGCGAGCGGCCAGTGTGTATACCAAGCCAGCCCCTCCGCTCACCATTACACGCGGATATTGGCTGGCTTTCGGAGCGATCGCCAAATGTATCACGTGACGAGCGGAGAGACATTCCTTCTCAAGGTTATTTCGGAGCAAAACACGTGATATTTCTCCTCTTCTATAACGTGGAGGAGGGTGGGCGCGGGTACAAGTGCAAAAAAATGTGATTGAATGATTCAATATACTTCGGATTTGATTAATTTAATGCATGAAAGACTTCTCATTTACGTTCAAGTCATAACTGAATACTTTGTTAAAGTTATAGCTCTAAGGCAATGGATTGATTTTTACTTTCATATATATGGGCGAAAATTTGAATTCCAGTTTTTGTCGGGAGAGCACCTTTCAAGCAACCTTGACCACGAATCAGACGTTTTTAAAGTCATGCATGTATGTGTTTGATGTGTGTGCGTACGAGTGTGTGTCGGTAAGTCTGTGGAGATGATATCTCCCGAACGAATAAAGCGATTCGAATGAAATTTAGTATAAAATAAAAATTAGAGAAAAAAAAATTAGAAAAATTAGTGAGTGCGTGAGTGTGTCAGTAAATCTGTGGAGATGATATCTCACGAACGAATGAAGCGATTCGAACGAAATTTGGTACAAAATTACAATTAGGGAAAACCGGAAACCTGTTGCTTAATGTTAGAACATGTATTAGCAAAATAAGATTTCTTTTAGCAAAATGCTAAATAAAACTAACATAGTTTAAAGCTTTATTTGGAACTTGCATCTCCTTTAGGGAAAAAATAAAAATGCTGAAAATTTGGGAAACCAAAATCCAATCTTTATTTTTTTTTTTTCTCTTATAATAAATTGCATATTCCACAATTACAAAAAATAGTATTTTTTAACATTGTCTTTAACACATTTGACAAGTATTTTCCATAGTTTGTTCATAAATAAATACTGTTACTGAAAGTATATATATATATCCATAAAAACTGTTATAAAAGAATTGCTAAACACAGCATATATGTATGTGAACAGTAATGTTTACTTTTGAAATATTTATTAACTGTCTCAGAAATATGGCCCATGCTTATCTAAATAAATTAAAGGTGTACAGTGATGATAATGCATTAAATAGTTTTAAGTTATATTGAGTATAAAAATCAGTAATAGTATATATGGTGAAATATTTATCTTTAAATTTGTTATGCTGACAGAGTAAATATTGATGACGGATTTTATCCCCAAACATTTTAATCCAATATCTAGTTAACTTTGTTATATTTTTTGTCATTTTTCAGTCATAATTTTCCAGAATTTAAATCCAATTGAAAATATTGTGGTTTCAGTTTTTTTATAGCTTATTTCTTTGTTATAAATGATTAAAAATGAGCCTACAATATTTTCATGTTACCTATTTAATAATAATGATAATATATATATATATATATGTATATATATATATATATGCTGATTTATACCTTTATTTTGTAAGTTTGTTAGAAAGTTAGGTTTTCCGAGTTACAGCTTCTCACTTTTCTTTCATTGGCTTTCAAACTTTTTTTATTATATATATATATATATATATATATATATATATATATATATATATATATATATATATATATATATTCACAAAAAAATCCATAAATGTCAAATTAATGAGATCCTACATTCTACGGTATAAATATAATATATTACTAATTTGAATGAACGATTACACATACGTGACTTGCTGCGGCGCGGTAGCCGAGTGGTTAGCGCATGGGAATTGCACTCGGTAGGCCCGGGTTCGATTCCCGTCACTACCAAAACTGCTGCCGTGTTCACGCGATATACGATCACGTTAAACATGTGAGTCCGTAAGTCCTTCCGAGAGGTTGGTGGTAGGGAAGGAGGGTACGGTCCCTGTGGATGCCTCCTCCCCTGGGTTTTGGTCTAAATTGGGTGGCACTTTCTGGCTATCCAAACAGTTACCTTACACCTTTCTGGTGGGTCGGATGGTCTGGGTCTCAACAACAACAACATACGTAACTTGCTGGAAATGTAATTAGCCAGAGAATTTTAAAATGTAAAGTGCATTTAATTTTAACATTTGTTTACCATATTTAAATTAGGAAATATTTTTATTTATTTTCTAATAACATTTAAAATTATTTTATTTAATAATAAAATATATAAAATTAAAACAATTTAAAAGTATAAATTCATTAAAATTTTTTTAACTAAGGCTCTGCAGCATATTCCGTTTAGGCATTAAAATATTTTCTAGCAAATTAAATTTCCAGACAGACACTTTGTTAAATTGCTCACCAAAATTTAGACTATTACTTTTGTTTGCAACCTGCATTATTAATTTTTTGGATGGGGTAAGTTTTTATCTATGTTTTGTGCAAGAATGTGTTTTCGTTTTACCCTTGTACCTTGAGGTCACTCAATATCTCTTAAATCAAGAGTATTAATTTCCCCAAAATGATAGGAATTATCAAATAAATTAAACTTCATTTTTCAAGAATATTCATCAATTTGATATCATTTTTATTAATTTAATGTCATTTTTGCCAATTTGGAAACATTTTAAATAAAATGTCAAGTTGACGATATTTTGTTAATTTATCGACAAGCATTACAGACAGACAGACAAACTAATAAATTACATTTGACGAATTGTTTGATGTCAAAATACAAAATTATTGTGAAACAGTGTCTCGTGAATAAAACCTACCAGAATGATGCTAACACCGTTGTCACATAATATTGTACATGGAATGGAAACATATTACGGTAGTTAGTACTGTTTTAATTTCATGTATTTTCTAAAATTTATTTGAAAAACGTACAATATATCAAGAATGGTTCATGCTATTATCCCAAAGTTTATGTCATTCATTTTCTAATAAAAAATTAAATAAAAAATGATATTTTATGTAACAATATTAAAGGTTCTGATTTTTTATGATGTTTTTCAAAATTTCATTCGAAAGTTTGGAGCTGGTTTCCAAATATTCGATTGCTTATAAAATCAATAGTCTTCCAGTATTCACTGATTGTAATAATCGAATTTTTTTTGTTTGAAACGTTCCATCCGTTCGTTAGATATCGCATCTACTGACTCAAGGACGCACACACTAATATACATGCACACACACTAATACACATACACACACTAATATACATGCACATACTACATACATTAATATACATGCACACACAGATATCACTTTAAAAACATTCGATTCGATTTCAGGGATGTTTGAAACAAGCTCTACCGTCGAAAACACAAAGCAGAATTCGAGTTTTCAACCTCGTCATAATACTTTCCCTATACATTATATCAGTATTTTTCAAATTCATTTTGTCACGAAACCCTTTTGAAATTTAATTTGATGGTGGAACCCCAAAATAAGAAATATCACCTGTTGTCCAAATTATGCATCAAAATTTTACACGTTTTTAAATTTAAGACAATTTGCATGAAACTATCACGTCGCGGAATCCCAAGGGTTCCGAAAAACTTTAAAAAGTCTACCTTGAAATACGATGCATTATATTAGGTATGTCAGAAAAGTAATATTTATTGCTCCCACAAACCGAAAATGTCAAGCAAATTTCCTTAAAATGTCACAAATTTTGCATTTTTAAAATGACAAATATTCCCTCCTTTTAAATAATCTTCAATTTTCGTCACTGATTGTTGTACAATATAAGTATTGAACAACATACGGATCCTACGAATATATTTACTCCAAAATCTCGCATATAAACGTTTTATTCAAATAATAAATTATATATGTGGGTGGAACATTTCTTACACTCATTGCAAACAATCTGCGTGCAGTACAAAAAGTTCTTAAATACATGTATTTTCATAGTATTACTTTAAAACCAAAATGTGCATAAAACATGATTTAAATAATGGGATACAAATGTATCTAATCTGTCTCCGTGAACAATATCGCGTATTAAAAACAATCGTCTTTCTCTCCGCTTGAGGAATTCCGCTTCTCTCCGCTTGCAGGAGTTGCAAAAATAGTGTACCAGAACTGGCGATAAAACGACGTTTGGCGTGTGATGTGAGAGAAACTTTCTGAATTGGTATACCTTTGGGCTTATCGCATCCGAGACAGTGCTACTTAGTCGTGAGGAGGTATGCTGCAATACTTGTGTTGTCAATTACGTGGCCAATGAAGAAAGTATAGCAGATTTTTTAATTATTTGTTCAACTGCCTTCTAGCGCCATCTCATGGGGGAGTAGAGAAGATTTTTTTACAATGCATATATAATTGTCAGAAAGCTGGTTAATTGGAAATAACAGAGCGATGGATGAATGCCCCGTGCTCATCTTAGCTCATCAATAAAACAAGAAAGCGGAATTTGCAACTTGGCAGTGCCGGAGTTTGATCAAAGTGAGGTAGACCAGCATCATAGCGCTGAGCTTAAAACGTCTCCAGCTCAAAGCATATAATATTGTCTTATGAGCATTCGCTACATATCACTGAATGTTTAATTTAATTTGGAATTTGATTGGAGAAATGAATACTTTTCACTTTAAAATCCATAATTCTTATTTTAATGCACTTATCAATTAGTGCGAGTAATCTAAGGATATTAAAAATGATAAAATCAGTCGATTTCTCGTATAATTTTCATATCACAGGCATTTATTTTGCTGCGAAAATTGCAAATTTATCAGGAAGAGACTAATTATTTCAGTAGAGTCCGTTAAAGAAGTGCATGGGCTCCGGCCTTTATTCTATTTCGTAAGCCGCATGGTCACAGGTACTGCGAGGGTTACAGTAATCTTTTCAAAACGAAAAGAACTTTTGCATTGATTCAGCATTCACAAATGAAATGACCATGGAGGTCAATATAAGGAGCTGAAACTTCATATTCAGAAAACGCCAATATCGTTTCAGACAATAATTCTGGTGGGGATGGTATAAGTTGTCCTGGATTGCATCTATGGCGAAAGGCCTAAAATATTTATTTAAATTGTCCATTTTGTAAAAATAAATTATTTGCGCAATGAAAAGTAAAACTAAAACAATAAAAAGTATTCCTACGCATTCAAATTTATTTTATCTTTCAATTTATTTTTATCTCCATATATTCTATACTCTATCTTAGAACTGTGAAAAAAAACTGGTTAATTATACTCATAATTAGCGAACCCTTAATTTAAAAATAAGCAAAAACACATATGCTAAATACTATGCCTTTCTGTTGTGACAACTAACAATAACAGCTACTTTACTAACACCAGCGACACCTAGTTATAATTCCCAAAGCATTATGGCATTTTCAAGCGTTTCATCCATAAGAGTTTTATCTCCTTTTCTCTAACTCCATGGAAATGACTTTGCACTTAATCGCTGTGGGGTTCTTTCTGGAGGAACTGTAACCCTCAAAATACATGCCTTAATCCGGCCCTGTTTGGACCCCCTACATAGTATTATTGTTATGGAATTTTAAAAAAATTGATGTGGGCAAAACATGACTTTCTTTATATAATGCAATGAATTTACTACTTTTACAGTAAAAATAATAAGTTTTTCTTATAGTATATACTTATATTCGCTCCACGATATTGAATTTTCGACAATAAGTCGTCATTTTCATTGATTTAGCGTCATTTTTATCCATTTGGCAATATTTTCGCTAATTTGGCAACATTATAAAAAGACTCCACGTTGGCGACATTCCGCCAAATTCGTCGCCAAAATCTCGCCAAACGTTATGAATGGAGGAATAAGTTATTCTTATAGCAAATAAATGACTATTGGCGTTCAAATACAAAAGTAGTGCTCAAAGTACCTTTTCTCATGAATGGAACGAGCTAGATCCACGAAAATGATGTTACCAAATTTATCACATGATATTACATATGGCAATTGAAAATGTTTCTCAACAGTTAATATTTTTTTTTTAATTTATGAGATTTTTTGATAAATTTATTTGAAAAATGTGCAATATCTCGAGAACGGTACATACTAGCGTTCTAAAGTTTATGTCAATCGTTTTCTAAGAAAAAAATTACATCAGAAATGTCTATTTGCGTAACTTTATTAAAGGTTTTGATTTTTTGATGTTTTTTTTTAAATTTCACTCGAAAATTTAGGGAGGTTTTGAACATTCGATTACGTTTAAAAACAATAGGCTTCCAGTATTCATGGATTGTGATTTTTGTACCAAATTTCATTCGAATCGCTCCATTCGTTCGCGAGATATCGTCTCCATAGACTCACTGACACACACACACATACTTTCACACACAGACATCACCTCAAAAGTGTTTGATTCGTGATCAGGGATGCTTGGAACGTGCTCTCCCGTCGAAATCTCGAATTCGAATTTTCGACCCCGTCACAATACTTTCCTTATACATGATGCATATAAGGCAAGTAAAAAGGAATACATTTTTAAATCATTATGCAGAAATTAATCCAATGCCAAAGGTATATATGTCTTATGTCAAAGAAATATATGTAGTCGAAACATTTCCCTCCTCATAGACGAAATTACAAATCGTAAATTCACGATCTCATAAAATGAAGATGTTGCTCTATATACAAATCTCTCAAAGCACCTAATTCTAGTAGATAAATGAACTGCAGAACATCAGGGCAATCTTTTTTTTTTACACCATTTCCTCTCTTTAACTGCGACTGTACTCGAATAGTACACACCCGTTACCATGACTACGTTACTGGCACGTTGCCAAATTGATGGCCGTAAAAGTCAAAAGAAAAGTCCTTTTGACAATGCATTGGAAAATCAATGTACGGGGTGGGAACAAGTTTTATCCAAATATTTGAGAGGGGGCTGAGTTCGGAGTGGAGTTTTTGTCAGCTTGATAACGGCTTTAAATAGACGGGAAAATTGTAAACTGAGTCCAGAGAACACGGGATGTATTGATTGCAGATAATGCGCCTGTTGAAATGCTATTAAACGGTGTAAATAATTAATTAACTACGATGTTGGGGCCATTGTGCGGCGCTGCGTTCGAGGTGCAACTTGATGGGTCCGAGATTATTAATGGATGCTTCAGAAATATGTATAACAATTAAAGACAAAGTTTTAATGACGTTTATAATTGCTGGGTTTTCTAAGATGTAATTACTCGCTGTTTTGAATGAAAATTATCGGATGGGGAGATTTATTTGCCAGAATAAACTATATATCTTTGCAGTAAAATACAATCTATATTTTACTTATTACTTTCCCTACAATGCATGATATAATGAAAGTACTGAAATAAGATTAAGAATAGAAACTCGAGTTTTCGAGGGATATGCACGTTTAGAATACAAATCTACCATTTTAAGCGTGACGTCTGTGTGCGCGCAATGTATGTATCAATATTAGCCTAAAATATATTCAACAAAATTTTGTAGGAATGTCACTTGTAAGAATTTGGTAGGTGTGCCACTTGAAAGTTACCCTCAGTATATCTTTCAGGCATACCTCCAAGGGGGCCGAAGCCTCCCCCCCCCGGAGACATTTTATGTTAACCCAGTTTCTATTTTTGTGGTACAGCATTTAAATATATTTATATAGGGTAAATAGGAAACTTGCCCCCTGAAATTTCATTCGCCCCCCCCCCGGCCAAAAAGTCTCGAAAGAAACACTGGTTACCCTTCTTGAGCGAATTAGATTTTAGCACAATTAAAAAAAAATTGAACTGCGAACTTCCTACGAATAACAGGCGAAATATATTAAAAATCTTCAATAAAAGTTTCCACGTGTTTCCATATAGCACTTAAGTGTTTGTTATACACGTTATTTTTGATGAAGAAACAAATAAGTCCACCCCCATTACTCAAAGACGAACCTTTCTTGAGATATTTGAGTTTTTTGGAATCTTGAGCAGGCGACGTTTCAATATGCGCAAAGTTTGTGAAAACTCCTAGTGATCTGTTTGTTATTATTTCCCTGATTCTCGTTACGTTATAATTTTACTGCATACTAACAACCCATCGGATCTTTGAATCTGAGTGACCAATCACACCACTAGTTTGGCAAGCGTGCTGGATCTGTTTGGGATGAATTCGAGTTTTAGGATGATCTCGTTCTTGAAGAGAGTATCAACTACGCAATTATGCCGCGGATGTTTCGGCAAGTTTTTAATTAGAACCTCAGCTGCCCGGTCGTTGACGGTTATTTTGTAGAGTTTGTACCATTATTACTTTCCTTATATACATAATGTATAAGGAAAGTATTGTGACGGGGTGGAAAATTCGAATTCGAGTGTTCGACGGGAGAGCACGTTTCAAGCATCCCTGATCACGAATCAAACATTTTTGAAGTGATGTCTGTGTGTGTGTGTGTGTGTGTGTGAAAGTGTGTGAGTGAAAGTGTGTGTGTGTGTGTGTGTGTCAGTGAGTCTGTGGAGACGATAACAGACGAACGAATGGACCGATTCGAACCAAATTTGGTACAAAAATCACAATCCGTAAACACTGGAAGCCTATTGTTTTATACGCAATCGAACGTTCAGAACCCTCCTAAATTTTCGAATGAAATTTTGAAAAAATTGTCAAAAAATCAAAACCACTAATAAAATTACGCAAATAGACATTTCTTATGTAATTTTTCATTAGAAAACGATTGACATAAATTTCAGAACGCTAACATGAACTGTTCTCGAGATATTGCACATTTTTCAAAAAATTTATCAGAAAGTCATATAAAATAGAAAAAAAATATTTCCTATTGAGATACATGTTCACTTTTCATATGTACTATCATGCGATAAATTGGGTGACATCATAATCGTGGATCTAGCTCGTTCCATTCATGAAAAAAGATACTTTGAGTAATAATTTTGTATTTGAACGCCAATAGTCATTTATCTGCTGTAAGAATAACTTATTTCTTCGTTCATAATGCTTGGCGAGATTTTGGCGACGAAATTGGCGGAATGTAGCCAACTTGGCGACTTTTTGAAATGTTGCCAAATTATCAAAAATCTCGCCAAATGGATAAAAATGACGCTAAATCAATGAAAATGACGACCAATTGTCGAAAATTCAATATCTTGAAAAGAATATTAGTATCTACTATAAGAAAAACCTATATTTTTTACAGTAAATGTACATTCATTACATTATATAAGGAAAGTCATGTGTTGCCCACATCAGATTTTTCATCTTAGTTATAGGACAGAGATAGACAATCTTAAAATCTGCACTATTAGAATGCACACAACTACATGTATGTGTTAGGATGTGTCAGTATATGTATTAGTTTAGAAATGGCCGTAAATGTAAAGCAAGGATCTTGGAATAAATTGGAAGAAATTAAAATTTAAAAGATTAGTAGATTTTCAATTATTTGCATAAAAACCACTTTCAAATCCAAAATTTCGTATCCAAAGTCTGTCCAAAAACATAAAACATGAATTATTAGAGTAGAAAAACATGAGGTTCAATTTAAATGAAAAACCACAGATCTGGGGATTAAATTTATCTGCATGAAAATTTAAATGATTTAATGGATTTTAAATTAGTCACAATTAACCGACTCGTTACAATTAACTATTACAATAGACTTAGTCACAATTCATAATTAATAATCCATGTCAGGAACAGTTAATTGCGACTTAGTTACAATTAACTTAGTCATAATTATCTGTTCCAGACTTGGATTATTTTGCTTCAGTGAGATTATAAATTCAATATTCTAACCTTTTCAATCTTATAGTTATATCTTTCAAATTAGATATTTCAGCATGTAGTTTATTACTAATTATAATGTCTCCAAAATAATAAGATTTGGAGTTGAATGAATTAAGAACTAATATAAGGGGGACTTTTTTTTCATTTTATTTTGTTGAATTCTTGTGACTGGTGTATACACGGTGGTGATATTTAAGGTGAACTTATTACTTTCCTTATATGCATAATGTATAAGGAAAGTATTATGACGGGATCGAAAATTCGAATTCGAGTTTTCGACAGGAGAGCACGTTTCAAGCACCCCTGATCAAGAATCAAATATTTTTGGGGTGATGTCTGTGTGTGTGTGTCAGTGAGTCTGTGGAGACGATATCTCACGAACGAATGGAGCAATTCGAAAGAAATTTGGTACAAAAATCACAATCCGTGAATACTGGAAGACTATTGTTTTTAAACGCAATCGAATGTTCAGAACTCCCCTAAATTTTCGAGTGAAATTTTGAAAAAATCATCAAAAAATCAAAACCTTTAATAAAGTTACGCAAATAGACATTTCTTATGTAATTTTCCCTTAGAAAACGATTGACATAAGCTTTAGAATAATAATAATAAAAAAAGTTTGAATGTCCAATGAAAGAAAAGTGAGAAGTTGTAACTCGAAAAACCTAACTTTCTAACAGCTTACAAAATAAAAGTATAAATCAGCAAATCTTCAAGCAAATGGAAAACAATACAAATTTAGAATCATCAAGTTAAAGAAAATTATCAAAAATCAATGGTATGGAATCGATAAAAGAAAAACAGATGAAATCCAAGCAATAATGCCATACACGTGGACAAGGTCTAGGCCTAAACCATGGATTTGTTCACTTCTTTAAAATTCTTTCTCAAGTCCAAGTGTCTTGTAGAAGCAAACACAAAAATGTATGTTTCTGAAGAAATAGATAGATTATATCTATAAACTATTTCTACTTGGACAACATACATAAAGACGAAAAAATAAAAGGAAAAAGAATACCTGGAAAATATCTCAACAAATGCGCAAACATATCGAAACCAGGAACCCAGAAAAAAGAGACCAGTGTTGCCATTCTCAAAGAAAAAAGATATGATCTACCGTTGCCATTCGTAAGAAATAAATAACAGTAATGCGAAAAGGCAAGTATAAGTGAACATATACAAAGAAGAGGGGCTAATAATAGAAAGGCTAATGTGTAAGTGGATGTAATAATAAAATATTATTAAAACAAGAGTATAGTGATATCTGGCTAATATAAAAAACATTGAAAAAATTCATGAAAATCCAGCTACTCTAAATTTTTTAACTATACCATTTACAAAATACGAGGGATATTTATATAAATTTTAGGTAATTTTTAGATTATTAATATGTATAGCATGAAATTATATATATATAAATGCAAAAATAACGCTTTGGCAGACGATAATTAGCTGAATATCAGAAATGAAGCTGGAATTCTCCTGAGTTCCTGTAATTGTTGTTGTTGTTGAGACCCAGACCGTCCGACCTACCAGAAAGGTGTAAGGTAACTGTTTGGACGGCCGGGAAGTGCCACCCAATTTGGACCGGAACCCAGTGGGGGAGGCATCCACAGGGACCGTACCCTCCTTCCCCTACCACCAACCTCTCGGAAGGACTTTCGGACCCACATGTTTAAAGTGATCGTACTCCGCATGAACACGGCGGCAGTTTTGGCAGTGGCTGGAATCGAACCCGGGCCTACCGAGTGCAACTCCAGCGCGCTAACCAATGGGCTACCGCGCCCCTTGAGTTCCTGTAATTGTGGGTTTTTACTTTCCTTATATACATAATGTATAAGGAAAGTACTGTGACGGGGTCGAAAATTCGAATTCGGGTTTTCGACGGGAGAGCACGTTTCAAGCATCCCTGATCACGAATCAAACACTTCTGAAGTGATGTCTGCGTGTGTGTGTGTGTGTGTGAAAGTATGTGTGTGCGTGTCAGTGATCCTGTGAAGACGATAACTGACTAACGAATGAACCGATTCGAACGAAATTTGGTACAAAAATCGCAATCCGTAAACACTGTAAACCTATTGTTTTTATACGCAATCGAATGTTCAGAACCCCCCTAAATTTTCGAGTGAAATTTTGAAATAATTGTCAAAAATCAAAACCTCTAATAAAGTTACGCAAATAGACATTTCTTATGTAATTTTTCATTAGAAAACGATTGCCATAAATTTTAGAACGCTAACATGAACCGTTCTCGAGATATTGCACATTTTTCTAAAAAAATTATCAAAAAGTTATATGAAATAAAAAAAAAATATTTCCTATTGAGAAACATGCTCACTTATCATATGTAATACCATGCGATAAATTTGGTGACATCATTCTCGTGGATCTAGCTCGTTCCATTCATGAAAAAAGATACTTTGAGTAATACTTTTGTATTTGAACGCCAATTCTCATTTATCTGCTGTAAGAATAACGTATTTCTCCGTCCATAACGCTTGGCGAGATTTTGGCGACGACTTTCGCGGAATGTTGCCAACTTGGCGACATTTTTAATTGTCGCCAAGTTGGTAAAATCTCGCCAAATTGATAAAAATGACGCTAAATCAATGAAAATGACGACTAATTGAAGAAAATTCAATAAGTTCAAGAAAAAATTCAAGAATATAAGTATCTACTATAAGAATAACATTTTTTTAGCTGTAAAAGTAGTAAATTCATTGCATTATATAAGGAAAGTCACGTGTTGCTCACATCAGATTTTTTTATCAGTTTTTCGAAATGATGATCAACAAAGTGGCGGAAATAAATGAGTAAATGTTGCCAAATGTTTTACAGTGTGCGTATGACTATTAAAGCTAGTCAGATCACCAAATGGGAAATTAATTATCGAAAACCCACAGACAAGAGGAAATATTTCCATGTATTAATTTTTCTCACCGTAAAATGAACATCTCCTTTAAGTTAATAGAAGCAACAAAAGAGCGCGAAGCCTATCTGAAAGTCATTTGTTGCCCACAGTATTTCTTTAACATTTTCTAACTCTTCAAGTACTTGATCTTCCCAAGCCCTTGAATGTTATTCCCGCCATTTGTTTACCCGCACAATAGTGTTAATGAGGATTCTTGAGACCATTCAGTGCCCCAAAATTCTCCTAATTAAATTATTTGCTTTTCTCTTTCAGTGTTTGGCAACAGTTTATATTCTGTTTGAGGTTCAAATAATGTCTGGATGACACTAAGCTTTCTGCGGAAGAATAATTGTTCCTTTTCGGTGAAAGAGTTGAGATCAGAGTTGAACTTTGAAATCAGAACACAGAGAGATTAAGCTAGCGAATCTTTAAATTGAATAAAGAATTTCTAAATATTAAATTTATGAAAGACGGAAACTCTTGAAGTTTAATTTAATGCAAATAAATGCATTTTTACTTTCCTTATATACACAATGTATAAGGAAAGTATTGTGACAGGGTCGAAAATTCGAATTCGAGTTTTCGAGCACGTTTCAAGCATCCCTGATCACGAATCAAACATTTTTGAGGTGATGTCTGTTTGTCTGTGTCAGTGACTCTGTGGAGACGATATCTCACGAACGAATGGAGCGATTCGAATGAAATTTGGTACAAAAATCACAATACGTGAATGCTGGAAGCTTATTGTTTTTAAACGTAATCGAATGTTCAGAACCCCCCCTACATTTTAGAGTGAAATTTTGAAAAAATCATCAAAAAATCAAAACCTTTAATAAAGTTACGCAAATAGACATTTCTTATGTAATTTTTCCTTAGAAAACGATTGACATAAATTTTAGAACCGTTCTCGAGATATTGCAAATTTTTCAAATAAATGTTTCAAAATATCCCATAAATTAAATAAAATCTATTAACTGTTGAGAAACATGTTCACTTTTCAAATGTAATATCATGCAATAAATTGGGGGACATCATTCTCGTGAATCTCGCTCGTTCCATTCATAAGAAAAGATACTTTGAGTAATACATTTGTATTTGAACGCCAATAGTCATTTATCTGCTATAAGAATAACTTATTTCTCCGTCCATAACGCTAGGCGAGATTTTGACGACGAATTTGGCGGAATGTCGCCAACTTGGCGACTTTTTTAAATGTTGCCAAATTAACGAAAATCTCGCCAAATGGAAAAAAAGGACGCTGAATTGATGAAAATGTCGACTAATTAACGAAAATTCAATATCTTGAAAAGAATATAAGTATCTACTATAAGAATAACCTACTTTTTTGCTGTAAAAGTAGTAAATTCATTGCATTATATAAGGAAAGTCATGTGCTGCCCACATCAGATTTGTTTCATAATAATGTTCCGTTTTTTAGCCCTTTTCAACATAGTTGTAAACTGTTTATGACTTTGGTCATTCTGTCTGTCCGTTCGCACGATAAATGCCGTTAAAACGATTTTATAAAAACGGAATTTTAGTATATCGTTAAGAAGGTCTGTCAGACATATGGGAATGAAAATGTATAATATCACCCAAATAGTTTCGGATTGAACCCGGGTTGAAAAAAATGAAATACATTGAACTCTATGGTACATAATTTTTCAAACATTTTTTAAGCGGTGTTAAAATTCACAAATTGCTAGGATAATTTTAGGAAATATTCAAATTATCACGTAAAATGTGCAAAAAAAATATTCAGCAAAATATGCCTTTTTTCAAATAAAAATTGAAATAGTAATTACACCCATATTGTATGTTTCCCGGTCGCCCATTTTTGCTGCTCTATATCTTCGGATGAGTCGGACGGCCTGGTTTTTCGACCCATATTTTATGAGTGGGGCGCGGTAGCTCAGTGGTTAGCGTGCGGGAATTGCATTCGGTGGGCTCGGGTTCGATTCCCTCTGCTGCCAAAACTGCCGCCGTGTTCACGCGGAGTACAATCACATTAAACATGTGGGTCCGTAAGTCCTTCCGAAAGGTTGGTGGTAGGGGAAGGAGGGTACGGTCCTTGTGGATGCCTCCCCCACTGGGTTCCGGTCTAAATTGGGTGTCACTTTCCGACCGTCCAAACAGTTACCTTACACCTTTCTGGTAGGTCGGGCGGTCTAGGTCTCAACAACAACAACCCATATTGCATAAAGAGATCACGTGACTAATTTCAAAATAATGTATGGCATCCATATTTTTCCCAGTGTAAAAATCACAAAGTTTAAAAATCGTTTCAATTTATATATTGAGTATTGCATCCGTCCTAAAATCACTTTATTTTTGCATTTTATCTGTGCATCTAAATTCTGTGCCAACGCAATTGCAATATTCTTTTTTTATTTTAAATAATCATTAAACTTTGATTATTCCTACAACAAAGCTCAATTTCTATAGCATGCAGAATGAAAGCAAATCGAGCGAGTGTAAGATGAGTTGTATAGGAAATTGCTAACTTTTTTTTACATAAAATTATTTAGCTCTGGAGTATAGAATATAAGTGATATGAATGAAATATTCTTTGATTTTATATAGAGAAGCAGACGACTTATAGCATTGCCTTTTTGATGAAGTTTTAAGTTTCCAAGTATAGCAAATTATTATAGCACTGGAATAATTTAAAAAATCTAATGTGGGCAGCACATGACTTTCCCTGCAGACTCAAATTCATATTTTCTTTATTTCCTTAATAATTTATTAGACTGAATTTAATTGAACCAAATAAAACTAAATTTGCATTTTTAATTCAATTTTTGTTTTTATTTGGTAATTGGACATTTTTCTCTTTCCTATTTTTTATCTGTTTCACTTTTGTCTCAACTACATAATTATATCTCTAATTATTTTTAACAATATTGCCATTTCTTTTACATAACATCTATACAGGGTGTCCCAAAAAGATTGAAACCCGCTTAATTCTTTACCTGTTGGAGAAGTGGGCAATGTAAATTTCAAATATGTTGAAAGTAAGGTAGGACATAAGACTACGTTAATGAAATAGTCCTCCCATTCATTTTCAAAAAGTTACACTTTTTAAATTTTTATACGACGCCCTTAGATAATTAGGTCAATCAGAAATTTTTTATTTTTAATGCAAGAAGATCATAAAAAAACGCATATCTGTATCTTTAAAATCATCTGAATTATGCTAATGGGAAAACATTTGACATATGCCACTTTTCCGTACCATGTGAAAGGCTGTTTCATCAGTGAAAATAGGAATCATAAACACAGTGACGATGAAAAATGTTTAGATCAAAAATATGTTAATATGTGTCAAATTTTATTATTACAAATGCATCTAAATAAAGCATTACACTGACAGCGATCATAGCAGCTGATCACTACGCGGTTGGGTATCCTAAGTATTATCATCCAGTTTTATCTTTTTTTGTGATATGTCACAAATTTACATTTCTAATTTGATATAGGGTCCCCATTCATAATGTTCAATTTACAATTAAATATAACTCGCTCAATTGTAAAGATACAGATATGCGGTTCTTTAATGATCTTGTTGCATTAAAAGTAAAAATTTTCTGATTGA
This sequence comes from Amaurobius ferox, assembly GCA_951213105.1. Lineage (NCBI taxonomy): Eukaryota > Metazoa > Arthropoda > Arachnida > Araneae > Amaurobiidae > Amaurobius > Amaurobius ferox. The sequence goes on along the minus strand of OX578155.1, from coordinate 16,538,288 downwards.
CCCAATTTGTCTAAGGGGATCGTATAAAAATTTGAAAAGTATAACTTTTTGAAATTGAATGGGAGGACCATTTCATAAACGTAGTCTTATTTGCTACCTTACTTTCATCATTTTTGCAATTTACATTGCCCACTTATCTCCAACAGGTAGTACAGATAGGCGGTATTTTTAATGAACTTGCTGCATTAAAAACAAAAATTTTCTGATTGACCCAATTTGTCTAAGGGGATCATATAAAAATTTGAAAAGTGTAACTTTTTGAAATTGAATGGGAGGACCATTTCATAAACGTAGTCTTATTTGCTACCTTACTTTCATCATTTTTGCAATTTACATTGCCCACTTATCTCCAACAGGTAGTACAGATAGGCGGTATTTTTAATGAACTTGCTGCATTAAAAACAAAAATTTTCTGATTGACCCAATTTGTCTAAGGGGATCATATAAAAATTTGAAAAGTGTAACTTTTTGAAATTGAATGGGAGGACCATTTCATAAACGTAGTCTTATTTGCTACCTTACTTTCATCATTTTTGCAATTTACATTGCCCACTTATCTCCAACAGGTAGTACAGATAGGCGGTATTTTTAATGAACTTGTTGCTTTAAAAACAAAAATTTTCTGATTGACCCAATTTGTCTAAGGGGATCGTATAAAAATTTGAAAAGTGTAACTTTTTGAAATTGAATGGGAAGACCATTTCATAAACGTAGTCTTATTTGCTACCTTACTTTCATCATTTTTGCAATTTACATTGCCCACTTATCTCCAACAGGTAGTACAGATAGGCGGTATTTTTAATGAACTTGTTGCTTTAAAAACAAAAATTTTCTGATTGACCCAATTTGTCTAAGGGGATCGTATAAAAATTTGAAAAGTGTAACTTTTTGAAATTGAATGGGAAGACCATTTCATAAACGTAGTCTTATTTGCTACCTTACTTTCATCATTTTTGCAATTTACATTGCCCACTTATCTCCTACAGGTAGTACAGATAGGCGGTATTTTTAATGAACTTGTTGCATTAAAAACAAAAATTTTCTGATTGACCCAATTTGTCTAAAGGGATCGTATAAAAATTTGAAAAGTGTAACTTTTTGAAATTGAATGGGAGGACCATTTCATAAACGTAGTCTTATTTGCTACCTTACTTTCATCATTTTTGCAATTTACATTGCCCACTTATCTCCAACAGGTAGTACAGATAGGGGGCATTTTTAATGATCTTGTTGCATTAAAAACAAAAATTTTCTGATTGACCCAATTTGTTTAAGGGGATCGTATAAAAATTTGAAAAGTGTAACTTTTTGAAATTGAATGGGAGGACCATTTCATAAACGTAGTCTTATTTGCTACCTTACTTTCATCATTTTTGCAATTTACATTGCCCACTTATCTCCAACAGGTAGTACAGATAGGGGGCATTTTTAATGATCTTGTTGCATTAAAAACAAAAATTTTCTGATTGACCCAATTTGTCTAAGGGGATCGTATAAAAATTTGAAAAGTGTAACTTTTCGAAATTGAATGGGAGGACCATTTCATAAACGTAGTCTTATTTGCTACCTTACTTTCATCATTTTTGCAATTTACATTGAACATTTATCTCCAAAAGGTAAAGATTTAAAGCGCGTTTCAATCTTTTCAGGACACCCTGTATAAGTAAATAATCTGCCTGTTTGTTTATTTGTCCCATTATTACGGGACAACGGTGGAACCGAATTAATTGAAATTTTGTGGGTAGCCTTAAAATATCTCTATTTAAATGTAGTTTATGTTTCGAAATTCTAAGACCAGAGGTTGTTGAGATATAATAAAAAACGAAACTTTTTCTTAGGAGTTATATTCTCTAACTCGCTGGTTCCCCAAACGAAAACGTTAGAAATAGTTTTTAATTTTAGATTTTGACGATTCTTGCGGGCCATTTCGCAAGAAAAGTCAGGTTTTTTTTCCGAATCATACCAAAATCTAATCAGCACCAGGGTAACCACCCGCAAGTGACTTATGTATCAAATTTTGTAAAATTTGATCTATTAGATCTTCAGCTAAAGTGGATACAGCAATTTTTGCGGGTCATATCACAAAAAGAGGCGGGTTGTTTTTTTCCGAATCGTACCAAAACCTACTCAGCACCAGGGTCTCACTCAAGTGACTTACCTACCAAATTTTTATGAAATTCGGTCCATTAGTTTTTGAGTTAGAGTGGATACATTCATTGCACACACAGACACACACACAGGCGTCACGCTAAAAATAGTTTTTTCGTATTCTAGAGGTCCCAAAACGTATAGATATGTCAAAAACTAAAGATGCGATTTTCGACATGATTCCAATACTTTCCCTATACATTACCATGTATTGCAGGGAAAGTAAAATTGAGTTACTCGAATCATGTGATATCCACATTAAATTTCTTGTTGTAGCCTGAATATTGCATACACATACACATACTTCAGTTTAATAACTTTTGTACTTTCAAAAGTCTTTTTCAAAAGAACTTTAGAATTTAATTATCGTTGCAATCCTAGCTTAAGAAATTTCACGAAAAGCAAATATTTTCTCTCATAATTTCGAAACTAGAGTTTTGGAACAAAATTACCTACGAATAAATTACACAACTTCTCTTGAAGATGGAGTTGGAAGTTCGCTTGAAAAATGACTGCTTTGTTCTTACAAAGTTATTTTCTAAATCCCTTCACAGGTGTAAAATTTTCTATAACTCTCCCTCCAAGAAGAAAAAATCTGATGTGGGCAGCACATGACTTTCCCTGTAGACTTAAATCCACGTTATCTTTATTTTAATTTAATTTAATTCACTTTTAATTCAATTTTCGTTCTCATTTGGTAACTGGACTTATTTTCAAAGGTGGCGTGGAGAAAATACGAAAAAACTAAAATATCTCGAGAACGACTAGCCTTAGTGCAGTGGGGTTGGTCTTATTCCTTTCATCGTTAAAAATTACGCATAAAACAAGCATTTAATGGGTATATTTGAACATACGTAGTTTTTAATTTTATATTTTGACAATTTTTAAAAGCCATTTTGCAGTAAAAGGTAGGTTATTTTTTTCCAAATTGTACCAAAATCTAATCAGCACCAGGGTCACTCACAAAAGACTTATCAACCGAATTTTGTTAAATTCGGTCCATTAGTTTTTCAGTTAGAGTAGATACAGTCTTTTGCGGGCCATTTCGCAAAAACAAGCGGGTTCTTTTATCCCGAATCGTATCCAAAACTAATCAGCACTAGATTCGCCCACAAGTGACATACTTACCAAATTTTATGAAATTCGGTCAATTAGTTTTTTAGTTAGAGTGGACAGACACAGAGACACACACACAGGCACAGAGACACACACACAGACTTCTCGCTAAAAATAGTTTTTTAGTATTCTAGAGGTTTCGAAACGCGTAGATCCGTCGAAAACTCGAATTGCGAATTTCGGCATGATTCTAATACTTTCCTTACCATGTTTCCTTACCATGTACGTTACCATGTATTGCAGGGAAAGTAATAAATGTAATCCCTTCCTGTGCTTTAACCATTAATTTAAGTAAGGGTGGCCATACAGTAAATAACGAAAATTATTTACTTTATTTTCTTTGAAATTCGATATTCTACTTTTAAAAAAATTTTCCCTCAAAGAATATGCGCGTTTCAGAACAAAATGTGCAGATTAGGATTAAAAAATTTAAAACTTTTAATTCTAGAAACTTTTACTAAATTCGATGTCACGAAATACTGGGTAAAGATACATTTTCGAAACGGCCTCCGTCAGATGGCGCTCGCTCACATATGGCGACGATGAGCCAGTATTGAAGAGTTGGGTATATATATAATTGTGCACACGCCAATGAACTTCGCTATAAAATACATTGTCGCAAATTCCAACATTTAAACTTTTTCTTTATTTTTTCATACGCAGTATTGAAAATATATTGTTTTCAGAAAAATTTTCTATTTCGGAACTTTGATACCAATATATTTTTTAGAACCCTCTGAACACGTTTTGACTATTTTTAGAGTGATGTCCGTCTATCTATGGGGTATTGATTTATAAAAGAATAAAAAAATAGTTCGTATTTCTGCCAACGCGAGCCAAAGTGGTTCTGTAAGGTCCATTTTTGGAGTAAAATAGGCATAGGAAGTACAGAAAGTTCAGTCAATGCGGACAGTTATCGAACAATGCTGCTGAAGTTAGTTATTCCGCAACTTCAACAGCGTGGATGTCTTGATTTTACGATATTTATGCAGGACGAAGCACCCCCCCCCCCCCTCATATTAGCACCAGGGTAAGAAATTAGCGAGGGCCATGCGCGAAATGCGACCAAATTTTTATCGTTTGCGACCATAATTTCGGAATCGGGGGCCAAATCGCGACTAGAATTAAACCACTATAATTTCCCAAAAATAACCGAAGAAAAATAAAAACCCCATTTTTTTCTTGTATAAAACAATAAATCAATTTAAAATTAATACAATAATATAAGACAAGCTTAATATTCCTACTCGCCAGATGGCGATAAAAATTAAAAAACTGACGATTATCAAAATCCTGACTACCGGCCAAACTCTTATAGCTTAAAGAATGACCCTTCTCTTTAAACAATGCCACCTGTGGAGTAATAAAAATCTGTCAATAATCACTACGATACTGCTATGGCTTTTCCGTAGTTGTGAGGAGATCATAATTTATTGCATTTGCAACATTCCTATCTTACCCCTCCTCTAAATCACCGATGTGTTTTGCGACATGCCGTGGCGTAGCGTCTTTACCGGGTTCTATGCATTGACCTAGACACCCCCATTTTTACACGCTGTACAAAGAAATAACTACTCTGCTTCGAGGAGTAATCTAGATCTTTGGTACTAATAGGTCTTTCATAATTCTTACACCTACCTCAAATTTAAAAGGGATGCACGAACGGAATTGAAATCACTCGCTAAAATAAAACATGCTGCGTGAAATTCGCCCTGTCTATTTTTGGCATGTGAATTTATTTATTGGTTAAATATTCATTATAGCATGTTTTTCATAATAAAAAATTAAAAGAAGTAATCTATAAGAAAGAGTTTCGGGAATTCGCTGAGGCTCGGGACCGGCGCAAGCGAACTAAAATCTGGGCGTCCAGCGCGAATAATGGACATCAACCTTTGGGAAGGGGGAATTCTTTTCCGAGCTGAATTGCTGACATTGCAATGTTATATAGTACTAGTCTACTTTAATCTACATATTCACGGTCCATAAACGACCATATGGAAATTATGAATGTGTGTAGCATTGACTAAAATAGCGCGTTTGAAGGATACTAACCCGGACATTCTTCGTATTAATTTTAAAGCTAGATCGCGAGAATTTCACAATTTTTAAAGTCACGATGCACTACAGTTTTTTTTTGTTCAGAGAAATTGTAGATTTCCTTTTATTGATTATACCCTGTTTTAAGTTAATCTCTCATCGATGATGCATAAAACTAAAAATGCATGGATTCCTAAAATGTTTGCATAGTTGTGTTTTTAGAAGTGTTAACTGTTAACAATAATTATAAATTCAAAGTTAAATCGGTTCCATTTTCAACTTATCCGCGGTCAAGAGCCGTCATGCCCCCCCCCCCCCCCTGTTGATCGGAAAATTCGAGTATTGTAATAAAACATCATGTTTCTAGCGACCAGTTCTTAAATTCAAAAACGTCGAAATATTAAAAAGATCAAATTTCCTTAAGAGGACAAAGAATTTCCTTGTTATGAAATACATATATTGGGGAAATTTTAAAATAAAAGCGTTCATAACGTCCGATAATATAACGGGAAAAAAGACCGAAATATCGCGATCGCGATGATGGAAAATTTACATAGTAAATGATCAAAAAATTAAAACAAGATTATAAATTTATTAAAAATCACTGAAAATCATTGGTAAGACCCTCTAAATTAAAGAAAAATTAGTGGCCGGACTTTTTAAAATAATAGGGAGGAATAAATAATAATAAATACTTCGTCAGCTTGGAAAAGTAAAAAATAAAAAGATCAAGACGAGAAAACTTGAAATTGCTTAAATTAATTGATTGAATTTAAAATTACCTCCAAAAATATTTGAATGCTTCATGATAAATTAATTTTTTTGTAATCTATTGGAAAACAAATATTATAAAACACCTGAAAAGACTTATAATAAAATCATTGGTAAGATTTAAAACAAGATTAAAAAAAATTACTGAATATAAATATTTAAAATATTCAAAAATGGGATAAATAAAAAATTTAAATTTGAAAACCTTTAAGAAATGGAAAAGATGGGGATAGGGACACTAACTTATAGAAAAGGATTAGTTTTAGAAAAAAACACTTAAAATAAGTTTTGAAAATCTATTAAATGTTAAAAATGAGATGTTAGCAATAATAAATGCATGTTAACAATATTACTCATTAAAAATTTTAAATATTTCTGTGAATTTGTCCTGTTTTCTTATCAAATAATAATAAAAAAATGTGTATCTTGCCAATCTCTTAAATTTCCCTCAATTTTTAAAATCCTCCTCCTTTGCATCAACATCCAAATAACAGATTGTATAAAAGTAGATCCCCTAAGGGAAGATTTCTTGATAATAGACCTAATAGTGACTTATGTTTACTGTATAATAAATCTATAAGTAGGTAATACTAGCAAATTCCTACATTATTAAGTAACGTACTTAAACACAATTTTGCATAATATTAAGCAAATTGAAAAAAACATCGCACATTTTGCAGCTGTCAACAACTGGCCATTAAACGTCATTGACCTACCGGCCAGTGGCTACTAACTAAAAATGGGAATTAACCGATAAGTCAATTTAAAAATTTTAATTTGCACTTTAGTGTCTTTTTTTTAAAGTACATATATTTGGCAAGCAAATAAAATATTTAGATTAGGCCTATGCAGTTTTATCATGTATATTTTTTATTTCATTAAATTGTTTTATTTTGGCCCTTAGAAATTTTCAAATGGCCCATAAAAAATTGATGCTGGGGGCCATTTGACCCCTACATTTTTTTTCTAATTTCTTACCCTGATTAGCACCCCCTCATATTAACCAACAACCGAATAATTAGTCGAGCATTTCCTATAAAGTGAGCAGCCCGTTTGCCTGATCTGACCCCTTGTGACTTTTGGTTGTGGGATCACGTAAAGCGCTTGGTATACCAAGGGAATGTGGATAATTTAGCCACTTTGAAGGACCGAATAACATTGCACGTCCGGCAAATCAATGGAGATTGCTACATTCTGCAGTAAAGAATGCTGTTCTGAGAATGCACTTTTTGAAACATATGCAAAGAAAACATATTGAATCACACATGTAAATGACGCCAATATAAATACGTATGTCAATGTAAGATGCAAATGCAAATATAAAATATACTAAATAAGTATAAAATGTAAATGTGATGTCCTTTTCAAAATGAATGTAAAATGTTAACTTTCTGTACTTTCTATGCTTATTTTACTTCAAAAATGGACCTTACAGCGCCACTTTGGCCCGCTGTGGCAAAAATCCGAACTATTTTTTTTTTCTTTTAAAAATCAAAACCCCAAGGCCTAATAATATTTACAGCAAATTTGGTTGAGTTTGGCCAACAATGTTTTCACTATCGGGCTCTAAACACCTCTGTTTTAATTATGGCCACTCTGTGTATATACTGGGTGGTCCATTTAAATTGAGAAATCGAAATATCTCGCGAAATACGCATCACACAAAAAAAATGTTTCAACAAAGTCATCATATTTTCGATAGGGCCGACGTGGTGGTCGAGTGGTCTGAAGACCCCAGACCGTGCGACTCACATAGTGGGTTTAGAGTAGCTAGCTGCACGGCCGGGAAAGGACTGGGGAAAGGATACCTCCTGCATTCAGGAGGCACCCAAGGTCTACCATTACGCCAAACGAACATTTATTTAGGTCTAAAAATATAATAATTTATGAAAAATATTGTGATTAAACAGACAGTTTTACATTATATTTGAACTTGACAAGTACGTCCATTTTACAAAAATGGGAAAAGGGTTATTGCGACTATAGATAAAAAGATCATTGAAAAATAAAATTTAGAGTGAGGTATAATAACATAATGAAAAATAGATTAAAAATGAAAGAAAATAATAAAATTTTAAAAGCAAAATTTAGAAAATATAAAAAAAGAAAATTTATGAAAAGGAAAATAATTAGGCGTATGAAAACAAAAACAGAAATTTAGAATAAAATTTAGAGAAGAAAAATAAGAAAAAATACAAGTAAAAAGGGCCAAAAGAAAAAGAAAGATCCACGAAAATAAGAACAGTTAACATAGTTTTTTTTTTTTTTTTTTTGTGTGTGTGTGTGTGTTCCCTCCATTTTTTAAAAGAAAAAAATGGAGGGAACACAATAAGTTCTTATAAGTTAATAAGAATGAAAAAAAGGGATTCATTGATCAAAATTAATTGACTTTTGATCAATGAATTTCTTTATTAAGTCCCTGTGGTCGAGTGGTCAATACTTTCCTTATACATGATGCATATAAGGAAAGTAAAAAGGAATACATTTTTAAATCATTATGCTGAAATTAATCCAATGCCAAAGATATATATGTCTTATGTCAAAGATATATATGTAGTCGAAACATTTCCCTCCTCATAGACGAAATTACAAATCGTAAATTCACGATCTCATAAAATGAAGATGTTGCCCTATATACAAATCTCGCAAAGCACCTAATTCTAGTAGATAAATGAACTGCAGAACATCAGGGCAATCTTTTTTTTTTTACACCATTTCCTCTCTTTAACTGCGACTGTACTCGAGTAGTACACACCCGTTACCATGACTACGTTACTGGCACGTTGCCAAATTGATGGCCGTAAAAGTCAAAAGAAAAGTCCTTTTGACAATGCATTGGAAAATCAATGTACGGGGTGGGAACAAGTTTTATCCAAATATTTGAGAGGGGGCTGAGTTCGGAGTGGAGTTTTTGTCAGCTTGATAACGGCTTTAAATGAACGGGAAAATTGTAAACTGAGTCCAGAGAACACGGGATGTATTGATTGCAGATAATGCGCCTGTTGAAATGCTATTAAACGGTGTAAATAATTAATTAACTACGATGTTGGGGCCATTGTGCGGCGCTGCGTTCGAGGTGCAACTTGATGGGTCCGAGATTATTAATGGATGCTTCAGAAATATGTATAACAATTAAAGACAAAGTTTTAATGACGTTTATAATTGCTGGGTTTTCTAAGATGTAATTACTCGCTGTTTTGAATGAAAATTATCGGATGGGGAGATTTATTTGCCAGAATAAACTATATATCTTTGCAGTAAAATACAATCTATATTTTACTTATTACTTTCCCTACAATGCATGATATAATGAAAGTACTGAAATAAGATTAAGAATAGAAACTCGAGTTTTCGAGGGATATGCACGTTTAGAATACAAATCTACCATTTTAAGCGTGACGTCTGTGTGCGCGCAATGTATGTATCAATATTAGCTTAAAATATATTCAACAAAATTTTGTAGGAATGTCACTTGTAAGAATTTGGGAGGTGTGCCACTTGAAAGTTACCCTCAGTATATCTTTCAGGCATACTTCCGAGGGGGCCGAAGCCTCCCCCCCCGGAGACATTTTATGTTAACCTAGTTTCTATTTTTGTGGTACAGCATTTAAATATATTTATATAGGGTAAATAGGAAACTTGCCCCCTGAAATTTCATTCGCCCCCCCCGGCCATAAAGTCTCGAAAGAAACACTGGTTACCCTTCTTGAGCGAATTAGATTATAGCACAATTAAAAAAAAATTGAACTGCGAACTTCCTACGAATAACAGGCGAAATATATTAAAAATCTTCAATAAAAGTTTCCACGTGTTTCCATATAGCACTTAAGTGTTTGTTATACACGTTATTTTTGATGAAGAAACAAATAAGTCCACCCCCATTACTCAAAGACGAACCTTTCTTGAGATATTTGAGTTTTTTGGAATCTTGAGCAGGCGACGTTTCAATATGCGCAAAGTTTGTGAAAACTCCTAGTGATCTGTTTGTTATTATTTCCCTGATTCTCGTTACGTTATAATTTTACTGCATACTAACAACCCATCGGATCTTTGAATCTGAGTGACCAATCACACCACTAGTTTGGCAAGCGTGCTGGATCTGTTTGGGATGAATTCGAGTTTTAGGATGATCTTGTTCTTGAAGAGAGTATCAACTACGCAATTATGCCGCGGATGTTTCGGCAAGTTTTTAATTAGAACCTCAGCTGCCCGGTCGTTGACGGTTATTTTGTAGAGTTTGTACCATTATTACTTTCCTTATATACATAATGTATAAGGAAAGTATTGTGACGGGGTGGAAAGTTCGAATTCGAGTGTTCGACGGGAGAGCACGTTTCAAGCATCCCTGATCACGAATCAAACATTTTTGAAGTGATGTCTGTGTGTGTGTGTGTGTGTGTGTGTGAAAGTGTGTGTGTGAAAGTGTGTGTGTGTGTGTGTGTGTATGTCAGTGAGTCTGTGGAGACGATAACAGACGAACGTCCAAACGGTTATCTTACACCTTTCTGGTAGGTCGGACGGTCTGGGTCTCAACAACAATAACAACATATACACATAGAGACAGACAGACACGGTGACACATTCACACACATAGAGACAGACAGACACGGTGACACATTCACACACATAGAGACAGACAGACACGGTGACACATTCACACACATAGAGACAGACAGACACGGTGACACATTCACACACATAGAGACAGACACACACACACACAAATGTCGCGCTAAAAATAGTTTTTTCGTGTTCCAGGGTGCTCGAAACGTGTAGATCCGTCGAAAATTCGAGTTGCAATTTCAAACACAATTCCAATGCTTTTCCTGTACATTATCATGTGTATTGTAGGGAAGGTAACATTGCAATTCTTGCACAATTCTGAATCATTCCTAACCCCCCAAAATTGCATCTATGGGAAAAACCTGCCTTCCCTCGTCTTGGAATAATCGATCTGATACGAAGTCTACTATGTGGAAAGAATTTCTTGGGATAGTCATCGTTAAAAGAATAACAAGCAAATACGATAAGTAGTTTATTCCTTTTAGCATTCAGAATAACATTTATGAAAGAAGTTGAAATTGTAATAAAATCCCAATTCGACAATTAAACGTTCAATTTCATATTTGCTCCCTCCCCCTTACATCCTTAAGGACTTTTCTGGGAACACTGTACACAGGCAAATAATCACTCAAAAGCTGCTGCAGTAATAACACGAGAGTAAAACTTCGTAAAATACAGCATATATACAAAAATTAACTGATTAATCGGTTTCAAAAGCAAAAAAACAGCCTTCTTCTTCAGAACTGACAAGAAGAGCTACCTCACTTTCTCACATCAAGTAGGCGACGAAAAATGGCGCACGTGGGTGAAAGTAGGAGAAAACAGATTGCCCTCGTCGCGATAAGAAATGGAAATAAGGAAAAACCAAACGACTGGTAAATTATATCTGGTAAGTTACGAAGTTAGGATTGTGAGTCAATTTTTTTAAGTCGCAATATAAAAATCGGAGATGTTTGAAGCACACGAAAAGTATATATTATTTAAAAATTCACGAAAATTCTTCTATTAACGGTACGGATTCCGTTCAAAGTTTATTTGAAAGAAAATTTTTCGATTTTTTCCGATGGTGCCACGATAGAAAATCTGAGATATTTTCGGCCGCTACGGAACTGATTTGTGTGAAAATGACTCAAAATCGTGCGAAGAAAAAATAATTCGAATAATTCAAAATAACTCAAAATAATTCAAATTAAAAACAGCACCGACGTACACCTTCTGGGGTTCTAAAGTATCTGTGTACATAATTTCATGGACGTACGTCGCTTAGATTTTCCCTACAGACAACACAGCAAACAAGCAAGCAAACAAATAAGCAAACAAACGAATGCAGGAACGGACAAACAGACAGTTTCTTCTTTTGTTTAGGAACACTAGAGTAACGTATAAATAAGCACAAATAACACGATAATCGTGATTTTTGTGCTTATTTACGTTGCTCTCGTTTTCCTTATCCTTAGCCCAAAGTGTATTTTACTTATTGATCTTCTTTTATTATTATAGAAAGAAAATTAGAAGTATTTAGAAAATATCTTTAAGATTCAATTATGAATAACTGGGACATATATCAAATCTTGTATATGACCACGCCCACATTTGTCCATTCCCATATAGCATTCCGTGTTTTCATGGGTATTAAGATAGATTTTATTTGCAATAAATATGTAAGAGGGGGGGGGGCTAAACTTTTAAACAAATGGTTTCATTCTAAATAAATAATTATGTAGGTTGTACAAGTACAAATATGGAAAATGAAATAACTTTTCGGTGTGGATTTCATATTGGCACTAATTCTGTCATTCTAAGTCTAAATTTCATTGTATTTTATTTATGGAGCGACAGGTCTTAGGTGCGTCTTTTTTAAAACAGCCATTTGGCCAGACCTTAAGTTAAGCCATAAACGAATAATATTATTCTATCTCCCCACACAATATGAGGATGTGAAAAATTGAATGAAATATTATACACTATCTATATGTTCCGACAATATTTTAAAAATATATTTTTTATAAAAAAAAATGCGTTTAGTTACAGTACTTCACTTTAAAGAAACCTAACTTATCCTGTAAGCTGTGCTGAATGATGTAACAGCAGCTAATAAATAATAATAATTGCTGTAATAAAACTGGAAGAATATCAAATCGCAGTCCGTCCCATCCAGGATAAAAGGACATAAATACATGTGTAATATATATATATTATAAGTCTATGTTTTAATATTTATGATCCATACAAAATAGAGATTACCTCCAAACAACTAAAGTTGGCGAAATTTTAAGTAATCTCATACAGTGGAATTTCATGTAGATTTATTTATTCTTATCCTTGGAACGGACGGACTGCGGTTTAATATTCTTACAGTTTTATTAAAACAATTATTGTTATTATTTATTAGCTGTTATGATTTTATTCAGCGGAGATTACTGGATTACTTATATCTAGTGTTCGAGATAATTAATTGAAGTAATATTTTATGTAAAATATACTTTTAGAATATCGTCGGAACATATAGACAGTGTATAATATTTTACTCAATTATTAACTTTCGACGCAGCTTGCCGGATGGGATGTGTTTCTGCAGTTTTCGGTGATAAAACGAGATAATTTTTTATATAAAATATACTTTTAATATTGTCAGAACATATAGATAGTGTATAATATTTCATTAAATTTTTCACATTTGGCGCAGCTTACTAAATGGGATGTGTTTCTGAGATAAAACTAAACAATGTTTTATATAAAATATACTTTTAGAATATTGTCGAAACATATAGACAGTGTATAATATATTACTCAATTATTAACATTCGATGCAGCTAACCGGATGGGATGTGTTTCTGTAGTTTTCGGTGATAAAACGAAATAATTTTTTATTTAAAATATTGTCAGAACATATAGATAGTGTATAATATTTCATTCAATTTTTCATTAACATTCGACGCAGCTTACAGGGTGGGATGTGTTTCTGTAGTTTTCGGTGATAAAACGAGATAATTTCTTTTATATAAAATACACTTTTAAAATATTGTTACATATAGATAGTGCATTTCATTCAATTTTTCACATTCGGCGCAGCTTACCAGATGGGATGTTTTTCTGCGATAAAACTAAATAATGTTTTATATAAAATATACTTTTAAAATATTGTCAGAACATATATATAGTGCATAATACTTCACTTAATTATTCACATTCGGCGCAGGTTATTGAATGGGATGCGTTTCTGTGGTTCCCGGTAATGAGATGAAACGAAATAATATTTTATATAAAATATACTTCTATAATATTATTGGAATATATAAACAGTGCATAATATATCACTCAATTTTTCACATTCTCATATTGTGTGAAGAAATAGCAAAATGTTATCCGCTTAGGGCTGAACTGAAGTCTGTCCAAATGGCTGAGTTAAAAAAAATGTATGTATGAAAATCCACTACATGAAAATCTCCTGCATGCGATTACTTAAAATTTGGGCAATGTTAGTTGCATTTAGAGGTAATGATAGCTATTTTGTACGAATCATAAATATTATAATACAGACATGTAATATATATACAGACATATAAGATATATACAGGGTGTCCAGTGCTATCGGTGGCCAATGGCTATTTCCTCAAACGTTAGTCACAGAGAGATACTTCCAATTGCAAAAATTAAAAAAAAAATGGTAAATTTTAAAATCTATTATCTTAGAAATAGTTTAAATCAATAAATACATTTCTGAAAGAAATACGAAATGTAAATTTTTATACCGTCCCCCGGTCCTATCAATCATATTTAAGAAAATCATCCTCATACAAATTCATGCAAAATAAAAAAAAATCTTCCTTTTAGGACCAAAATTCACCGAGTTATGAAGCATTAAACTTTATGACTTAAGTCACTTTTCCACGCATAAAAATGTTCCGTTTCAGGCAATCAACCAATCAGGAACCGTATTGGCCATTTCTCAGCACAAAAAGTGCTCCAACTTTAAACAGCTATAAGTAGGTCAATTTTGGTCGTAAAAGGATGACTTTTTTTTATTTTGCATAAAATTGTATGAGGATGATTTTCCTAAATATAATTGGTAGGACCGGGAGACTGTATAAAAATTTATATTTCGTATTTCTTTCAGAAATGCATTTATTGATTTAAACTGTTTCTAAGATAATATTTAGATTTTAAAATTTAAAACATTTTTGCAATTGGAAGTATATCTCTGTGACTAACGGTTGAAGAAATAGCCATTGGGCAATAATAGTACTGGACGACCTGTATATACACATATACCTGTACTTCTGCAGCGCTATGCAGCTGCGTTACAACCCGCGGGCTGTGAAATAGTTTTGTAATCCTCGAAACCTCCAAGCATGTAAGTAAAACATTTTATACTGATTTAATTATTTAAATTTCTATAATTTCCAAATGAAGTTCCAACATAAATTAGCAACATTTAAGTGTGTCTTTTAACAGATGCTTGCTGGCTTATTTTAATCGTAATCCATACTTCTGAAAAATTCGTGATATATATCCAAACTTTAACTTTTATATAATTTTCCTTTTAATTCACATTTAAAACATGTTTTTAAGGACTAGGGGAAGCCAGACACACTAGGGAATACTAGAGGGGGCTTTAATTGACACTCAATCCATTCAGACCGCATTCAATGTGTGTTCATGCGTGTCCAAACTTGTTTAATTGTCAAAATCTTAAATTGTAACTTTTAACAGCGTCATAACATATTTTCTGATCATATCTTATATATGCAATGGAAGGTTAACATTAATTATGTTTCTGTGAAAACTATCGTCTTCTATGACACTCTTGGTAATGCCTTCATAAACCAATAGTAATTATTGAAAAATCCGATGTGGGCAGCACATGACTTTCACTGCAGACTTATATCCACGTTCTCTTTATTTTAATTAAATTTAATTCACTTTTATTGCAATTTTCGTTCTCATTTGGTAACTGGACTTATTTTCAAAGGTGGCTTAGAGAAAATATGAAAAACTAAAATATTTCGAGAACGGCTAGTCCTAGTGCAATGGGGTTGGGCTTATTCTTCTCTTCGTTAAAAATTACGTATAAAACAAACATTTAATGGATATATTTGAGCATACGTAGTTTTTTATTGTAGATTTTTGCGGGCCATTTTGCAAAAAAGACAGGTTATTTTTTTTCGAATCGTACCAAAATCTAATCAGCACCAGAGTATCCTACAAGTAATTAAATTTTGTGAAATTTGGTCAATAGTATTTTAGCTAGAGTGGATACATGAAATTTTTACGGGCCATTCCGCAAAAAAAGGCGGTTTCTGTTTTTACGAATCCTCGCCAAAAACTAATAAGCACCAAGGTCTCACCCAAGTGACCTACTTACCAAATTTTATTGGAGGTATTCGTGTTGTATTTATTCCAAAATATTGAATTTTCGACAATTAGTTGTTATTTTCATTGATTTAGCGTCATTTTTATCCATTTGGCGAGATTTTCGTTAATTTGGCAACATTTGAAAAGACACTAAGTTAGCGACATTCCGCCAAATTCGTCGCCAAAATCACCAAGCGGTATGGACGGAGAAATAAGTTATTCTTATAGTAGATAAATGATTATTGGCGTTCAAATACAAAAGTATTACTCAAAGAATCTTTTCTCATGAATGAAACGAGTTAGATCCACGAGAATGATGTTACCCAATTTATCGCATGATATTACATATGAAAAGTGAACATGTTTCTCAACATTAATTTTTTTTTTAATTTTTAAGATATTTTGATAAATTTATTTGAAAAATGTGCAATATCTCAAGAAAGGTCCATGCTAGCGTTCAAAAGTTTGTGTTAATCGGTTTTTAAGGAAAAATTACATAAGAAATGTCTATTTGCTTAACTTTATTAAATGTTTTAATTTTTTGATCCTTTTTTTAAATTTTCACTCGAAAATTTTGGGGGGGGGGGGGTTCTGAACATTTGATTGCGTTTAAAAACAATAGGCTTCCAGTATTCACGGATTGTAATTTTTTTACCAAATTTCGTTCTAATCGGTCCATTCGTTCGTCAGTTATCATCTCCACAGGCTCACTGATCCACACACACACACACACACACACACACACACACGCACACACATACTTTCACACACACACACGCACACACATACTTTCACACACACATACTTTCACACACACATACTTTCACACACACACACATACTTTCATACACACACATACTTTCACACGCACACATGCTTTCACACGCACACATACTTTCACACACACACACATTTTCTTTCACACACACACCCACACACACATATTCTTTCACACACACACCCACACACACATACTTTCACACACACACACACCTTCCAAACAGTTACCTTACACCTTTCTGGTAGGTCGGACGGTCTGGGTTTCAACAACAACACACACACACCTGCACACACATACTTTCACACACACACACACACCTGTACACACATTCTTTCACACACACACACACACATACTTTCACACATACACTCACACACCCGCGCACACATACTTTCATGCGCACACACACACACATACAGACATCACATGAAAAATATCTGATTCGTGTTCAGGGATGCTTGAAATGTATTCTCTCGTCAGAAACTCGAATTTGAATTTTCGACCCAGTCACAATACTTTCCTAAGTAAAGTAAATATAGCGAATTCAAATATAAATATCATTTGTAATGACAACAAAACCTTTTCTAATTTTGAAACGCCAAGCACTCAGCCTTCCCAGTCAAAAATCTTACGCTCAGCTACTGTCATTATGTAAGATAAATTATTTTTGGTGGTTGTAGTAAGTATAAGGCCAGTTTTTCCATAAATCCTAAAGCTTCACAACAGAAAATTGATATGCCATTGCCATGCACTATGCGATTCAATATGGCCCAGGTGAGGATGGAACTTTTTCTCCTACTCATAACCGTGACCTTGTAAAAATGTCAGACGAGACCACAGATCAATACGGGTGAGGATGTACCTGCTCGTGTTCTCTTTTACATCGCGGCTTCTCCGACTGAAGCTAACTCCTTGTGATTAATTTGTGGCTTGTCTTTCTAAAATGAGTTACATTGCTTCTTTGTTGCCACAAATATTAAAGTTATTACTGATTTTCAAAATAGACAGACTTGAGGAAGGCTCTCGATTTTTCAACATTTTTACTTTCCCTGAAATGCATTGTAATGTATAGGGGAAAGTATTCGAATCATGCCGAAAATCGCAACTTGAGTTTTCGTCGGATCTACACGTTTCGAGACCTCTAGAATATGAAAAAACTATTTTTAGCGTGACGTCTGTGTGTGTGTCTGTCTGTGTGTCTGTCTGTGTGTCTGTCTGTCTCTCTGTGCAGATTTTGTATCCACTCTAACTCAAAAACTAATGGACCGAATTTCATAAAATTTGGTAGGTAAGTCACTTGTGGGCGAATCTGGTGCTGATTAGTTTTTGGTACAATTCGGGATAAAAGAACCCGCCGTTTTTTGCGAAATGACCCTCAAAAGATTGTATCCGCTCTAGTTGAAAAACTAATGGACCGAATTTTACAAAATTCGGTAGATAAGTCACTTGTGGGACACTCTGGTGCTGATTAGATTTTAGTACGATTCGAAAATAAATAACCTGCCTTTTTGAAAAATGGCCCACAAAAATCGCCAAAATCTAAAATAAAAAACTACGTAACTCAAATATATCCATTAAGTGCTTGTTTAATATAAATTTCCGGTAATTTTTAGATTATTAATATGTATAGCATGAAATTATATATATATAAATGCAAAAATAACGCTTTGGCAGACGATAATTAGCTGAATATCAGAAATAAGCTGGAATTCTCCTGAGTTCCTGTAATTGTGGGTTTTTACTTTCCTTATATACATAATGTATAAGGAAAGTATTGTGACGGGGTCGAAAATTCGAATTCGGGTTTTCGACGGGAGAGCACGTCGCATCCCTGATCACGAATCAAACACTTCTGAAGTGATGTCTGCGTGTGTGTGTGTGTGTGTGTGTGTGTGTGTGTGAAAGTATGTGTGTGCGTGTCAGTGATCCTGTGGAGACGATAACTGACGAACGAATGAACCGATTCGAACGAAATTTGGTACAAAAATCGCAATCCGTAAACACTGTAAACCTATTGTTTTTATACGCAATCGAATGTTCAGAACCCCCCTAAATTTTCGAGTGAAATTTTGAAATAATTGTCAAAAATCAAAACCTCTAATAAAGTTACGCAAATAGACATTTCTTATGTAATTTTTCATTAGAAAACGATTGCCATAAAATTTTAGAACGCTAACATGAACCGTTCTCGAGATATTGCACATTTTTCAAAAAAAATTATCAAAAAGTTATATAAAATAAAAAAAAAATATTTCCTATTGAGAAACATGCTCACTTATCATATGTAATACCATGCGATAAATTGGGTGACATCATTCTCGTGGATCTAGCTCGTTCCATTCATGAAAAAAGATACTTTGAGTAATACTTTTGTATTTGAACGCCAATACTCATTTATCTGCTGTAAGAATAACGTATTTCTCCGTCCATAACGCTTGGCGAGATTTTGGCGACGACTTTCGCGGAATGTTGCCAACTTGGCGACATTTTTAATTGTTGCCAAATTAACAAAAATCTCGCCAAATTGATAAAAATGACGCTAAATCAATGAAAATGACGACTAATTGAAGAAAATTCAATAAGTTCAAGAAAAAATTCAAGAATATAAGTATCTACTATAAGAATAACATTTTTTTAGCTGTAAAAGTAGTAAATTCATTGCATTATATAAGGAAAGTCACATGTTGCCCACATCAGATTTTTTTATCAGTTTGTCGAAATGATGATCAACAAAGTAATGAGTAAATGTTGCTAAATGTTTTACAGTGTACGTATGACTATTAAAGCTAGTCAGATCACCAAATGGGAAATTAATTATCGAAAACCCACAGACAAGAGGAAATATTTCGATGTATTAATTTTTCTCACCATAAAATGAACATCTCCTTTAAGTTAATATAAGCAACAAAAGAGCGCGAAGCCTATCTGAAAGTCATTTGTTGCCCACAGTATTTCTTTAACATTTTCTAAGTCTTCAAGTACTTGATCTTCCCAAGCCCTTGAATGTTATTCCCGCCATTTGTTTACCCGCACAATAGTGTTAATGAGGATTCTTGAGAGCATTCAGTGCCCCAAAATTCTCCTAATTGAATTATTTGCTTTTCTCTTTCAGTGTTTGGCAACAGTTTATATTCTGTTTGAGGTCCAAATAATGTCTGGATGACACTAAGCTTTCTGCGGAAGAATAATTGTTCCTTTTCGGTGAAAGAGTTGAGATCAGAGTTGAACTTTGAAATCAGAACACAAAGAGATTAAGCTAGCGAATCTTTAAATTGAATAAAGAATTTCTAAATATTAAATTTATGAAAGACGGAAACTCTTGAAGTTTAATTTAATGCAAATAAATGCATTTTTACTTTCCTTATATACACAATGTATAAGGAAAGTATTGTGACAGGGTCGAAAATTCGAATTCGAGTTTTCGAGCACGTTTCAAGCATCCCTGATCACGAATCAAACATTTTTGAGGTGATGTCTGTTTGTCTGTGTCAGTGAGTCTGTGGAGACGATATCTCACGAACGAATGGAGCGATTCGAATGAAATTTGGTACAAAAATCAGAATACGTGAATGCTGGAAGCCTATTGTTTTTAAACGTGATCGAATGTTCAGAACCCCCCTAAATTTACGAGTGAAATTTTGAAAAAATCATCAAAAAATCAAAACCTTTAATTAAATTACGCAAATAGACATTTCTTATGTAATTTTTCCTTAGAAAACGATTGACATAAATTTTAGAACCGTTCTCGAGATATTGCATATTTTTCATATAAATGTATCAAAATATTCCATAAATTAAATAAAATCTATTAACTGTTGAGAAACATGTTCACTTTTCAAATGTAATATCATGCAATAAATTGGGGGACATCATTCTCGTGAATCTCGCTCGTTCCATTCATAAGAAAAGATACTTTGAGTAATACATTTGTATTTGAACGCCAATAGTCATTTATCTGCTATAAGAATAACTTATTTCTCCGTCCATAACGCTAGGCGAGATTTTGACGACGAATTTGGCGGAATGTCGCCAACTTGGAGACTTTTTTAAATGTTGCCAAATTAACGAAAATCTCGCCAAATGGAAAAAAAGGACGCTGAATTGATGAAAATGTCGACTAATTAACGAAAATTCAATATCTTGAAAAGAATATAAGTATCTACTATAAGAATAACCTACTTTTTTGCTGTAAAAGTAGTAAATTCATTGCATTATATAAGGAAAGTCATGTGCTGCCCACATCAGATTTGTTTCATAATAATGTTCCGTTTTTTAGCCCTTTTCAACATAGTTGTAAACTGTTTATGACTTTGGTCATTCTGTCTGTCCGTTCGCACGATAAATGCCGTTAAAACGATTTTATAAAAACGGAATTTTAGTATATCGTTAAGAAGGTCTGTCAGACATATGGGAATGAAAATGTATAATATCACCCAAATAGTTTCGGATTGAACCCGGGTTGAAAAAAATGAAATACATTGAACTCTATGGTACATAATTTTTCAAACATTTTTTAAGCGGTGTTAAAATTCACAAATTGCTAGGATAATTTTAGGAAATATTTGTGGTGAGGTGAAATTTACACATAAATACAATAAACTTAAACACATAAATACATTAAAGATACTCACCAAATAGTTCCACCAGGCTCAACCGCGTTAACGTATAGTGGGGTCCGATTGGACCTAAGTACATTGCGTTTACTCAACAATTAATCACTCCCTTTTTGTGGCCAACTAACAATTTATTTAGAACACATGAAATCTCAATTTTAAACATTAATATACAAAAATGCACAATTACAAAAAAGCATTCCCAAATTACCTAACTTGACCTCGGGATGTACAATTTATTTTGCATGAATTTGCATATTTATAAAATCCAAATTTGTAATTAATTACTTTTTGTTAAGAACACAATATGTATATTCAATTTTGCTAAAACTCCCATTTATCATAACCCTGCCCTTACACTATTGGATTACATCAGTTACTTAAACATTCATGTACACATTTTAAAATCAATATATAATTTCCATACCTTCATACATAGGACTCTCACTGAGTGCTGTAGCTGACCTCTGCACGTAGGAAAGGGTGGCACAATTAATTGAATGTTTATTAGTTCATTTATTCCGATGGTTCGTGGAAAACACTACCAGTCCGGGAAACACTAGGTTGCATATCATCAGGTCATAAGTTATTGAAAAGTATTATTTTGGAGATGGGAACACTGTCCACTTTCCTTCTCCTCCTCTTAAACGATGGCTTGTCCCAGCGGCTCTTGAGTGAGCATGCGTACAGGTTTTGCCAAATATATATATACGTTTTCGTAGAGGTTCGTCTGCTGCTTAGGATCCCGGAATTGCGGCTCCGCAAACAGTCCTTACACGCAGTGTTACAGTTACCACGGCTTAATGCAGCTAAAGGAGCAAGGTCCTACACCGCGCCGTTTTAGTGGTAGAGCTGTGTTGCCTGCAACTAACAAAAACAAATGACGATGGGCATACTGCTCACTTTCCTTCTCCTCCTCTTAATGCGGCTTAGACCCAGCGGCTCTTGAGTGAGCATGCGTACAGGTCCTTGCCTAAAGAGTGGAGATCAGATACTTTATTTGTAGAGATTGACTGCTGCTTAGGAGCCCTGGATTGATGCTCCGCAATATTCCGTGCACACAGTATTTACGTAACCACGGCTTAAATGCAGCTAAAGGAGCAAAGGTCCTATACTGCGCCGTTTTGGTGGTAGAGCTGTGCGTACTGCAACCAATTAACACATGACGACCTTCTTCCATTTTCTGGTCGAACTGCCCGAAGAAAATGCGCCCTCGCGCTGATGTGATACTGTAATCACATATCTTTATACGTAACCCTGGAAAAAGGGAATGGTAAATATATTGAAATGTATACTATGTTTTTGTGATGTATGTTTATAGCTAGGCCTTTGCACAGACGGAATTGGGATTTTTGGCGCCGTTTGGTTGTGTGCGCACTGACATAGATTGTAAATATTCAGAGATTTAATTACAGCAAAATGTCAAAGTTGAGCTGCAAATCTTTGAAAATTTATAGCCCTGTCAGGTGTGGCTCGCGTCGGGGTACCTCTTTGGGACCACCCGGTTGACGAGTATGCCCTCTGGTTCTTGTTTTTTAGTGGAACGCATAAAAATGAGCGTCGCTTCTGAAACCAATGGTGAAGCATCTTTGGACCTCCTCTTTTTTATAGCGTTTGGGAACAGCGAATGAGAGTTGGGGGGATTTCCTCCCTGTTTTTTGTCGTTCCCCTTGTTTGTAAAATTCTGAAAGTTTTTAGAAATGTAAAAAATAGTTAGTTGCTTTTCTGAGCTCGAGTAGAGAGCACTCCAAGTGCGGGGCACTTGTATTTCGGTGTAGCCGACCCGGCATGTATTTTTGATGCATCTCTGAGCCGGCATCCGCGATTCCTATCTCGGGCGGCAATGCCTTGCCGAGGAACCGACGTGGTGGGTCCGGTATAGAAGGCGACTCGTAGCCAAATCGAGCCGATAGAGCTGTGTTGCCTGCAACTAACAAAAACAAATGACGATGGGCATACTGCTCACTTTCCTTCTCCTCCTCTTAATGCGGCTTAGACCCAGCGGCTCTTGAGTGAGCATGCGTACAGGTCCTTGCCTAAAGAGTGGAGATCAGATACTTTATTTGTAGAGATTGACTGCTGCTTAGGAGCCCTGGATTGATGCTCCGCAATATTCCGTGCACACAGTATTTACGTAACCACGGCTTAAATGCAGCTAAAGGAGCAAAGGTCCTATACTGCGCCGTTTTGGTGGTAGAGCTGTGCGTACTGCAACCAATTAACACATGACGACCTTCTTCCATTTTCTGGTCGAACTGCCCGAAGAAAATGCGCCCTCGCGCTGAGTTAGGCTCGGCTCGATTTGGCTACGAGTCGCCTTCTATACCGGACCCACCACGTCGGTTCCTCGGCAAGGCATTGCCGCCCGAGATAGGAATCGCGGATGCCGGCTCAGAGATGCATCAAAAATACATGCCGGGTCGGCTACACCGAAATACAAGTGCCCCGCACTTGGAGTGCTCTCTACTCGAGCTCAGAAAAGCAACTAACTATTTTTTACATTTCTAAAAACTTTCAGAATTTTACAAACAAGGGGAACGACAAAAAACAGGGAGGAAATCCCCCCAACTCTCATTCGCTGTTCCCAAACGCTATAAAAAAGAGGAGGTCCAAAGATGCTTCACCATTGGTTTCAGAAGCGACGCTCATTTTTATGCGTTCCACTAAAAAACAAGAACCAGAGGGCATACTCGTCAACCGGGTGGTCCCAAAGAGGTACCCCGACGCGAGCCACACCTGACAGGGCTATAAATTTTCAAAGATTTGCAGCTCAACTTTGACATTTTGCTGTAATTAAATCTCTGAATATTTACAATCTATGTCAGTGCGCACACAACCAAACGGCGCCAAAAATCCCAATTCCGTCTGTGCAAAGGCCTAGCTATAAACATACATCACAAAAACATAGTATACATTTCAATATATTTACCATTCCCTTTTTCCAGGGTTACGTATAAAGATATGTGATTACAGTATCACATATTTTCTCCCCCCTGAACAGAAAAGAAGTCAAGCTAGGTTTACAAAATATCATATGGTACACTTTACATCATCATTATTTGTTTACAGATTCTCCATCACTTTTCTTCAACAGTTCACATTTTTTTTTTTGTTTACAGTTCGAAATCATATACCTTTACATACAATCAGTACCGTTTGATTTAACATTTGCATAATTTCACAATTTTATACTCTACACATTTCAATTTACAACGCAATACGACCACAACAAAACAACTGTCAGTCCAGGCGTTTTCCCCCACTGTTTATCTCCTAGTAATCAGTTTGCCAAGTAGTTTCAATATCTCTGAGGTTGGGTTGAGGACAGAACCGACCCGCTATCATCTCAGTTCAAACCTCCAGGTAGCTGGATTGCAGGACCACGCCACGGATCCCGGCAAGGCATTGCCGCCCGAGATAGGAATCGCGGATGCCGGCTCAGAGATGCATCAAAAATACATGCCGGGTCGGCTACACCGAAATACAAGTGCCCCGCACTTGGAGTGCTCTCTACTCGAGCTCAGAAAAGCAACTAACTATTTTTTACATTTCTAAAAACTTTCAGAATTTTACAAACAAGGGGAACGACAAAAAACAGGGAGGAAATCCCCCCAACTCTCATTCGCTGTTCCCAAACGCTATAAAAAAGAGGAGGTCCAAAGATGCTTCACCATTGGTTTCAGAAGCGACGCTCATTTTTATGCGTTCCACTAAAAAACAAGAACCAGAGGGCATACTCGTCAACCGGGTGGTCCCAAAGAGGTACCCCGACGCGAGCCACACCTGACAGGGCTATAAATTTTCAAAGATTTGCAGCTCAACTTTGACATTTTGCTGTAATTAAATCTCTGAATATTTACAATCTATGTCAGTGCGCACACAACCAAACGGCGCCAAAAATCCCAATTCCGTCTGTGCAAAGGCCTAGCTATAAACATACATCACAAAAACATAGTATACATTTCAATATATTTACCATTCCCTTTTTCCAGGGTTACGTATAAAGATATGTGATTACAGTATCACAATATTCAAATTATCACGTAAAATGTGCAAAAAAAATATTCAGCAAAATATGCCTTTTTTCAAATAAAAATTGAAATAGTAATTACACCCATATTGTATGTTTCCCGGTCGCCCATTTTTGCTGCTCTATATCTTCGGATGAGTCGGACGGCCTGGTTTTTCGACCCATATTTTATGAGTGGGGCGCGGTAGCTCAGTGGTTAGCGTGCGGGAATTGCATTCGGTGGGCTCGGGTTCGATTCCCTCTGCTGCCAAAACTGCCGCCGTGTTCACGCGGAGTACAATCACATTAAACATGTGGGTCCGTAAGTCCTTCCGAAAGGTTGGTGGTAGGGGAAGGAGGGTACGGTCCTTGTGGATGCCTCCCCCACTGGGTTCCGGTCTAAATTGGGTGTCACTTTCCGACCGTCCAAACAGTTACCTTACACCTTTCTGGTAGGTCGGGCGGTCTAGGTCTCAACAACAACAACCCATATTGCATAAAGAGATCACGTGACTAATTTCAAAATAATGTATGGCATCCATATTTTTCCCAGTGTAAAAATCACAAAGTTTAAAAATCGTTTCAATTTATATATTGAGTATTGCATCCGTCCTAAAATCACTTTATTTTTGCATTTTATCTGTGCATCTAAATTCTGTGCCAACGCAATTGCAATATTCTTTTTTTATTTTAAATAATCATTAAACTTTGATTATTCCTACAACAAAGCTCAATTTCTATAGCATGCAGAATGAAAGCAAATCGAGCGAGTGTAAGATGAGTTGTATAGGAAATTGCTAACTTTTTTTTACATAAAATTATTTAGCTCTGGAGTATAGAATATAAGTGATATGAATGAAATATTCTTTGATTTTATATAGAGAAGCAGACGACTTATAGCATTGCCTTTTTGATGAAGTTTTAAGTTTCCAAGTATAGCAAATTATTATAGCACTGGAATAATTTAAAAAATCTAATGTGGGCAGCACATGACTTTCCCTGCAGACTCAAATTCATATTTTCTTTATTTCCTTAATAATTTATTAGACTGAATTTAATTGAACCAAATAAAACTAAATTTGCATTTTTAATTCAATTTTTGTTTTTATTTGGTAATTGGACATTTTTCTCTTTCCTATTTTTTATCTGTTTCACTTTTGTCTCAACTACATAATTATATCTCTAATTATTTTTAACAATATTGCCATTTCTTTTACATAACATCTATACAGGGTGTCCCAAAAAGATTGAAACCCGCTTAATTCTTTACCTGTTGGAGAAGTGGGCAATGTAAATTTCAAATATGTTGAAAGTAAGGTAGGACATAAGACTACGTTAATGAAATAGTCCTCCCATTCATTTTCAAAAAGTTACACTTTTTAAATTTTTATACGACGCCCTTAGATAATTAGGTCAATCAGAAATTTTTTATTTTTAATGCAAGAAGATCATAAAAAAACGCATATCTGTATCTTTAAAATCATCTGAATTATGCTAATGGGAAAACATTTGACATATGCCACTTTTCCGTACCATGTGAAAGGCTGTTTCATCAGTGAAAATAGGAATCATAAACACAGTGACGATGAAAAATGTTTAGATCAAAAATATGTTAATATGTGTCAAATTTTATTATTACAAATGCATCTAAATAAAGCATTACACTGACAGCGATCATAGCAGCTGATCACTACGCGGTTGGGTATCCTAAGTATTATCATCCAGTTTTATCTTTTTTTGTGATATGTCACAAATTTACATTTCTAATTTGATATAGGGTCCCCATTCATAATGTTCAATTTACAATTAAATATAACTCGCTCAATTGTAAAGATACAGATATGCGGTTCTTTAATGATCTTGTTGCATTAAAAGTAAAAATTTTCTGATTGACCCAATTTGTCTAAGGGGATCGTATAAAAATTTGAAAAGTATAACTTTTTGAAATTGAATGGGAGGACCATTTCATAAACGTAGTCTTATTTGCTACCTTACTTTCATCATTTTTGCAATTTACATTGCCCACTTATCTCCAACAGGTAGTACAGATAGGCGGTATTTTTAATGAACTTGCTGCATTAAAAACAAAAATTTTCTGATTGACCCAATTTGTCTAAGGGGATCATATAAAAATTTGAAAAGTGTAACTTTTTGAAATTGAATGGGAGGACCATTTCATAAACGTAGTCTTATTTGCTACCTTACTTTCATCATTTTTGCAATTTACATTGCCCACTTATCTCCAACAGGTAGTACAGATAGGCGGTATTTTTAATGAACTTGCTGCATTAAAAACAAAAATTTTCTGATTGACCCAATTTGTCTAAGGGGATCATATAAAAATTTGAAAAGTGTAACTTTTTGAAATTGAATGGGAGGACCATTTCATAAACGTAGTCTTATTTGCTACCTTACTTTCATCATTTTTGCAATTTACATTGCCCACTTATCTCCAACAGGTAGTACAGATAGGCGGTATTTTTAATGAACTTGTTGCTTTAAAAACAAAAATTTTCTGATTGACCCAATTTGTCTAAGGGGATCGTATAAAAATTTGAAAAGTGTAACTTTTTGAAATTGAATGGGAAGACCATTTCATAAACGTAGTCTTATTTGCTACCTTACTTTCATCATTTTTGCAATTTACATTGCCCACTTATCTCCAACAGGTAGTACAGATAGGCGGTATTTTTAATGAACTTGTTGCTTTAAAAACAAAAATTTTCTGATTGACCCAATTTGTCTAAGGGGATCGTATAAAAATTTGAAAAGTGTAACTTTTTGAAATTGAATGGGAAGACCATTTCATAAACGTAGTCTTATTTGCTACCTTACTTTCATCATTTTTGCAATTTACATTGCCCACTTATCTCCTACAGGTAGTACAGATAGGCGGTATTTTTAATGAACTTGTTGCATTAAAAACAAAAATTTTCTGATTGACCCAATTTGTCTAAAGGGATCGTATAAAAATTTGAAAAGTGTAACTTTTTGAAATTGAATGGGAGGACCATTTCATAAACGTAGTCTTATTTGCTACCTTACTTTCATCATTTTTGCAATTTACATTGCCCACTTATCTCCAACAGGTAGTACAGATAGGGGGCATTTTTAATGATCTTGTTGCATTAAAAACAAAAATTTTCTGATTGACCCAATTTGTTTAAGGGGATCGTATAAAAATTTGAAAAGTGTAACTTTTTGAAATTGAATGGGAGGACCATTTCATAAACGTAGTCTTATTTGCTACCTTACTTTCATCATTTTTGCAATTTACATTGCCCACTTATCTCCAACAGGTAGTACAGATAGGGGGCATTTTTAATGATCTTGTTGCATTAAAAACAAAAATTTTCTGATTGACCCAATTTGTCTAAGGGGATCGTATAAAAATTTGAAAAGTGTAACTTTTCGAAATTGAATGGGAGGACCATTTCATAAACGTAGTCTTATTTGCTACCTTACTTTCATCATTTTTGCAATTTACATTGAACATTTATCTCCAAAAGGTAAAGATTTAAAGCGCGTTTCAATCTTTTCAGGACACCCTGTATAAGTAAATAATCTGCCTGTTTGTTTATTTGTCCCATTATTACGGGACAACGGTGGAACCGAATTAATTGAAATTTTGTGGGTAGCCTTAAAATATCTCTATTTAAATGTAGTTTATGTTTCGAAATTCTAAGACCAGAGGTTGTTGAGATATAATAAAAAACGAAACTTTTTCTTAGGAGTTATATTCTCTAACTCGCTGGTTCCCCAAACGAAAACGTTAGAAATAGTTTTTAATTTTAGATTTTGACGATTCTTGCGGGCCATTTCGCAAGAAAAGTCAGGTTTTTTTTCCGAATCATACCAAAATCTAATCAGCACCAGGGTAACCACCCGCAAGTGACTTATGTATCAAATTTTGTAAAATTTGATCTATTAGATCTTCAGCTAAAGTGGATACAGCAATTTTTGCGGGTCATATCACAAAAAGAGGCGGGTTGTTTTTTTCCGAATCGTACCAAAACCTACTCAGCACCAGGGTCTCACTCAAGTGACTTACCTACCAAATTTTTATGAAATTCGGTCCATTAGTTTTTGAGTTAGAGTGGATACATTCATTGCACACACAGACACACACACAGGCGTCACGCTAAAAATAGTTTTTTCGTATTCTAGAGGTCCCAAAACGTATAGATATGTCAAAAACTAAAGATGCGATTTTCGACATGATTCCAATACTTTCCCTATACATTACCATGTATTGCAGGGAAAGTAAAATTGAGTTACTCGAATCATGTGATATCCACATTAAATTTCTTGTTGTAGCCTGAATATTGCATACACATACACATACTTCAGTTTAATAACTTTTGTACTTTCAAAAGTCTTTTTCAAAAGAACTTTAGAATTTAATTATCGTTGCAATCCTAGCTTAAGAAATTTCACGAAAAGCAAATATTTTCTCTCATAATTTCGAAACTAGAGTTTTGGAACAAAATTACCTACGAATAAATTACACAACTTCTCTTGAAGATGGAGTTGGAAGTTCGCTTGAAAAATGACTGCTTTGTTCTTACAAAGTTATTTTCTAAATCCCTTCACAGGTGTAAAATTTTCTATAACTCTCCCTCCAAGAAGAAAAAATCTGATGTGGGCAGCACATGACTTTCCCTGTAGACTTAAATCCACGTTATCTTTATTTTAATTTAATTTAATTCACTTTTAATTCAATTTTCGTTCTCATTTGGTAACTGGACTTATTTTCAAAGGTGGCGTGGAGAAAATACGAAAAAACTAAAATATCTCGAGAACGACTAGCCTTAGTGCAGTGGGGTTGGTCTTATTCCTTTCATCGTTAAAAATTACGCATAAAACAAGCATTTAATGGGTATATTTGAACATACGTAGTTTTTAATTTTATATTTTGACAATTTTTAAAAGCCATTTTGCAGTAAAAGGTAGGTTATTTTTTTCCAAATTGTACCAAAATCTAATCAGCACCAGGGTCACTCACAAAAGACTTATCAACCGAATTTTGTTAAATTCGGTCCATTAGTTTTTCAGTTAGAGTAGATACAGTCTTTTGCGGGCCATTTCGCAAAAACAAGCGGGTTCTTTTATCCCGAATCGTATCCAAAACTAATCAGCACTAGATTCGCCCACAAGTGACATACTTACCAAATTTTATGAAATTCGGTCAATTAGTTTTTTAGTTAGAGTGGACAGACACAGAGACACACACACAGGCACAGAGACACACACACAGACTTCTCGCTAAAAATAGTTTTTTAGTATTCTAGAGGTTTCGAAACGCGTAGATCCGTCGAAAACTCGAATTGCGAATTTCGGCATGATTCTAATACTTTCCTTACCATGTTTCCTTACCATGTACGTTACCATGTATTGCAGGGAAAGTAATAAATGTAATCCCTTCCTGTGCTTTAACCATTAATTTAAGTAAGGGTGGCCATACAGTAAATAACGAAAATTATTTACTTTATTTTCTTTGAAATTCGATATTCTACTTTTAAAAAAATTTTCCCTCAAAGAATATGCGCGTTTCAGAACAAAATGTGCAGATTAGGATTAAAAAATTTAAAACTTTTAATTCTAGAAACTTTTACTAAATTCGATGTCACGAAATACTGGGTAAAGATACATTTTCGAAACGGCCTCCGTCAGATGGCGCTCGCTCACATATGGCGACGATGAGCCAGTATTGAAGAGTTGGGTATATATATAATTGTGCACACGCCAATGAACTTCGCTATAAAATACATTGTCGCAAATTCCAACATTTAAACTTTTTCTTTATTTTTTCATACGCAGTATTGAAAATATATTGTTTTCAGAAAAATTTTCTATTTCGGAACTTTGATACCAATATATTTTTTAGAACCCTCTGAACACGTTTTGACTATTTTTAGAGTGATGTCCGTCTATCTATGGGGTATTGATTTATAAAAGAATAAAAAAATAGTTCGTATTTCTGCCAACGCGAGCCAAAGTGGTTCTGTAAGGTCCATTTTTGGAGTAAAATAGGCATAGGAAGTACAGAAAGTTCAGTCAATGCGGACAGTTATCGAACAATGCTGCTGAAGTTAGTTATTCCGCAACTTCAACAGCGTGGATGTCTTGATTTTACGATATTTATGCAGGACGAAGCACCCCCCCCCCCCTCATATTAGCACCAGGGTAAGAAATTAGCGAGGGCCATGCGCGAAATGCGACCAAATTTTTATCGTTTGCGACCATAATTTCGGAATCGGGGGCCAAATCGCGACTAGAATTAAACCACTATAATTTCCCAAAAATAACCGAAGAAAAATAAAAACCCCATTTTTTTCTTGTATAAAACAATAAATCAATTTAAAATTAATACAATAATATAAGACAAGCTTAATATTCCTACTCGCCAGATGGCGATAAAAATTAAAAAACTGACGATTATCAAAATCCTGACTACCGGCCAAACTCTTATAGCTTAAAGAATGACCCTTCTCTTTAAACAATGCCACCTGTGGAGTAATAAAAATCTGTCAATAATCACTACGATACTGCTATGGCTTTTCCGTAGTTGTGAGGAGATCATAATTTATTGCATTTGCAACATTCCTATCTTACCCCTCCTCTAAATCACCGATGTGTTTTGCGACATGCCGTGGCGTAGCGTCTTTACCGGGTTCTATGCATTGACCTAGACACCCCCATTTTTACACGCTGTACAAAGAAATAACTACTCTGCTTCGAGGAGTAATCTAGATCTTTGGTACTAATAGGTCTTTCATAATTCTTACACCTACCTCAAATTTAAAAGGGATGCACGAACGGAATTGAAATCACTCGCTAAAATAAAACATGCTGCGTGAAATTCGCCCTGTCTATTTTTGGCATGTGAATTTATTTATTGGTTAAATATTCATTATAGCATGTTTTTCATAATAAAAAATTAAAAGAAGTAATCTATAAGAAAGAGTTTCGGGAATTCGCTGAGGCTCGGGACCGGCGCAAGCGAACTAAAATCTGGGCGTCCAGCGCGAATAATGGACATCAACCTTTGGGAAGGGGGAATTCTTTTCCGAGCTGAATTGCTGACATTGCAATGTTATATAGTACTAGTCTACTTTAATCTACATATTCACGGTCCATAAACGACCATATGGAAATTATGAATGTGTGTAGCATTGACTAAAATAGCGCGTTTGAAGGATACTAACCCGGACATTCTTCGTATTAATTTTAAAGCTAGATCGCGAGAATTTCACAATTTTTAAAGTCACGATGCACTACAGTTTTTTTTTGTTCAGAGAAATTGTAGATTTCCTTTTATTGATTATACCCTGTTTTAAGTTAATCTCTCATCGATGATGCATAAAACTAAAAATGCATGGATTCCTAAAATGTTTGCATAGTTGTGTTTTTAGAAGTGTTAACTGTTAACAATAATTATAAATTCAAAGTTAAATCGGTTCCATTTTCAACTTATCCGCGGTCAAGAGCCGTCATGCCCCCCCCCCCCCTGTTGATCGGAAAATTCGAGTATTGTAATAAAACATCATGTTTCTAGCGACCAGTTCTTAAATTCAAAAACGTCGAAATATTAAAAAGATCAAATTTCCTTAAGAGGACAAAGAATTTCCTTGTTATGAAATACATATATTGGGGAAATTTTAAAATAAAAGCGTTCATAACGTCCGATAATATAACGGGAAAAAAGACCGAAATATCGCGATCGCGATGATGGAAAATTTACATAGTAAATGATCAAAAAATTAAAACAAGATTATAAATTTATTAAAAATCACTGAAAATCATTGGTAAGACCCTCTAAATTAAAGAAAAATTAGTGGCCGGACTTTTTAAAATAATAGGGAGGAATAAATAATAATAAATACTTCGTCAGCTTGGAAAAGTAAAAAATAAAAAGATCAAGACGAGAAAACTTGAAATTGCTTAAATTAATTGATTGAATTTAAAATTACCTCCAAAAATATTTGAATGCTTCATGATAAATTAATTTTTTTGTAATCTATTGGAAAACAAATATTATAAAACACCTGAAAAGACTTATAATAAAATCATTGGTAAGATTTAAAACAAGATTAAAAAAAATTACTGAATATAAATATTTAAAATATTCAAAAATGGGATAAATAAAAAATTTAAATTTGAAAACCTTTAAGAAATGGAAAAGATGGGGATAGGGACACTAACTTATAGAAAAGGATTAGTTTTAGAAAAAAACACTTAAAATAAGTTTTGAAAATCTATTAAATGTTAAAAATGAGATGTTAGCAATAATAAATGCATGTTAACAATATTACTCATTAAAAATTTTAAATATTTCTGTGAATTTGTCCTGTTTTCTTATCAAATAATAATAAAAAAATGTGTATCTTGCCAATCTCTTAAATTTCCCTCAATTTTTAAAATCCTCCTCCTTTGCATCAACATCCAAATAACAGATTGTATAAAAGTAGATCCCCTAAGGGAAGATTTCTTGATAATAGACCTAATAGTGACTTATGTTTACTGTATAATAAATCTATAAGTAGGTAATACTAGCAAATTCCTACATTATTAAGTAACGTACTTAAACACAATTTTGCATAATATTAAGCAAATTGAAAAAAACATCGCACATTTTGCAGCTGTCAACAACTGGCCATTAAACGTCATTGACCTACCGGCCAGTGGCTACTAACTAAAAATGGGAATTAACCGATAAGTCAATTTAAAAATTTTAATTTGCACTTTAGTGTCTTTTTTTTAAAGTACATATATTTGGCAAGCAAATAAAATATTTAGATTAGGCCTATGCAGTTTTATCATGTATATTTTTTATTTCATTAAATTGTTTTATTTTGGCCCTTAGAAATTTTCAAATGGCCCATAAAAAATTGATGCTGGGGGCCATTTGACCCCTACATTTTTTTTCTAATTTCTTACCCTGATTAGCACCCCCTCATATTAACCAACAACCGAATAATTAGTCGAGCATTTCCTATAAAGTGAGCAGCCCGTTTGCCTGATCTGACCCCTTGTGACTTTTGGTTGTGGGATCACGTAAAGCGCTTGGTATACCAAGGGAATGTGGATAATTTAGCCACTTTGAAGGACCGAATAACATTGCACGTCCGGCAAATCAATGGAGATTGCTACATTCTGCAGTAAAGAATGCTGTTCTGAGAATGCACTTTTTGAAACATATGCAAAGAAAACATATTGAATCACACATGTAAATGACGCCAATATAAATACGTATGTCAATGTAAGATGCAAATGCAAATATAAAATATACTAAATAAGTATAAAATGTAAATGTGATGTCCTTTTCAAAATGAATGTAAAATGTTAACTTTCTGTACTTTCTATGCTTATTTTACTTCAAAAATGGACCTTACAGCGCCACTTTGGCCCGCTGTGGCAAAAATCCGAACTATTTTTTTTTTCTTTTAAAAATCAAAACCCCAAGGCCTAATAATATTTACAGCAAATTTGGTTGAGTTTGGCCAACAATGTTTTCACTATCGGGCTCTAAACACCTCTGTTTTAATTATGGCCACTCTGTGTATATACTGGGTGGTCCATTTAAATTGAGAAATCGAAATATCTCGCGAAATACGCATCACACAAAAAAAATGTTTCAACAAAGTCATCATATTTTCGATAGGGCCGACGTGGTGGTCGAGTGGTCTGAAGACCCCAGACCGTGCGACTCACATAGTGGGTTTAGAGTAGCTAGCTGCACGGCCGGGAAAGGACTGGGGAAAGGATACCTCCTGCATTCAGGAGGCACCCAAGGTCTACCATTACGCCAAACGAACATTTATTTAGGTCTAAAAATATAATAATTTATGAAAAATATTGTGATTAAACAGACAGTTTTACATTATATTTGAACTTGACAAGTACGTCCATTTTACAAAAATGGGAAAAGGGTTATTGCGACTATAGATAAAAAGATCATTGAAAAATAAAATTTAGAGTGAGGTATAATAACATAATGAAAAATAGATTAAAAATGAAAGAAAATAATAAAATTTTAAAAGCAAAATTTAGAAAATATAAAAAAAGAAAATTTATGAAAAGGAAAATAATTAGGCGTATGAAAACAAAAACAGAAATTTAGAATAAAATTTAGAGAAGAAAAATAAGAAAAAATACAAGTAAAAAGGGCCAAAAGAAAAAGAAAGATCCACGAAAATAAGAACAGTTAACATAGTTTTTTTTTTTTTTTTTTTGTGTGTGTGTGTGTGTTCCCTCCATTTTTTAAAAGAAAAAAATGGAGGGAACACAATAAGTTCTTATAAGTTAATAAGAATGAAAAAAAGGGATTCATTGATCAAAATTAATTGACTTTTGATCAATGAATTTCTTTATTAAGTCCCTGTGGTCGAGTGGTCAATACTTTCCTTATACATGATGCATATAAGGAAAGTAAAAAGGAATACATTTTTAAATCATTATGCTGAAATTAATCCAATGCCAAAGATATATATGTCTTATGTCAAAGATATATATGTAGTCGAAACATTTCCCTCCTCATAGACGAAATTACAAATCGTAAATTCACGATCTCATAAAATGAAGATGTTGCCCTATATACAAATCTCGCAAAGCACCTAATTCTAGTAGATAAATGAACTGCAGAACATCAGGGCAATCTTTTTTTTTTTACACCATTTCCTCTCTTTAACTGCGACTGTACTCGAGTAGTACACACCCGTTACCATGACTACGTTACTGGCACGTTGCCAAATTGATGGCCGTAAAAGTCAAAAGAAAAGTCCTTTTGACAATGCATTGGAAAATCAATGTACGGGGTGGGAACAAGTTTTATCCAAATATTTGAGAGGGGGCTGAGTTCGGAGTGGAGTTTTTGTCAGCTTGATAACGGCTTTAAATGAACGGGAAAATTGTAAACTGAGTCCAGAGAACACGGGATGTATTGATTGCAGATAATGCGCCTGTTGAAATGCTATTAAACGGTGTAAATAATTAATTAACTACGATGTTGGGGCCATTGTGCGGCGCTGCGTTCGAGGTGCAACTTGATGGGTCCGAGATTATTAATGGATGCTTCAGAAATATGTATAACAATTAAAGACAAAGTTTTAATGACGTTTATAATTGCTGGGTTTTCTAAGATGTAATTACTCGCTGTTTTGAATGAAAATTATCGGATGGGGAGATTTATTTGCCAGAATAAACTATATATCTTTGCAGTAAAATACAATCTATATTTTACTTATTACTTTCCCTACAATGCATGATATAATGAAAGTACTGAAATAAGATTAAGAATAGAAACTCGAGTTTTCGAGGGATATGCACGTTTAGAATACAAATCTACCATTTTAAGCGTGACGTCTGTGTGCGCGCAATGTATGTATCAATATTAGCTTAAAATATATTCAACAAAATTTTGTAGGAATGTCACTTGTAAGAATTTGGGAGGTGTGCCACTTGAAAGTTACCCTCAGTATATCTTTCAGGCATACTTCCGAGGGGGCCGAAGCCTCCCCCCCCGGAGACATTTTATGTTAACCTAGTTTCTATTTTTGTGGTACAGCATTTAAATATATTTATATAGGGTAAATAGGAAACTTGCCCCCTGAAATTTCATTCGCCCCCCCCGGCCATAAAGTCTCGAAAGAAACACTGGTTACCCTTCTTGAGCGAATTAGATTATAGCACAATTAAAAAAAAATTGAACTGCGAACTTCCTACGAATAACAGGCGAAATATATTAAAAATCTTCAATAAAAGTTTCCACGTGTTTCCATATAGCACTTAAGTGTTTGTTATACACGTTATTTTTGATGAAGAAACAAATAAGTCCACCCCCATTACTCAAAGACGAACCTTTCTTGAGATATTTGAGTTTTTTGGAATCTTGAGCAGGCGACGTTTCAATATGCGCAAAGTTTGTGAAAACTCCTAGTGATCTGTTTGTTATTATTTCCCTGATTCTCGTTACGTTATAATTTTACTGCATACTAACAACCCATCGGATCTTTGAATCTGAGTGACCAATCACACCACTAGTTTGGCAAGCGTGCTGGATCTGTTTGGGATGAATTCGAGTTTTAGGATGATCTTGTTCTTGAAGAGAGTATCAACTACGCAATTATGCCGCGGATGTTTCGGCAAGTTTTTAATTAGAACCTCAGCTGCCCGGTCGTTGACGGTTATTTTGTAGAGTTTGTACCATTATTACTTTCCTTATATACATAATGTATAAGGAAAGTATTGTGACGGGGTGGAAAGTTCGAATTCGAGTGTTCGACGGGAGAGCACGTTTCAAGCATCCCTGATCACGAATCAAACATTTTTGAAGTGATGTCTGTGTGTGTGTGTGTGTGTGTGTGTGAAAGTGTGTGTGTGAAAGTGTGTGTGTGTGTGTGTGTGTATGTCAGTGAGTCTGTGGAGACGATAACAGACGAACGAATGGACCGATTCGAACCAAATTTGGTACAAAAATCACAATCCGTAAACACAGGAAGCCTATTGTTTTATACGCAATCGAACGTTCAGAACCCTCCTAAATTTTCGAATGAAATTTTGAAAAAATTGTCAAAAAATCAAAACCACTAATAAAGTTACGCAAATAGACATTTCTTATGTAATTTTTCATTAGAAAACGATTGACATAAATTTCAGAACGCTAACATGAACTGTTTTCGAGATATTGCACATTTTTCAAAAAATTTATCAGAAAGTCATATAAAATAGAAAAAAAATATTTCCTATTGAGAAACATGTTCACTTTTCATATGTACTATCATGCGATAAATTGGGTGACATCATAATCGTGGATCTAGCTCGTTCCATTCATGAAAAAAGATACTTTGAGTAATAATTTTGTATTTGAACGCCAATAGTCATTTATCTGCTGTAAGAATAACTTATTTCTTCGTTCATAATGCTTGGCGAGATTTTGGCGATGAAATTGGCGGAATGTAGCCAACTTGGCGACTTTTTGAAATGTTGCCAAATTATCAAAAATCTCGCCAAATGGATAAAAATGACGCTAAATCAATGAAAATGACGACCAATTGTCGAAAATTCAATATCTTGAAAAGAATATTAGTATCTACTATAAGAAAAACCTATATTTTTTACAGTAAATGTACATTCATTACATTATATAAGGAAAGTCATGTGTTGCCCACATCAGATTTTTCATCTTAGTTATAGGACAGAGATAGACAATCTTAAAATCTGCACTATTAGAATGCACACAACTACATGTATGTGTTAGGATGTGTCAGTATATGTATTAGTTTAGAAATGGCCGTAAATGTAAAGCAAGGATCTTGGAATAAATTGGAAGAAATTAAAATTTAAAAGATTAGTAGATTTTCAATTATTTGCATAAAAACCACTTTCAAATCCAAAATTTCGTATCCAAAGTCTGTCCAAAAACATAAAACATGAATTATTAGAGTAGAAAAACATGAGGTTCAATTTAAATGAAAAGCCACAGATCTGGGGATTAAATTTATCTGCATGAAAATTTAAATGATTTAATGGATTTTAAATTAGTCACAATTAACCGACTCGTTACAATTAACTATTACAATAGACTTAGTCACAATTCATAATTAATAATCCATGTCAGGAACAGTTAATTGCGACTTAGTTACAATTAACTTAGTCATAATTATCTGTTCCAGACTTGGATTATTTTGCTTCATTGAGATTATAAATTCAATATTCTAACCTTTTCAATCTTATAGTTATATCTTTCAAATTAGATATTTCAGCATGTAGTTTATTACTAATTATAATGTCTCCAAAATAATAAGATTTGGAGTTGAATAAATTAAGAATTAATATAAGGGGGACTTTTTTTTTCATTTTATTTTGTTGAATTCTTGTGACTGGTGTATACACGGTGGTGATATTTACAAACTTATTACTTTCCTTATATACATAATGTATAAGGAAAGTATTGTGACGGGATCGAAAATTCGAATTCGAGTTTTCGACGGGAGAGTACGTTTCAAGCACCCCTGATCAGGAATCAAATATTTTTGAGGTGATGTCTGTGTGTGTGTGTCAGTGAGTCTGTGGAGACGATATCTCACGAACGAATGGAACGATTCGAATGAAATTTGGTACAAAAATCACAATCCGTGAATACTGGAAGACTATTGTTTTTAAACGCAATCGAATGTTCAGAATCCCCCTAAATTTTCGAGTGAAATTTTGCAAAAATCATCAAAAAATCAAAACCTTTAATAAAGTTACGCAAACAGACATTTCTTATGTAATTTTTCCTTAGAAAACGATTGACATAAGCTTTAGAATAATAATAATAAAAAAAGTTTGAAAGTCCAATGAAAGAAAAGTGAGAAGTTGTAACTCGAAAAACCTAACTTTCTAACAGCTTACAAAATAAAAGTATAAATCAGCAAATCTTCAAGCAAATGGAAAACAATACAAATTTAGAATCATCAAGTTAAAGAAAATTATCAAAAATCAATGGTATGGAATCGATAAAAGAAAAACAGATGAAATCCAAGCAATAATGCCATACGCGTGGACAAGGTCTAGACCTAAATCATGGATTTGTTTACTTCTTTAAAATTCTTTCTCCAGTCCAAGTGTCTTGTAGAAGCAAACACAAAAATGTATGTTTCTGAAGAAATAGATAGATTATATCTATAAACTATTTCTACTTGGACAACATACATAAACACGAAAAAATAAAAGGAAAAAGAATACCTGGAAAATATCTCAACAAATGCGCGAACATATCGAAACCAGGAACCCAGAATGAAAAGACCAGTGTTGCCATTCTCAAAGAAAAAAGATGTGATCTACCGTTGCCATTCGTAAAAAATAAATAACAGTAATGCGAAAAGGCAAGTATAAGTGATAATATACAAAGAAGAGGGGCTAATAATACAAAGGCTAATGTG
This sequence comes from Amaurobius ferox, assembly GCA_951213105.1. Taxonomy (NCBI): domain Eukaryota; kingdom Metazoa; phylum Arthropoda; class Arachnida; order Araneae; family Amaurobiidae; genus Amaurobius; species Amaurobius ferox. The sequence continues at coordinate 16,497,971 of OX578155.1, read as the reverse complement.
TAAGTGGATGTAATAATAAAATATTATTAAAACAAGAGTATGGTGATATCTGGCTAATATAAAAAACATTGAAAAAATTCATGAAAATCCAGCTACTCTAAATTTTTTAACTATACCATTTACAAAATACGAGGGATATTTATATAAATTTCCGGTAATTTTTAGATTATTAATATGTATAGCATGAAATTATATATATATAAATGCAAAAATAACGCTTTGGCAGACGATAATTAGCTGAATATCAGAAATAAGCTGGAATTCTCCTGAGTTCCTGTAATTGTGGGTTTTTACTTTCCTTATATACATAATGTATAAGGAAAGTATTGTGACGGGGTCGAAAATTCGAATTCGGGTTTTCGACGGGAGAGCACGTCGCATCCCTGATCACGAATCAAACACTTCTGAAGTGATGTCTGCGTGTGTGTGTGTGTGTGTGTGTGTGTGTGTGTGAAAGTATGTGTGTGCGTGTCAGTGATCCTGTGGAGACGATAACTGACGAACGAATGAACCGATTCGAACGAAATTTGGTACAAAAATCGCAATCCGTAAACACTGTAAACCTATTGTTTTTATACGCAATCGAATGTTCAGAACCCCCCTAAATTTTCGAGTGAAATTTTGAAATAATTGTCAAAAATCAAAACCTCTAATAAAGTTACGCAAATAGACATTTCTTATGTAATTTTTCATTAGAAAACGATTGCCATAAAATTTTAGAACGCTAACATGAACCGTTCTCGAGATATTGCACATTTTTCAAAAAAAATTATCAAAAAGTTATATAAAATAAAAAAAAAATATTTCCTATTGAGAAACATGCTCACTTATCATATGTAATACCATGCGATAAATTGGGTGACATCATTCTCGTGGATCTAGCTCGTTCCATTCATGAAAAAAGATACTTTGAGTAATACTTTTGTATTTGAACGCCAATACTCATTTATCTGCTGTAAGAATAACGTATTTCTCCGTCCATAACGCTTGGCGAGATTTTGGCGACGACTTTCGCGGAATGTTGCCAACTTGGCGACATTTTTAATTGTTGCCAAATTAACAAAAATCTCGCCAAATTGATAAAAATGACGCTAAATCAATGAAAATGACGACTAATTGAAGAAAATTCAATAAGTTCAAGAAAAAATTCAAGAATATAAGTATCTACTATAAGAATAACATTTTTTTAGCTGTAAAAGTAGTAAATTCATTGCATTATATAAGGAAAGTCACATGTTGCCCACATCAGATTTTTTTATCAGTTTGTCGAAATGATGATCAACAAAGTAATGAGTAAATGTTGCTAAATGTTTTACAGTGTACGTATGACTATTAAAGCTAGTCAGATCACCAAATGGGAAATTAATTATCGAAAACCCACAGACAAGAGGAAATATTTCGATGTATTAATTTTTCTCACCATAAAATGAACATCTCCTTTAAGTTAATATAAGCAACAAAAGAGCGCGAAGCCTATCTGAAAGTCATTTGTTGCCCACAGTATTTCTTTAACATTTTCTAAGTCTTCAAGTACTTGATCTTCCCAAGCCCTTGAATGTTATTCCCGCCATTTGTTTACCCGCACAATAGTGTTAATGAGGATTCTTGAGAGCATTCAGTGCCCCAAAATTCTCCTAATTGAATTATTTGCTTTTCTCTTTCAGTGTTTGGCAACAGTTTATATTCTGTTTGAGGTCCAAATAATGTCTGGATGACACTAAGCTTTCTGCGGAAGAATAATTGTTCCTTTTCGGTGAAAGAGTTGAGATCAGAGTTGAACTTTGAAATCAGAACACAAAGAGATTAAGCTAGCGAATCTTTAAATTGAATAAAGAATTTCTAAATATTAAATTTATGAAAGACGGAAACTCTTGAAGTTTAATTTAATGCAAATAAATGCATTTTTACTTTCCTTATATACACAATGTATAAGGAAAGTATTGTGACAGGGTCGAAAATTCGAATTCGAGTTTTCGAGCACGTTTCAAGCATCCCTGATCACGAATCAAACATTTTTGAGGTGATGTCTGTTTGTCTGTGTCAGTGAGTCTGTGGAGACGATATCTCACGAACGAATGGAGCGATTCGAATGAAATTTGGTACAAAAATCAGAATACGTGAATGCTGGAAGCCTATTGTTTTTAAACGTGATCGAATGTTCAGAACCCCCCTAAATTTACGAGTGAAATTTTGAAAAAATCATCAAAAAATCAAAACCTTTAATTAAATTACGCAAATAGACATTTCTTATGTAATTTTTCCTTAGAAAACGATTGACATAAATTTTAGAACCGTTCTCGAGATATTGCATATTTTTCATATAAATGTATCAAAATATTCCATAAATTAAATAAAATCTATTAACTGTTGAGAAACATGTTCACTTTTCAAATGTAATATCATGCAATAAATTGGGGGACATCATTCTCGTGAATCTCGCTCGTTCCATTCATAAGAAAAGATACTTTGAGTAATACATTTGTATTTGAACGCCAATAGTCATTTATCTGCTATAAGAATAACTTATTTCTCCGTCCATAACGCTAGGCGAGATTTTGACGACGAATTTGGCGGAATGTCGCCAACTTGGAGACTTTTTTAAATGTTGCCAAATTAACGAAAATCTCGCCAAATGGAAAAAAAGGACGCTGAATTGATGAAAATGTCGACTAATTAACGAAAATTCAATATCTTGAAAAGAATATAAGTATCTACTATAAGAATAACCTACTTTTTTGCTGTAAAAGTAGTAAATTCATTGCATTATATAAGGAAAGTCATGTGCTGCCCACATCAGATTTGTTTCATAATAATGTTCCGTTTTTTAGCCCTTTTCAACATAGTTGTAAACTGTTTATGACTTTGGTCATTCTGTCTGTCCGTTCGCACGATAAATGCCGTTAAAACGATTTTATAAAAACGGAATTTTAGTATATCGTTAAGAAGGTCTGTCAGACATATGGGAATGAAAATGTATAATATCACCCAAATAGTTTCGGATTGAACCCGGGTTGAAAAAAATGAAATACATTGAACTCTATGGTACATAATTTTTCAAACATTTTTTAAGCGGTGTTAAAATTCACAAATTGCTAGGATAATTTTAGGAAATATTTGTGGTGAGGTGAAATTTACACATAAATACAATAAACTTAAACACATAAATACATTAAAGATACTCACCAAATAGTTCCACCAGGCTCAACCGCGTTAACGTATAGTGGGGTCCGATTGGACCTAAGTACATTGCGTTTACTCAACAATTAATCACTCCCTTTTTGTGGCCAACTAACAATTTATTTAGAACACATGAAATCTCAATTTTAAACATTAATATACAAAAATGCACAATTACAAAAAAGCATTCCCAAATTACCTAACTTGACCTCGGGATGTACAATTTATTTTGCATGAATTTGCATATTTATAAAATCCAAATTTGTAATTAATTACTTTTTGTTAAGAACACAATATGTATATTCAATTTTGCTAAAACTCCCATTTATCATAACCCTGCCCTTACACTATTGGATTACATCAGTTACTTAAACATTCATGTACACATTTTAAAATCAATATATAATTTCCATACCTTCATACATAGGACTCTCACTGAGTGCTGTAGCTGACCTCTGCACGTAGGAAAGGGTGGCACAATTAATTGAATGTTTATTAGTTCATTTATTCCGATGGTTCGTGGAAAACACTACCAGTCCGGGAAACACTAGGTTGCATATCATCAGGTCATAAGTTATTGAAAAGTATTATTTTGGAGATGGGAACACTGTCCACTTTCCTTCTCCTCCTCTTAAACGATGGCTTGTCCCAGCGGCTCTTGAGTGAGCATGCGTACAGGTTTTGCCAAATATATATATACGTTTTCGTAGAGGTTCGTCTGCTGCTTAGGATCCCGGAATTGCGGCTCCGCAAACAGTCCTTACACGCAGTGTTACAGTTACCACGGCTTAATGCAGCTAAAGGAGCAAGGTCCTACACCGCGCCGTTTTAGTGGTAGAGCTGTGTTGCCTGCAACTAACAAAAACAAATGACGATGGGCATACTGCTCACTTTCCTTCTCCTCCTCTTAATGCGGCTTAGACCCAGCGGCTCTTGAGTGAGCATGCGTACAGGTCCTTGCCTAAAGAGTGGAGATCAGATACTTTATTTGTAGAGATTGACTGCTGCTTAGGAGCCCTGGATTGATGCTCCGCAATATTCCGTGCACACAGTATTTACGTAACCACGGCTTAAATGCAGCTAAAGGAGCAAAGGTCCTATACTGCGCCGTTTTGGTGGTAGAGCTGTGCGTACTGCAACCAATTAACACATGACGACCTTCTTCCATTTTCTGGTCGAACTGCCCGAAGAAAATGCGCCCTCGCGCTGAGTTAGGCTCGGCTCGATTTGGCTACGAGTCGCCTTCTATACCGGACCCACCACGTCGGTTCCTCGGCAAGGCATTGCCGCCCGAGATAGGAATCGCGGATGCCGGCTCAGAGATGCATCAAAAATACATGCCGGGTCGGCTACACCGAAATACAAGTGCCCCGCACTTGGAGTGCTCTCTACTCGAGCTCAGAAAAGCAACTAACTATTTTTTACATTTCTAAAAACTTTCAGAATTTTACAAACAAGGGGAACGACAAAAAACAGGGAGGAAATCCCCCCAACTCTCATTCGCTGTTCCCAAACGCTATAAAAAAGAGGAGGTCCAAAGATGCTTCACCATTGGTTTCAGAAGCGACGCTCATTTTTATGCGTTCCACTAAAAAACAAGAACCAGAGGGCATACTCGTCAACCGGGTGGTCCCAAAGAGGTACCCCGACGCGAGCCACACCTGACAGGGCTATAAATTTTCAAAGATTTGCAGCTCAACTTTGACATTTTGCTGTAATTAAATCTCTGAATATTTACAATCTATGTCAGTGCGCACACAACCAAACGGCGCCAAAAATCCCAATTCCGTCTGTGCAAAGGCCTAGCTATAAACATACATCACAAAAACATAGTATACATTTCAATATATTTACCATTCCCTTTTTCCAGGGTTACGTATAAAGATATGTGATTACAGTATCACATATTTTCTCCCCCCTGAACAGAAAAGAAGTCAAGCTAGGTTTACAAAATATCATATGGTACACTTTACATCATCATTATTTGTTTACAGATTCTCCATCACTTTTCTTCAACAGTTCACATTTTTTTTTTTGTTTACAGTTCGAAATCATATACCTTTACATACAATCAGTACCGTTTGATTTAACATTTGCATAATTTCACAATTTTATACTCTACACATTTCAATTTACAACGCAATACGACCACAACAAAACAACTGTCAGTCCAGGCGTTTTCCCCCACTGTTTATCTCCTAGTAATCAGTTTGCCAAGTAGTTTCAATATCTCTGAGGTTGGGTTGAGGACAGAACCGACCCGCTATCATCTCAGTTCAAACCTCCAGGTAGCTGGATTACAGGACCACGCCACGGATCCCGGCAAGGCATTGCCGCCCGAGATAGGAATCGCGGATGCCGGCTCAGAGATGCATCAAAAATACATGCCGGGTCGGCTACACCGAAATACAAGTGCCCCGCACTTGGAGTGCTCTCTACTCGAGCTCAGAAAAGCAACTAACTATTTTTTACATTTCTAAAAACTTTCAGAATTTTACAAACAAGGGGAACGACAAAAAACAGGGAGGAAATCCCCCCAACTCTCATTCGCTGTTCCCAAACGCTATAAAAAAGAGGAGGTCCAAAGATGCTTCACCATTGGTTTCAGAAGCGACGCTCATTTTTATGCGTTCCACTAAAAAACAAGAACCAGAGGGCATACTCGTCAACCGGGTGGTCCCAAAGAGGTACCCCGACGCGAGCCACACCTGACAGGGCTATAAATTTTCAAAGATTTGCAGCTCAACTTTGACATTTTGCTGTAATTAAATCTCTGAATATTTACAATCTATGTCAGTGCGCACACAACCAAACGGCGCCAAAAATCCCAATTCCGTCTGTGCAAAGGCCTAGCTATAAACATACATCACAAAAACATAGTATACATTTCAATATATTTACCATTCCCTTTTTCCAGGGTTACGTATAAAGATATGTGATTACAGTATCACAATATTCAAATTATCACGTAAAATGTGCAAAAAAAATATTCAGCAAAATATGCCTTTTTTCAAATAAAAATTGAAATAGTAATTACACCCATATTGTATGTTTCCCGGTCGCCCATTTTTGCTGCTCTATATCTTCGGATGAGTCGGACGGCCTGGTTTTTCGACCCATATTTTATGAGTGGGGCGCGGTAGCTCAGTGGTTAGCGTGCGGGAATTGCATTCGGTGGGCTCGGGTTCGATTCCCTCTGCTGCCAAAACTGCCGCCGTGTTCACGCGGAGTACAATCACATTAAACATGTGGGTCCGTAAGTCCTTCCGAAAGGTTGGTGGTAGGGGAAGGAGGGTACGGTCCTTGTGGATGCCTCCCCCACTGGGTTCCGGTCTAAATTGGGTGTCACTTTCCGACCGTCCAAACAGTTACCTTACACCTTTCTGGTAGGTCGGGCGGTCTAGGTCTCAACAACAACAACCCATATTGCATAAAGAGATCACGTGACTAATTTCAAAATAATGTATGGCATCCATATTTTTCCCAGTGTAAAAATCACAAAGTTTAAAAATCGTTTCAATTTATATATTGAGTATTGCATCCGTCCTAAAATCACTTTATTTTTGCATTTTATCTGTGCATCTAAATTCTGTGCCAACGCAATTGCAATATTCTTTTTTTATTTTAAATAATCATTAAACTTTGATTATTCCTACAACAAAGCTCAATTTCTATAGCATGCAGAATGAAAGCAAATCGAGCGAGTGTAAGATGAGTTGTATAGGAAATTGCTAACTTTTTTTTACATAAAATTATTTAGCTCTGGAGTATAGAATATAAGTGATATGAATGAAATATTCTTTGATTTTATATAGAGAAGCAGACGACTTATAGCATTGCCTTTTTGATGAAGTTTTAAGTTTCCAAGTATAGCAAATTATTATAGCACTGGAATAATTTAAAAAATCTAATGTGGGCAGCACATGACTTTCCCTGCAGACTCAAATTCATATTTTCTTTATTTCCTTAATAATTTATTAGACTGAATTTAATTGAACCAAATAAAACTAAATTTGCATTTTTAATTCAATTTTTGTTTTTATTTGGTAATTGGACATTTTTCTCTTTCCTATTTTTTATCTGTTTCACTTTTGTCTCAACTACATAATTATATCTCTAATTATTTTTAACAATATTGCCATTTCTTTTACATAACATCTATACAGGGTGTCCCAAAAAGATTGAAACCCGCTTAATTCTTTACCTGTTGGAGAAGTGGGCAATGTAAATTTCAAATATGTTGAAAGTAAGGTAGGACATAAGACTACGTTAATGAAATAGTCCTCCCATTCATTTTCAAAAAGTTACACTTTTTAAATTTTTATACGACGCCCTTAGATAATTAGGTCAATCAGAAATTTTTTATTTTTAATGCAAGAAGATCATAAAAAAACGCATATCTGTATCTTTAAAATCATCTGAATTATGCTAATGGGAAAACATTTGACATATGCCACTTTTCCGTACCATGTGAAAGGCTGTTTCATCAGTGAAAATAGGAATCATAAACACAGTGACGATGAAAAATGTTTAGATCAAAAATATGTTAATATGTGTCAAATTTTATTATTACAAATGCATCTAAATAAAGCATTACACTGACAGCGATCATAGCAGCTGATCACTACGCGGTTGGGTATCCTAAGTATTATCATCCAGTTTTATCTTTTTTTGTGATATGTCACAAATTTACATTTCTAATTTGATATAGGGTCCCCATTCATAATGTTCAATTTACAATTAAATATAACTCGCTCAATTGTAAAGATACAGATATGCGGTTCTTTAATGATCTTGTTGCATTAAAAGTAAAAATTTTCTGATTGACCCAATTTGTCTAAGGGGATCGTATAAAAATTTGAAAAGTATAACTTTTTGAAATTGAATGGGAGGACCATTTCATAAACGTAGTCTTATTTGCTACCTTACTTTCATCATTTTTGCAATTTACATTGCCCACTTATCTCCAACAGGTAGTACAGATAGGCGGTATTTTTAATGAACTTGCTGCATTAAAAACAAAAATTTTCTGATTGACCCAATTTGTCTAAGGGGATCATATAAAAATTTGAAAAGTGTAACTTTTTGAAATTGAATGGGAGGACCATTTCATAAACGTAGTCTTATTTGCTACCTTACTTTCATCATTTTTGCAATTTACATTGCCCACTTATCTCCAACAGGTAGTACAGATAGGCGGTATTTTTAATGAACTTGCTGCATTAAAAACAAAAATTTTCTGATTGACCCAATTTGTCTAAGGGGATCATATAAAAATTTGAAAAGTGTAACTTTTTGAAATTGAATGGGAGGACCATTTCATAAACGTAGTCTTATTTGCTACCTTACTTTCATCATTTTTGCAATTTACATTGCCCACTTATCTCCAACAGGTAGTACAGATAGGCGGTATTTTTAATGAACTTGTTGCTTTAAAAACAAAAATTTTCTGATTGACCCAATTTGTCTAAGGGGATCGTATAAAAATTTGAAAAGTGTAACTTTTTGAAATTGAATGGGAAGACCATTTCATAAACGTAGTCTTATTTGCTACCTTACTTTCATCATTTTTGCAATTTACATTGCCCACTTATCTCCAACAGGTAGTACAGATAGGCGGTATTTTTAATGAACTTGTTGCTTTAAAAACAAAAATTTTCTGATTGACCCAATTTGTCTAAGGGGATCGTATAAAAATTTGAAAAGTGTAACTTTTTGAAATTGAATGGGAAGACCATTTCATAAACGTAGTCTTATTTGCTACCTTACTTTCATCATTTTTGCAATTTACATTGCCCACTTATCTCCTACAGGTAGTACAGATAGGCGGTATTTTTAATGAACTTGTTGCATTAAAAACAAAAATTTTCTGATTGACCCAATTTGTCTAAAGGGATCGTATAAAAATTTGAAAAGTGTAACTTTTTGAAATTGAATGGGAGGACCATTTCATAAACGTAGTCTTATTTGCTACCTTACTTTCATCATTTTTGCAATTTACATTGCCCACTTATCTCCAACAGGTAGTACAGATAGGGGGCATTTTTAATGATCTTGTTGCATTAAAAACAAAAATTTTCTGATTGACCCAATTTGTTTAAGGGGATCGTATAAAAATTTGAAAAGTGTAACTTTTTGAAATTGAATGGGAGGACCATTTCATAAACGTAGTCTTATTTGCTACCTTACTTTCATCATTTTTGCAATTTACATTGCCCACTTATCTCCAACAGGTAGTACAGATAGGGGGCATTTTTAATGATCTTGTTGCATTAAAAACAAAAATTTTCTGATTGACCCAATTTGTCTAAGGGGATCGTATAAAAATTTGAAAAGTGTAACTTTTCGAAATTGAATGGGAGGACCATTTCATAAACGTAGTCTTATTTGCTACCTTACTTTCATCATTTTTGCAATTTACATTGAACATTTATCTCCAAAAGGTAAAGATTTAAAGCGCGTTTCAATCTTTTCAGGACACCCTGTATAAGTAAATAATCTGCCTGTTTGTTTATTTGTCCCATTATTACGGGACAACGGTGGAACCGAATTAATTGAAATTTTGTGGGTAGCCTTAAAATATCTCTATTTAAATGTAGTTTATGTTTCGAAATTCTAAGACCAGAGGTTGTTGAGATATAATAAAAAACGAAACTTTTTCTTAGGAGTTATATTCTCTAACTCGCTGGTTCCCCAAACGAAAACGTTAGAAATAGTTTTTAATTTTAGATTTTGACGATTCTTGCGGGCCATTTCGCAAGAAAAGTCAGGTTTTTTTTCCGAATCATACCAAAATCTAATCAGCACCAGGGTAACCACCCGCAAGTGACTTATGTATCAAATTTTGTAAAATTTGATCTATTAGATCTTCAGCTAAAGTGGATACAGCAATTTTTGCGGGTCATATCACAAAAAGAGGCGGGTTGTTTTTTTCCGAATCGTACCAAAACCTACTCAGCACCAGGGTCTCACTCAAGTGACTTACCTACCAAATTTTTATGAAATTCGGTCCATTAGTTTTTGAGTTAGAGTGGATACATTCATTGCACACACAGACACACACACAGGCGTCACGCTAAAAATAGTTTTTTCGTATTCTAGAGGTCCCAAAACGTATAGATATGTCAAAAACTAAAGATGCGATTTTCGACATGATTCCAATACTTTCCCTATACATTACCATGTATTGCAGGGAAAGTAAAATTGAGTTACTCGAATCATGTGATATCCACATTAAATTTCTTGTTGTAGCCTGAATATTGCATACACATACACATACTTCAGTTTAATAACTTTTGTACTTTCAAAAGTCTTTTTCAAAAGAACTTTAGAATTTAATTATCGTTGCAATCCTAGCTTAAGAAATTTCACGAAAAGCAAATATTTTCTCTCATAATTTCGAAACTAGAGTTTTGGAACAAAATTACCTACGAATAAATTACACAACTTCTCTTGAAGATGGAGTTGGAAGTTCGCTTGAAAAATGACTGCTTTGTTCTTACAAAGTTATTTTCTAAATCCCTTCACAGGTGTAAAATTTTCTATAACTCTCCCTCCAAGAAGAAAAAATCTGATGTGGGCAGCACATGACTTTCCCTGTAGACTTAAATCCACGTTATCTTTATTTTAATTTAATTTAATTCACTTTTAATTCAATTTTCGTTCTCATTTGGTAACTGGACTTATTTTCAAAGGTGGCGTGGAGAAAATACGAAAAAACTAAAATATCTCGAGAACGACTAGCCTTAGTGCAGTGGGGTTGGTCTTATTCCTTTCATCGTTAAAAATTACGCATAAAACAAGCATTTAATGGGTATATTTGAACATACGTAGTTTTTAATTTTATATTTTGACAATTTTTAAAAGCCATTTTGCAGTAAAAGGTAGGTTATTTTTTTCCAAATTGTACCAAAATCTAATCAGCACCAGGGTCACTCACAAAAGACTTATCAACCGAATTTTGTTAAATTCGGTCCATTAGTTTTTCAGTTAGAGTAGATACAGTCTTTTGCGGGCCATTTCGCAAAAACAAGCGGGTTCTTTTATCCCGAATCGTATCCAAAACTAATCAGCACTAGATTCGCCCACAAGTGACATACTTACCAAATTTTATGAAATTCGGTCAATTAGTTTTTTAGTTAGAGTGGACAGACACAGAGACACACACACAGGCACAGAGACACACACACAGACTTCTCGCTAAAAATAGTTTTTTAGTATTCTAGAGGTTTCGAAACGCGTAGATCCGTCGAAAACTCGAATTGCGAATTTCGGCATGATTCTAATACTTTCCTTACCATGTTTCCTTACCATGTACGTTACCATGTATTGCAGGGAAAGTAATAAATGTAATCCCTTCCTGTGCTTTAACCATTAATTTAAGTAAGGGTGGCCATACAGTAAATAACGAAAATTATTTACTTTATTTTCTTTGAAATTCGATATTCTACTTTTAAAAAAATTTTCCCTCAAAGAATATGCGCGTTTCAGAACAAAATGTGCAGATTAGGATTAAAAAATTTAAAACTTTTAATTCTAGAAACTTTTACTAAATTCGATGTCACGAAATACTGGGTAAAGATACATTTTCGAAACGGCCTCCGTCAGATGGCGCTCGCTCACATATGGCGACGATGAGCCAGTATTGAAGAGTTGGGTATATATATAATTGTGCACACGCCAATGAACTTCGCTATAAAATACATTGTCGCAAATTCCAACATTTAAACTTTTTCTTTATTTTTTCATACGCAGTATTGAAAATATATTGTTTTCAGAAAAATTTTCTATTTCGGAACTTTGATACCAATATATTTTTTAGAACCCTCTGAACACGTTTTGACTATTTTTAGAGTGATGTCCGTCTATCTATGGGGTATTGATTTATAAAAGAATAAAAAAATAGTTCGTATTTCTGCCAACGCGAGCCAAAGTGGTTCTGTAAGGTCCATTTTTGGAGTAAAATAGGCATAGGAAGTACAGAAAGTTCAGTCAATGCGGACAGTTATCGAACAATGCTGCTGAAGTTAGTTATTCCGCAACTTCAACAGCGTGGATGTCTTGATTTTACGATATTTATGCAGGACGAAGCACCCCCCCCCCCCTCATATTAGCACCAGGGTAAGAAATTAGCGAGGGCCATGCGCGAAATGCGACCAAATTTTTATCGTTTGCGACCATAATTTCGGAATCGGGGGCCAAATCGCGACTAGAATTAAACCACTATAATTTCCCAAAAATAACCGAAGAAAAATAAAAACCCCATTTTTTTCTTGTATAAAACAATAAATCAATTTAAAATTAATACAATAATATAAGACAAGCTTAATATTCCTACTCGCCAGATGGCGATAAAAATTAAAAAACTGACGATTATCAAAATCCTGACTACCGGCCAAACTCTTATAGCTTAAAGAATGACCCTTCTCTTTAAACAATGCCACCTGTGGAGTAATAAAAATCTGTCAATAATCACTACGATACTGCTATGGCTTTTCCGTAGTTGTGAGGAGATCATAATTTATTGCATTTGCAACATTCCTATCTTACCCCTCCTCTAAATCACCGATGTGTTTTGCGACATGCCGTGGCGTAGCGTCTTTACCGGGTTCTATGCATTGACCTAGACACCCCCATTTTTACACGCTGTACAAAGAAATAACTACTCTGCTTCGAGGAGTAATCTAGATCTTTGGTACTAATAGGTCTTTCATAATTCTTACACCTACCTCAAATTTAAAAGGGATGCACGAACGGAATTGAAATCACTCGCTAAAATAAAACATGCTGCGTGAAATTCGCCCTGTCTATTTTTGGCATGTGAATTTATTTATTGGTTAAATATTCATTATAGCATGTTTTTCATAATAAAAAATTAAAAGAAGTAATCTATAAGAAAGAGTTTCGGGAATTCGCTGAGGCTCGGGACCGGCGCAAGCGAACTAAAATCTGGGCGTCCAGCGCGAATAATGGACATCAACCTTTGGGAAGGGGGAATTCTTTTCCGAGCTGAATTGCTGACATTGCAATGTTATATAGTACTAGTCTACTTTAATCTACATATTCACGGTCCATAAACGACCATATGGAAATTATGAATGTGTGTAGCATTGACTAAAATAGCGCGTTTGAAGGATACTAACCCGGACATTCTTCGTATTAATTTTAAAGCTAGATCGCGAGAATTTCACAATTTTTAAAGTCACGATGCACTACAGTTTTTTTTTGTTCAGAGAAATTGTAGATTTCCTTTTATTGATTATACCCTGTTTTAAGTTAATCTCTCATCGATGATGCATAAAACTAAAAATGCATGGATTCCTAAAATGTTTGCATAGTTGTGTTTTTAGAAGTGTTAACTGTTAACAATAATTATAAATTCAAAGTTAAATCGGTTCCATTTTCAACTTATCCGCGGTCAAGAGCCGTCATGCCCCCCCCCCCCCTGTTGATCGGAAAATTCGAGTATTGTAATAAAACATCATGTTTCTAGCGACCAGTTCTTAAATTCAAAAACGTCGAAATATTAAAAAGATCAAATTTCCTTAAGAGGACAAAGAATTTCCTTGTTATGAAATACATATATTGGGGAAATTTTAAAATAAAAGCGTTCATAACGTCCGATAATATAACGGGAAAAAAGACCGAAATATCGCGATCGCGATGATGGAAAATTTACATAGTAAATGATCAAAAAATTAAAACAAGATTATAAATTTATTAAAAATCACTGAAAATCATTGGTAAGACCCTCTAAATTAAAGAAAAATTAGTGGCCGGACTTTTTAAAATAATAGGGAGGAATAAATAATAATAAATACTTCGTCAGCTTGGAAAAGTAAAAAATAAAAAGATCAAGACGAGAAAACTTGAAATTGCTTAAATTAATTGATTGAATTTAAAATTACCTCCAAAAATATTTGAATGCTTCATGATAAATTAATTTTTTTGTAATCTATTGGAAAACAAATATTATAAAACACCTGAAAAGACTTATAATAAAATCATTGGTAAGATTTAAAACAAGATTAAAAAAAATTACTGAATATAAATATTTAAAATATTCAAAAATGGGATAAATAAAAAATTTAAATTTGAAAACCTTTAAGAAATGGAAAAGATGGGGATAGGGACACTAACTTATAGAAAAGGATTAGTTTTAGAAAAAAACACTTAAAATAAGTTTTGAAAATCTATTAAATGTTAAAAATGAGATGTTAGCAATAATAAATGCATGTTAACAATATTACTCATTAAAAATTTTAAATATTTCTGTGAATTTGTCCTGTTTTCTTATCAAATAATAATAAAAAAATGTGTATCTTGCCAATCTCTTAAATTTCCCTCAATTTTTAAAATCCTCCTCCTTTGCATCAACATCCAAATAACAGATTGTATAAAAGTAGATCCCCTAAGGGAAGATTTCTTGATAATAGACCTAATAGTGACTTATGTTTACTGTATAATAAATCTATAAGTAGGTAATACTAGCAAATTCCTACATTATTAAGTAACGTACTTAAACACAATTTTGCATAATATTAAGCAAATTGAAAAAAACATCGCACATTTTGCAGCTGTCAACAACTGGCCATTAAACGTCATTGACCTACCGGCCAGTGGCTACTAACTAAAAATGGGAATTAACCGATAAGTCAATTTAAAAATTTTAATTTGCACTTTAGTGTCTTTTTTTTAAAGTACATATATTTGGCAAGCAAATAAAATATTTAGATTAGGCCTATGCAGTTTTATCATGTATATTTTTTATTTCATTAAATTGTTTTATTTTGGCCCTTAGAAATTTTCAAATGGCCCATAAAAAATTGATGCTGGGGGCCATTTGACCCCTACATTTTTTTTCTAATTTCTTACCCTGATTAGCACCCCCTCATATTAACCAACAACCGAATAATTAGTCGAGCATTTCCTATAAAGTGAGCAGCCCGTTTGCCTGATCTGACCCCTTGTGACTTTTGGTTGTGGGATCACGTAAAGCGCTTGGTATACCAAGGGAATGTGGATAATTTAGCCACTTTGAAGGACCGAATAACATTGCACGTCCGGCAAATCAATGGAGATTGCTACATTCTGCAGTAAAGAATGCTGTTCTGAGAATGCACTTTTTGAAACATATGCAAAGAAAACATATTGAATCACACATGTAAATGACGCCAATATAAATACGTATGTCAATGTAAGATGCAAATGCAAATATAAAATATACTAAATAAGTATAAAATGTAAATGTGATGTCCTTTTCAAAATGAATGTAAAATGTTAACTTTCTGTACTTTCTATGCTTATTTTACTTCAAAAATGGACCTTACAGCGCCACTTTGGCCCGCTGTGGCAAAAATCCGAACTATTTTTTTTTTCTTTTAAAAATCAAAACCCCAAGGCCTAATAATATTTACAGCAAATTTGGTTGAGTTTGGCCAACAATGTTTTCACTATCGGGCTCTAAACACCTCTGTTTTAATTATGGCCACTCTGTGTATATACTGGGTGGTCCATTTAAATTGAGAAATCGAAATATCTCGCGAAATACGCATCACACAAAAAAAATGTTTCAACAAAGTCATCATATTTTCGATAGGGCCGACGTGGTGGTCGAGTGGTCTGAAGACCCCAGACCGTGCGACTCACATAGTGGGTTTAGAGTAGCTAGCTGCACGGCCGGGAAAGGACTGGGGAAAGGATACCTCCTGCATTCAGGAGGCACCCAAGGTCTACCATTACGCCAAACGAACATTTATTTAGGTCTAAAAATATAATAATTTATGAAAAATATTGTGATTAAACAGACAGTTTTACATTATATTTGAACTTGACAAGTACGTCCATTTTACAAAAATGGGAAAAGGGTTATTGCGACTATAGATAAAAAGATCATTGAAAAATAAAATTTAGAGTGAGGTATAATAACATAATGAAAAATAGATTAAAAATGAAAGAAAATAATAAAATTTTAAAAGCAAAATTTAGAAAATATAAAAAAAGAAAATTTATGAAAAGGAAAATAATTAGGCGTATGAAAACAAAAACAGAAATTTAGAATAAAATTTAGAGAAGAAAAATAAGAAAAAATACAAGTAAAAAGGGCCAAAAGAAAAAGAAAGATCCACGAAAATAAGAACAGTTAACATAGTTTTTTTTTTTTTTTTTTTGTGTGTGTGTGTGTGTGTTCCCTCCATTTTTTAAAAGAAAAAAATGGAGGGAACACAATAAGTTCTTATAAGTTAATAAGAATGAAAAAAAGGGATTCATTGATCAAAATTAATTGACTTTTGATCAATGAATTTCTTTATTAAGTCCCTGTGGTCGAGTGGTCAAGGCGAGCGTTTCCACAGCAATCGCTTGACCGCTGCGTTGTGGGTTCGAGTCCCACGTAAGGCATGGATGTCTGTGTTGCGGGCTCAGTGTGTTCCGCCCCCCTCTGGTGCGCCTGGGGCAAAGTCCTAGGACGGCTAAATGGTTCACGTTCTGGCCGCTGACATTGCTGAGTGCCTGGCCATTTGATAAAAAAAAAATATTTTCGAGAGGGAAATTGAACCCCGCAAAATTTAAGGGAGGAGGTAACTTTGAAATTTCAAATAGCCCCCCCCCCCCCATTTTTATTGCAGATTCGGATTCTACGGAAAAAAATACGTAACTTTTGTTTGAAACATTTTTTTCGAGTCTTTGTAGATTGCGCTGCAATCACAAAAATAAATGATTTAAATTAATTTAATAAATACCTCATTTTGACTCCAAGTATAAAAATACTACTTGAAGATGGCAAAACACGTCAAATTGACAACAAAAGATTAGTTAAGTTTCGTTTTTTCAAGAGGAATCCACATGTTTTACATTGGTGTATCCTGGAAAAAAGAACGTTTTATAGGGTAGCACTAGAAATGCTTATTTCATCAAGTAGTATTTTTTATTATTTTTTTATTCTTCTGTTTGCTCCTCCTACGTCAATTTAACGTGTTTTGCCATCTTCAAGTAGTATTTTTATACCTGGAGTCAAAATGAGGTATTTATTAAATTAATTTAAATTATTTATTTTTTGTGATTGCAGCGCAATCTACAAAGATTCGAAAAAAATGTTTCAAACAAAAGTTACGTATTTTTTTCCGTAGAATCCGAATCTGCAATAAAAAATGGGAGGTTGCCTCCTCCCCCACCCCTGGAAGTGGTGGGGGTGGGCTAACTTTTGCGGGGTTCAATTTTCCTCTCGAAAATATGATGACTTTGTTAAAACATCTTTTTTTTGTTTGATGCGTATTTTGCGAGATATTTCGATGTCTCAATTTAAATGGACCACCTTCTCTCTCTCTCTCTCTCTCTCTCTCTCTCTATATATATATATATATATATATATATATATTGTATATATATATATATATATATATATATATATATATATATATATATATATATATATATCTGTAGGACACCTTTTATCTAAGTGATTTATTAACCTTAGTGACTTTCTTCTGCCGGATGTTTTGATTGAAAACCTCTCACAAAATTGACATCCACTAAAGCAATCAATATCAGGAAACAAACGAAAATCTTATTTATTTATTGTTTCAAAGCATAACTGGAACTGTAGTTTTTAACGCAATAGATGAAAATACTGAACTTCGTACAAATAAAACCAATCTCATACATTTCTTTATTCGAGCGCAACTGAGGCATGCATATAGGCGGAACTTTGATCAGCGTGATCTTCCTGTAAATTGTATTGCGATATTGAGAAGTAATATTGATTAAATATCTTGTATCTAAAGTTAAAAAGTTATCTTGTATCTAAAGTTAAAATGGCACTCCTTCTGCTGATATTGTATAATATGACTAAGGAAGTGATTATTTTCAACGTTTTCCTGATATTTCAGTTAAATTCCAATTTTTTGCTACTTGGCGCCATTTTAGAATATGAAAAGTCGCCAAATGCAAAATAAAATATTTTAAAAGTTGCGATTTCAATGTAATATAATATAAATATATATTCGATGAATTATTTTTTGCGATAAAACTCAATTTAATGTATATAGAGCAAGAACGTAAGAATAAAAATAAATCAGATGTAATAAAAATATTCATACACAGATAATGTGAGATTTTTTTTTACTAAAACTAGTGGTGATAAAAATGGGAAAAAAATGGGAAATAAATAAATGAGAACACTCACACTAAAGGTAATTATTGATACCAAGATTTAATTTTTGTTTTTTACTCAAAACACGAAACGCATACACATATATGAAGGCGTGGATTTGCACAGAACACATTTTAACTTTCCCTACATACGTAGTATAATGTATGGGGAAAATATTGCCACGGAGTCGAAAATTCGAATTCGAATTTTCGACGGAAGCACACGTTTCAAGAATTCATGAATTCGAATCGAACGATTTTGAGGTGACATCTGTATCTGTGTATGTATGTTATGTGTGTGTGTGTATATATATATATATACCTTGCGCCTTAAAAGAGTGATTTCTGGTATTAATTTTGTACTTTTCGAATTATAGAGAATATTTATAAGAGATTTACGACTCGCAAAGTTATTGGATGTTTTTAAATTAAATTAAATAGATATAGAGTATTTTTTTTTGTTTTTTCACGGTGAAATTTATCCTCCTATTTTGTGTCTTCTTTCAACTTCCTTTCACTTTGCTTTTTTGATACTTTTGTATTCCTTTCTCTTGCAATATATCGGCTACCGGGAGTGTTGCCTCGGCATAAAGCTTGCTTAACCGGTGAGGGGGGGGGGTCACAACCCCCCGGCCTGTTTTTGGTACATTGCTTCCATATCCTTTTTCTTCCTTTATGGTGTGTTATATATGTATATATAAGCCAATGTGTATGTATGTATGTAAGTGTGTGTTTCGTGAGCCTGTAGTCACAATATCTCACGAATGAATGAGTAATTTGTAAACAATTTGATACGATTATTACAATCAGTAAAAATTGGATTTCTGTTGACATTTAATGTAATCGAATGTTTTGAATACACCCCCCCCCTCTCCCACTAATTCTCTGAAAATCACCAATACCTTTTGAGAAAAATATCACTAAAAAATCAGGACTTTCAATAATAATAACCATTTGATACATAATTTTTTACTAGAAATTGAATGATACGAACTTCAGAATGACAGCATAAACAGTTATCTAGGTATTTCACAATTTTAAAATGGATTTTTGAAATTATCACTAAAAATATGATGTGGGCAGCACATGACTTTCCCTGATCACGTTCGGTTTATTTCTTCAATAATTCATTAAATTGAGTTTAATTGCACAAAATAACACCCACAATTATTTAAAATGACACTAAATTGGCACTTTTAATTCAATTTTCGATCTCAGTTGGTAACTGGACTTCTTTTTTTAACGGTGGCGCAGCGTAAATGTATAAAGTTAAAATATCGCGAGAACGGCTAGTCCTAGAGTAATGGGGTTTTTCTTATTATTTTCCCTGTTAAAAATTATGTATGAAACAAGCAATTAATTGATATATTTCAGCATATGCAGTTTTTTATTTTAGATTTTGACGATTTTTTCGGACCATTTCTCAAAAAAAGGAAGGCTACTTTTTGCCGAATCGTACCAAAATCAAATCACCACCAGGGTAACCCACAAGGGGCTTATCTACTTAATTTTATGAAATTAACCTATTAGTTTTTCAGCTAGAGTGGATATAGGCAATTTTTAAGGGCAATATTTAAGGGCCATTTCGCAAGAAAAGTCGAGTTTTTTTATCCCGAATCATACCCAAAACTAATCAGCACCAAGGTCACACACAAGTGACTTACCTGCCAAATTTTATGAAATTTGGTGCATTAGTTTTTGAGTTAAAGTGGATACATACATTGCAGGGACAGACAGACAGACACACAGACAGACATATATACAGGCAAACACACACACATACGTCACTCTCAAAATAGTGTCTTCGTGTTCCAGAAGTCCCAAAACGTGTAGGTCTGTCAAAAACTCGAGTTGCGATTTTCGACATGATTGCCATACTTTGCCTATACATTACCATGTATTGCAGGGAAAGTAAAAATCTGATGTGGGCAGCACATGACTTTCCCTGCAGACTTATATACACATCCCCTTTATTTTAATTAAATTTATTTCACTATTAATTCAATTTTCGTTCTCATTTGGTAACTGGACTCATTTTCAAAGATGGCGTAGCGAATAAACGAAAACATTTCGAGAACGGCTAGTCCTAGTGTAATGGGATTGATCTTATTATTTTCTTCGTTAAAAATTACATATAAAACAAGCATTTAATGGATATGTTTCAACATACGTAGTTTTTTAGTTTACATTTTGACGATTTTTGCGGGCCATTTCGAAAAAAAAGGCAGGTTATTTTTTTCCGAATCATACCAAAACCTAATCAGCACCAGGGTGATCCACAAGAGATTTATCTACCAAATTTTGAGAACTTAGGTCCATTAGATTTTCAGCTAGAGTGGATACAAGCTTTTGCAGGCCATATCGCAAAAAAGACGGGTTCTTTTATCCTGAATCATACCCAAAACTAATCAGCACCAGATTCGCCAACAAGTGACTTACCTACCAAATTTTATGAAATGCGGTCAATTAGTTTTTTAGTTAGAGTGGATACAAAATCTGCACAGACAGACACACAGACCTCACGCTAAAAATGGTTTTTTCGTATTCTAGAGGTCTTGAAACGTGTAGATCCGTCGAAAACTCAAGTTGCGATTTTCGACATGATTCCAATACTTTCCCTATACATTACCATGTATTGCAGGAAAAGTAAAAATCTGATGTGGGCAGCACATGACTTTCCCTGCAGACTTATATCCACGTTCTCTTTATTTTAATTAAATTTATTTCACTTTTAATTCAATTTTCGTTCTCATTCGGTAACCGGACTTATTTTCAAAGGTGGCGTAGAGAAAATACGAAAAACTAAAATATCTCGAGAACGGCTAGTCCTAGTGTAATGGGGTTGGTCTTATTCTTTTCGTCGTTAAAAATTACGTATTAAATCAGCATTTAATGGATATATTTGAGTATACCCAGTTCTTTAGTTTAGATTTGGACGATTTTAGCGGGCCATTTTGCAAAAAAAGGCAGGTCATTTTTTCCGAATCATACCAAAATCTAATCAGCACCAAGGTAACCCACAAGTGACTCATATACCGAATTTTGTGAAATTCGGTCCATCAGTTTTTTAGTTAGAGTGGATACAAGCTTTTGCGGGTCATTTCGCAAAAAAAGGCGGGTTCTTTTATTCCGAATCGTACCCAAAACTAATCAGCACCAGACTCGCTCACAAGTGACTTACCTACCAAATTTGGTGAAATTCGGTCCATTAGTTTTTTAGTTAGAGTGGATACAAAATCTGCACAGACAGACAGACAGACAGACACACAGACACACAGACAGACACACAGACACACACACAGACGTCACGCTAAAAATAGTTTTTTCGTATTCTAGAGGTCTCGAAACGTGTAGATCCGTCGAAATCTCGAGTTGTGATTTTCGGCATGATTCCAATACTTTCCCTATACATTACCATGTATTACAGGGAAAGTAAAAATCAGGACCTCCAATACTTCTAAATAAATAATCATTTCTCGCATTGATATTTTTAGCTTAGATACCATCATCGAAACTCCTCACCTAAACATCGAATTCCAGCCGGCAAAGCAACCAATAAGAGAAGGAACAAGAAATAACTCTGTTTACTTAATTAGTCACACTGTGTAACTCGGAATTAAGGTCATGCAAGAATGAAAAAACGAGATGTTGAAAGGAATCAGACATTCAAGTTGGAAAAAAATTTATTCGAACATGCGAAAAAATATTTATCGAACTTTGAGCAACCCCGTTTTTCCGCAGATCGTGTTTAGATTCAATTTTGAAAGTGGATTGCAATATTGACGGAACTTTTTTTGATCGTTTGTTGTTGTTGTTGTTTACGTTTGACGGTTAAAATAAACAAGACGGTTGGTTTTCATGGATTTCTTTATATAGAAGTCGGGTTCGTGATATAGAAAAAATTGCAAAGATAGTTAAAGTGATGAAAGACGGAATTTTCACAGTGTCAGCATAATTCCAAAGTTTATTAACACTCATGGACGTTTGCAGGAATTTTTCCAGGTATGGGGTTGTTGTTGTTGTTGTTGAGACCCAAACCGTCCGACCTTCCAGAAAGTTTGTTCAGACACAGACCGTCCGACCTACCAGAAAGGTGTAAAGTAACCGTTTGGCCGGCCGGGAAGTGCCACCCAATTTAGACCGAAACCCAGTGGGGGAGGCATCTACAGGGTCCGTACCCTCCTTCCTCTACCACCAACCTCTCGGAAGGAATTACGGATCCACATGTTTAACGTGATCGTACTCCGCATGAACACGGCGGCAGTTGTGGCAGCGTGCAAATCCAGCGCGCAAACCACCGGCCTACGGCGCCCGAAATATGCCAACAGCACGCGGTGTTCCCAGGTGGTCACCCACCCAAGTACTAACCGCGCCCGATGCTGCTTGACTTCGGTGATCTAACGAGAACCGGTGTTTTCAGCACGGTAGGGCCGTTGGCTGGCCTACCAAAAAGGTAAGGTAAGTGTTTGGACGACCGGGAAGTGCCATCTAATTTAGACCGGAACCCAGTGGGGGCTGCATCCACAGGGACCGTACCCTCCTTTCCCTACCACCAACCTCTCGGAAGGACTTACGGACCCACATGTTTAACGTGATCGTACTCAGCGTGAACAAAGTGGCAGTTTTGGCAGTGGCGGGAATCGAAACCGGGCCTACCGGGTACAATTCCCGCGCGCTAACCACTGGACTACCGCGCCCTCAGGTGTGGGGGGTGTTAAAATTGACTGCATTCAAAATTTAGAGATAAATATTAACCTTGAAATATGCATTTTTACAAAGTAAATTTGAATGTATGATATGAGCATCACATTTTATGAATTAGTGTGTTATTGTTGAGACCCAGACCGTCCGACCTACCAGAAAGGTGTAAGGTAACTGTTTGGACGGCCGGGAAGTGCCTTCCAATTTAGACCGAAACCCAGTGGGGGAGGCATCCACAGGGATCGTACTCTCCTTCCCCTACCACCAACCTCTCGGAAGGACTTACGGAACCACATGCTTAACGTGATCGTACTCCGCATGAACACGGCGGCAGTTGTTGCAGCGTGCAAATCCAGCGCGCAAACTACCGGGCTACCGCGCCCGAAATGTGCCAACAGCACGCGGTGTTCCCAGGTGGTCACCCACCCAAGTACTAACCGCGCCCGATGCTGCCTGACTTCTGTAATCTAACGAGAGCCGGTGTTTTCAGCACGGTACGGCCGTTGGCTCCATGAATTAGTGTGTATAGCCCTTTTAAAAATTAATATGCACTGAGTTTTAAATATTAGTGTGTCCCACCTTTAATAAATATTCCCCCTTTTATAATAGAATTCTAACCTTACTGGACACAGAGCAACTAAACTAACAAAAAGGATATTCATAAACATACCAAATGCAATAATCCTAAGTTTTCCATTTAGTTTAAATTATTTTTATTAATATGCACTTGGGAGAAAACACAGTTGTGGTTGAATGCTCCAATTCCAAAAAGCATTTTTCTTATTTTTTTTCTCTAATAATGGCTTTTAATTGAATTAATAATTTTTCAGGTGGGTGCTTTTGCACCCCCCCCCCCCCTGACCAACTCCACTTGACCAACCTCCCCTGAATACGCTCATGATATTATTCATACTGTTGCGTAGCGAAATCATCGATTTCCCTAAAATGTTCGAATTCCTAATTTTGACGGAAATGCAAGTTTTATTACTTTTAGAATATATTATGAGCATTTAAAGTGGTGAAAGACAGCGTTTTTGCAGCATAATTTAAAGATTTAGGGATTGCAATAAATAGAGTTGCTGCTTGTAAGAAAATAACTTACAAGTATTCCTTGAAACAAGCTGGCATATGTCAGTGAAGTCACTTATATTATTTCGAAGGCGTTATAGACTCCTTTCTGAGGCCAAAAAAACAGTATGCGCCCTTAACAACCGCTAAGCACGAACTGCGACATGGCAGGCCAAAAAAAATTCAAGCAGAGCTAGAAAACCCGTTACCGATTTTTTCCTTAAGGTGCTATAGCTTTATTTAAATATAATTTTGCGAATGTGTAAAATGCACTCAATTAAGAGTCTTTTGAAAACCAGACGGAGAAACACTCGTACAAGTAACCTTTCCTATGACGTGAATCTAGGGTTGCCATATGGTAAAGTTCGGAGAGAGAGCTGCCAGGTTTGGCAAATTATTGTCTATTTTGGCGACTTTTCAAAGGTTCGAGAAATACTGCGAAATAACGAATATTCTACGAGATATGAGAGATTTCTGGAAGTTTCCACAGAGAGTCTATGAAAAGAGTCAGCATTCCATTGGAGAGCAGTTCACAAGATACGAGCTGTATTGAACTGTGACTACGAGCTACATTTAACAATATTTTGAGAACAGTTTCGGCTGTTTTGTAAACTTAGTGAAGCATTTTTTGTTGTTTTACTGTATCTGGCAGTTGGTCAGTATTTTGCGAGATAGTTAATAAACTATTTACTGTATATTGTTCCTGTTTACGCTGTGCGTGTAAATAAACGTGTTAGTTTTCCAGAAATTTGGATTCATTCCTGTATCCTGAGAACACATCCACGATATATATATATATATATATATATATATATATATATATATATATATAATGCATTCGTCAAAAGCGAAATTGCAACACCATGAAGGAATGAACGTAGCCATATGGAAATCACAGAACCGGTAGAAAAGAGAGTCATATGCAAACGATTAAGTTTTCATACGTATTGAGTCACGTGACACTCAGTTTCGGGTGATAAAGACCAGCAGACTGCTTGTCCCGTAAATGCCATCAGCGACGATTTGCAACAACCGAACTTTCGAAAAAGTGAAGAAGCGATGCCTCGAAGACGTCAGCGAGCTGTATACCAGCAGTAAATGAATGGAGAACGAGACCGTATCCTGTAACTGCGTGAAGTAAGTTTGTCAATTGCCACGCGTGCTGAGCACAACGTAAGTACTGTCCAGCCATGTATGACACGATGGACGCAGGAAAATTAGCGAACATACCGACGAGGGAGTGGATCGAACAGGATCACGGCCGAACGCACAGATCGCAGATTCGTCAAACGGCTCGTCGAGTCCCCTACGCAATGGCAAGTAACATCCGAAATAGCCTGCCACGATCAACGACACCAGCGTCGCAACAGGTTGAAGTATAGCTGCGTGCACAGAAACCAGCCACTGAGGTGCCATTAAGTACGACACAGGCATGCACGTCTGGCGTGGTGTCGTCGTCATCGTAGCAGGACTAATGTATCGAGTATAGTTTACGGATGAATCTGGCTTCTGTCGTGGAATGGCAGCCATGCACGGGTGTAGCGGCTTCCCGGGGAAAGCCACTTGCAAGTCCATATCACCGAGCGTCACGCCGGCCCCACACCGGGCATCATGGTTTGGGGCGATAACATGTTCGATCAGCGGATATCTCTAGTGCAGATTGCAGCTAATCTGACAGCGGACCGGTACGTCACACAAGTTGTGATGCCTGTGGTTCGGCCACTTGGCCGAACTACTTGGCACGGTGTTTCAGCAAGACAATGCCACACCGCACACAGCACGGCGAACTCTCAACATCCTGAACGGAATGCACATCGTTTCCTGGCCGGCAGTTTCGCCGGATGGCTCTCCCATTGAACACGTGTTGGCCCGCATCGGAAGTCAACTGCACCAGGGACCACCGGTACATACCGTAGACAAACAATTGCGTGCTGCAGTGGACGCTGCTTGGCAAGGATTACCTCAGGCAATCATTAATAGCCTCATCGACAGTATGCTTCGCTTTTAAGCGGCCTGTATAGCTGTCCGTGTGGGCCACATTCTTTACTGAATAAACATGTTTCTTTTGCGTATCTTTGTTTGCTTTTTTCATCTTTTGCATGACTCTCACTTCTACCAGTACTGAGATTTGCATATGACTACGTGCATTCCTTCATGGTGTTGCAATTTCACTTTTGAAGAGTGTATATATATATATATATATATATATATATATATATATATATATTCAATCATATAAAATACCTTTCATCCACGTAATAACTTAACGTTATTGACTCTCCTCGCCTAGGTATCCTGATTGAAAAGCGCAAACAGAAATGCCGTGCACTAAAGTAATCAACAGCGGAGAGCAGACGAAAACCTTGTTTAGTTATGGATTGTTCTCACAGCGACATCAGAAAAGCAACTGATGCAATAGATGAAAATATAGAGGTCGATAGGAATAAAATATTCTGTTGGATGTTATTTCTATTCGAACAAGGGAAATACAAATACATCAAATTTGGACCAGTTTATTTTTCGCTGCAGATCGTGTTTAGTTTTAATTTTGAAAGTGCATCATAATATTGTTGCTATATACAATATTTGTTTATTTTGTACATTTCATGAGTTAGAGCTAAACTAGTGAATTTATAATCATGCTTTCATTGCAGATAGCAGCATCCGTGGACAAGTTTTGCCCTTTTTATACGTCCGTCAGCATGGAATATCTGATACCGTAATGGCAAAAAGAAAACCATTAATAAAGTTCTAAGTGTACATGGATACTACTCATAGTTATTCATTGCGATATAATAATGGTTATTCTCTACTTCACTGCGAGTTAATAATAGTTATTCTCTACTTTACTGCGAGTTAATAATGGTTATTCTTTACTTCACGGCGAGTTAATAATGGTTATTTTCTACTTCATAGCGAGTTAAGGGTTATTTTCTACTTCACTGCGGTTTAATAATGGTTATTCTCTACTTCACTGGAGGGGTTAATGGTTATTCTCTACTTCAATGGAGGAGTTAATGGTTATTCTCTATTTCACTGCAAGCTAATATTGGTTATTCTTTACTTCACTGCGAGTTAATAATGGTAATTCTTTACTTCACTGCGGGTTAATAATGGTTATTCTCTACTTCACTGCGGGTTAATAATGGTTATTCTCTACTTCACTGCGAGTTAATGGTTATTTTCTATTTCACTGCAAGCTAATAATGGCTATTTTCTACTTCACTGCGAGTCATTAATGGTCATTCTCTACTTCACTGCGGGTTAATAATGGTTATTCACTACTTCACTGCGGGTTAATAATGGTTATTCACTACTTCACTGCGGGTTAATAATGGTTATTCTCTACTTCACTGCGATTTAATGGTTGTTCTCTACTTCACTGCAAGCTAATAATGGCTATTTTCTACTCCACTGCGAGTAATTTATGGTTATTCTCTACTTCACTGCGAGTTAATGGTTATTTTCTACTTCACTGCGAGCTACTAAAGGTTATTCTCTACTTCACTGGGAGTTAATGTTTATTTTGTAGAGAATATTATATGTTTATGTTGTATAAGAAAACCATTAATAAAGTTCTAACCGTACATGAATACTACTCATAGTTATTCATTGCGATATAATAATGGTTATTCTCTACTTCACTGCGAGTTAATAATAGTTATTCTCTACTTTACTGCGAGTTAATAATGGTTATTCTTTACTTCACGGCGAGTTAATAATGGTTATTTTCTACTTCATAACAAGTTATTAATGGTTATTCTCTACTTCACTGCGGGTTAATAATGGTTATTCTCTACTTCACTGCGAGTTAATGGTTATTCTCTACTTCACTGCAAGCTAATATTGGTTATTCTTTACTTCACTGCGAGTCATTAATGGTCATTCTCTACTTCACTCCGGGTTAATGATGGTTATTCTCTACTTCGCTGCGGGTTAATAATGGTTATTCTCTACTTCACTGCGATTTAATGGTTATTCTCTACTTCACTGTAAGCTAATAATGGCTATTTTCTACTTCACTGCGAGTCATTTATGATTATTCTCTACTTCACTGCGAGTTAATGGTTATTCTCTACTTCACTGAGAGCTACTAATGGTTATTCTCTACTTCACTGGGAGTTAATGTTTATTTTGTACTTCACAGCGAGATAATAATGGTTATTCTCTACTTCAGTTCTATTTAATAATGGTTAATTTCTACCTCACTGCGAGTTAATAATGGTTATTCTGTACTTCACAGCGAGACAATACTGGTTATTCTGTACTTCAGTGAGATTTCATAATAGTTATTATACACTTCACGACCAGTTAATAAAGGTTATTCTCTACTTCACTGCGAGTAAATAATAGTTATTCTCAGTGTCACTGTAAGTAACCCCATCCATGTTTCGAATGTCTAGCCCTAGGAGTTGTAAAGGTATTAATAACAGAAAATGCTAATCCTTCCGTAAAAAATACATTGTGTGGACGATATTTTTCTCAAACTTTATTTAAAACAAGAAAGATAAATCATGCATAAGAATTGTTTATAAAACAATTTCCAACTGAAATACAATTTTATTTAAACATCTCTTAAAAGTGATACCTTCAGAAGTGATATTTTTTAAATTATCACAGTACTACAGCAATTTATTATACATGAAAACTTCAAATTTCATCAAAATATAAATCGTCTGCTTCTCTATGTAAAATCAATGAATATTTCATTCACATCACTTGTATTCCAGACACCAGAGCAAAATAATTTTACGTGAAAAAAATTCAGCAATTCTTATACAACTCACCGCTGCAGAATATAAACAATCGCTTGATCTGTTTATATTCTGTATAAGTTAAAAGTAGGCTTCGTTGCAGAAATAACCGAGGTTTATTGATCATTTAAAATAAAAAATATTACAATTGCGTAAGCATAGGAATTAGATACACAGATAATACGCAAAAATAAAATGGTTTTATGACGTTTGCAACACTAAATATAAATTTAATTGATCCTTAAATGACGTTCTACCGTTTAGCTACTCGGATGAAATTGCAACCTCGAAGTGGACGTTGCATTCTCCACCCTCTAATGTCAGAACACCGCGTGCTGTTGTCACATTTAGGGCGCGGTAGCCCGGTGGTTTGCGCGCTGGATTTGCACGCTGCCGCAGTGTTCATGCGGAGTACGATCACGTTAAACATGTGGGTCCGTTAGTCCTTCCGAGAGGTTGGTGGTAGGGAAAGCAGGGTACGGTCCCTGTGGATGTCTCCCCCACTGGGTTTCGGTCTAAATTGGGTGGCACTTCCCGGCCGTCCAAACGGTTACCTTACACCTTTCTGATAGGTCGGACGGTCTAGGTATCATCAACATCTTTCCCATCATTGAGAAGCCCCAATGACTTAAACCACTGAATCTTTGCACACTTAGTATGGATCTTCCCGTCCGTCCAAACAGTTACCTTACACCTTCCTGGTAGGTCGGACGGTCTGGGTCTCAACAACAACAACCCTCTAATGTCAGATTGGCGGGCAACTGACAACTTGTCTGTCCATCCCCTGCTATTTTTACCTCAGTTGAGCCTCCTAATGCTAATTTCATCCTCCTGGTTACCTTTCTACGTGATCTTCATCCTCCTAATTTGAAATCAGCGAACCATATCCCAGAATCCACTGAATCCGTGCTTACCATATTAGGCTCACTTTCAGAAATCAGACATCTATGCACTAACCTACAGGTTTCATTTGTTCGGGTTCCATTGCAGAGAACCTTGCTGCCCCCACAGGGAGTCGAACCCTGGGACTTCGAACTAGCCAGCCGACTCTCTACCATTGAGCGACTGGGGAGGAATTTCAAGTTCTTATTTTTGAATTGGACTGTGTGAGGAACCAGATTTTTTATTCTTTCAGGGGGCGCAGCGATTTCGAAAAGTCTTTTCAGATCCTCCAGAATGCCCCTGCTGACCAGACAGACAGACATATTATTACTTTCCTTATATACATAATGTATAAGGAAAGTATTGTGACGGGGTCGAAAATTCGGATTCGAGTTTTCGACGGGAGAGCACGTTTCAAGCATCCCTGATCACGAATCAAACACTTTTGAGGTGATGTCTGTGTGTGTGTGTGTGTGTGTGTGAAAGTATGTGTGCGTGTGTGTAAAATATGTGTGTGTGTCAGTGAGACTGCGGAGACGATATCTCACGAACGAATAGAGCGATTTGAATAAAATTTGGAGCAAAAATCACAATTCATGAATACTGGAAGCCTATTGTTTTTAAACGTAATCGAATGATCAGAACCCCCCTAAATTTTCGCGTGAAATTTTTAAAAAATCGTCAAAAAATCAAAACCTTTACAAAAGTTACGCAAATAGACATTTATTATGTAATTTTTCCTTAGAAAACGATTGACATAAGCTTCATAACGCTAGCATGAACCGTTCTCGAGATATTGCACATTTCTTAAATAAATTTGTCAAAAAGTCCCATAAATTAATATTAAAATATTAACTGTTAAGAAACATGTTCACTTTTCATATGTAATATCATGCGATAAATTCGGTGACATCATTCTCGTGGATCTAGCTCGTTCCATTCATGAGAAAAGGTACTTTGAGTAATACTTTTGTATTTGAACGCCAATAGTCATTTATCTGCTATAAGAAAAATCTGATGTGGGTAACACATGACTTTCCTTATATAATGTAATCAATTTACTACTTTTGCAGTAAAATAATAGGTTTTTCATATAGTAGATACTAATATTCTTTCCAAGACATGGAATTTTCGACAATTAGTCGTCATTTTCATTGATTTAGCGTCATTTTTATCCATTTGGCGAGATTTTCATTAATTTGGCAGCATTTCAAAAGTCGCCAAGTTGGCGACATTTCGCCAAATTCATCGCCAAAATCTCGCCAAGCGTTATGGACGAATAAATAAGTTATTCTTACAGCAGACAAATGACTATTGGCGTTCAAATACAAACGTATTACTCAAAGTATCTTTTTCATGAATGGAACGAGCTAGAGATCCACGAGAATGATGTCACCCAATTTATCGTATGGTATTACATATGAAAAGTGAACATGTTTCTCAATAGGAAATATGTTTTTTTTATTTTATATGACTTTTTGATAATCTTTTTGAAAAATGTGCAATATCTCGAAAACGGTTCATGTTAGCGTTCTAAAATTTATGCCAATCGTTTTCTAATGAAAAATTACATCAGAAATATCTATTTGAGTAACTTTATTAGTGGTTTTGATTTTTTGACGATTTTTTCAAAATTTCATTCGAAAATTTAGGGAGTTCTGAACATTCGATTACGTATAAAAACAATAGGCTTTCAGTGTTTACTGATTGTGATTTTTGTACTAAATTTGATCCGAATCGGTCCATTCGTTCGTCAGTTATCGTCTCCACAGTCTCACTGACACACACACACACACACACACACACACTTTCACACACACACACACACTTTCACACACACACACACACTTTCACACACACAGACATCACTTCAAAAATGTTCGATTCGTGATCAGGAATGCTTGAAACGTGCTCTCCCGTCGAAAACTCGAATTTTCGACCCCGTCACAATACTTTCCTTATACATTATGTATATAAGGAAAGTAATAACTTATTTCCCCGTCCATAACGCTTGGCGAGATTTTGGCTACGAATTTTGCGGAATGTCGCCAACTTGGCGACTTTTTTAAATGTTGCCAAATTAACGAAAATCTCGCCAAATGGATAAAAATGACACTAAATCAATGAAAATGACGACTAATTGACGAAAATTCAATATCTTGGAAAGAATAAAAATATCTACTATAAGAAAAATCTATTTTTTTATTGTAAGAGTGGTAGATTCATTGCATTATATATGGAAAGTCATATGTTGCCCACATCAGATTTTTATATAAGCCAGTGTCCACAAAATTACTCTGAAGTCAGTATAAATTTCTACGTAGGATATATCTCGATCTTCCTCTGTTTAAATCTATATACCACCATTCTACCAACATTTCTACCCACAACCTTTTAAGTAAGTAATAAATTAAATTTATGACATCACTGCCGGATGTCTTGATTGAAAAACGCTTATCAAGCGTTAGGTAAATAAATCAATAAAACCTGACAAAAGAAATTTTATTGTTTTCAAAGCGTAACTGAAAATGCAGCTGCTGCTGCAATAGATGAAAATTCAGTGGTCGGTACGAATAAAGCATTTTGTTCGACATTTGTTTCTATTCGAACGTGGGAAAAGAATATTTTTTAACTTTGATCATTCTCGTTTTTCTGAAGTTCGTGTGTAGATTCAATTTTGAAAGTGGATCGCAATATTGATGAAATATCTTGTTTCCTTTTGCCTTTTATAACTGACTCTTGAAGTTAGTCTATCTGGTTTATTTTTTATGTTTTCCACCGATGGAAGTATGTCTTATGAAATGAGAAGCGGATAAGAAGTCTATATTGTACAATGAGAAGCGGATAAGAAGTCATTCTTGTGCAATGAGAAGCTGATAAGAAGTCCTTATGAAATGAGAAGAGGGTAAAAAGAAGTCTATCTTGTGAAATGAGAAACGGATAAGAAGAAGTCTATCTTGTGAAATGAGAAGCGGATAAAAAGTCTACTTTATAAAATGAGAACAGGATAAGAAGTCAGTCTTGTGAAATGATAAGCGGATAAGCAATCGGTCTTGTGAAATGAGAAGCGGATATGAAGTCTACCTTATGAAATGAGAAGAGGATAAGAAGAAGTCTATCTTGTGAAATGAGAAGAGGATAAGAAGAAGTCTATCTTGTGAAATGAGAAGCGGATAAGAAGTCTACCTTATGAAATGAGAAGATGATAAGAAGAAGTATATCTTGTGAAATGAGAAGCGGATAAGAAGAAGTCTATCTTGTGAAATGAGAAGCGGATAAGATGAAGTCTATCTTGTGAAATGAGAAGCGGATAAGAAGTCTACCTTATGAAATAAGAAGAGGATAAGAAGAAGGCTATCTTGTGAAATGAGAAGCGGATAAGAAGAAATGAGTAGCGGATAAGGAGTCTATCTTGTGAAATGGGAAGCGGATAAGAAGTCGATTTTGTGAAATGAGAAGCAGATAAAAGGAAATGAGAAGCGGATAAGAAGTATATCTTGTGAAATGGGAGGCGGATAAGAAAAATTCGATCTTGTGAAATGAGAAGCGGATAAGAAGAAATCTATCTTGTGAAATGAGAAGCGGATAAGGAGAAATGAGAAGCGGATAAGAAGTCTATCTTGTGAAATGGGAAGCGAATAAGAAGAAGTCGAGCTTGTGAAATGAGAAGCGGATAAAAAGAAGTCTATCTTGTGAAATAAGAAGCGGATAAGAAGTCTATATGGTACAATGAGAAACGGATAAGGAATCGTTCTTGTGAAATGAGAAGCGGATTAAGAAGTTTACCTTATGAAATGAGAAGAGGATAAGAAGAAGTCTCTCTTGTGAAATGAGAAGCGGATAAGAAGAAGTCTATCTTGTGAAATGAGAAGTGGATAAGAAGAGGTATATCTTGTGAAATGAGAAGCGGATAAGAAGTATATCTTGTGAAATGAGAAGCGGATAACAAGAAGTCTATCTTGTGAAATGAGAAGCGGATAAGAAGTCTATATGGTACAATGAGAAACGGATAAGGAATCGTTCTTGTGAAATGAGAAGCGGATTAAGAAGTCTACCTTATGAAATGAGAAGATGATAAGAAGAAGTATATCTTGTGAAATGAGAAGCGGATAAGAAGAAGTCTATCTTGTGAAATGAGAAGCGGATAAGATGAAGTTTATCTTGTGAAATGAGAAGCGGATAAGAAGTCTACCTTATGAAATAAGAAGAGGATAAGAAGAAGGCTATCTTGTGAAATGAGAAGCGGATAAGAAGAAATGAGTAGCGGATAAGGAGTCTATCTTGTGAAATGGGAAGCGGATAAGAAGTCGATTTTGTGAAATGAGAAGCAGATAAAAGGAAATGAGAAGCGGATAAGAAGTATATCTTGTGAAATGGGAGGCGGATAAGAAAAATTCGATCTTGTGAAATGAGAAGCGGATAAGAAGAAATCTATCTTGTGAAATGAGAAGCGGATAAGGAGAAATGAGAAGCGGATAAGAAGTCTATCTTGTGAAATGGGAAGCGAATAAGAAGAAGTCGAGCTTGTGAAATGAGAAGCGGATAAAAAGAAGTCTATCTTGTGAAATAAGAAGCGGATAAGAAGTCTATATGGTACAATGAGAAACGGATAAGGAATCGTTCTTGTGAAATGAGAAGCGGATTAAGAAGTTTACCTTATGAAATGAGAAGAGGATAAGAAGAAGTCTCTCTTGTGAAATGAGAAGCGGATAAGAAGAAGTCTATCTTGTGAAATGAGAAGTGGATAAGAAGAGGTATATCTTGTGAAATGAGAAGCGGATAAGAAGTATATCTTGTGAAATGAGAAGCGGATAACAAGAAGTCTATCTTGTGAAATGAGAAGCGGATAAGAAGAAGACTACCTTGTGAAATAATAAACGGATAAGAAGAAGGCTATCTTGTGAAATGAGAAACGAATAAGAAGTCTATCTTTTGAAATGAGAAGCGGATAAGAAGTCTATCTTGTGAAATGAGAAGCGGATAAGAAGTCTATCTTGTGAAATGAGAAGCGGATAAAAAGTCTATCTTGTGAAATGGGAAGCGGATAAGAAGAAGTCTATCTTGTGAAATGAGAAGTGGATAAGAAGTCGATCTCGTGAAATGAGAAGCGTATTAGAAGAAGTTTATCTTGTGAAATGAGAAGCGGATAAAAAGTCAATTTTGTGAAATGAGGAACAGATTAAAAGAAGGAATGAAGAAAGTCAATACTTTTGCAATGTCAGAACATAGTTAAAGTGTTTAATTTTATATTATATAGTTTTAATCTAAATGCATAAGGAAATATAGTATATTGGAAGATATTTTGAACTAAAATCCATAGTCATTAGAGGATTATCTAATGTGTTTTTCTCAGAAAAATACATAGTCCATGCTAGCTTCCACTATGTGGATGTGGACGTCTGTCGAAATCCCCACCCAACACATTGTGTACGCACAATAAATAAAATTGCTACTTGTGATAATATAAATTTGTAATACTTCTTCGAAAAATCAGGTATAGTAAAATTAGATGAGTACAATTGTTTTGAAGGTGCTTCAAGCCGTCTTCCTCAGGTCACAATCTGCTCTCCTAACAACCCCAAATAAGCAACTTTCTTCCTTGAAGAAAGCAGGCTTAGAAAAATTAGCTGACTGAAATTGTTTCGAGAACATTTTGAGCCCTCTACCTCAGGTCAAAATCAGTATGGTCTTAACAGCGGCTAAAATATCTGTCTAAGATAGAAACTGTGAAAGAAACTGCTGGATGAAGAAACACTTACAAGAGGCAGTTATTTCTTAGCGGTTGTCCAGAGCGAACTGTTCTTATCCTGAAGAAGAGAACTCGAAAGTCATCGAAAAAATTGAAGTCGTCTAATATTCTTGTGCCTGTTTTCTTTACAGAATTTTATGAAATCGATTAAAATTTTCAAGGGAATTAAATTTTAAGAAATACAAAATTTAAATTTTTATACGGCCCCCGTACAAACATTTCCTATGAGTAAAATGCGCCCCATACACTAATAAGGTTAAGTACAAAATTTCAGCATGTTATCATAAAAATTCCTAGAGATATGTTTAAACAAATTTGGTGAGGGATTTATCACAAATTAAAATGTAATGTTTACAGCAAGAGTGCAAATGGCGCAACGCAGAAATGCATCATAGGCAAATAACATATGCATGCCTATTATCTTTAATGGATCTTTGGATGGAAAACAGTTTGAACAAGCTTTGTAATCTTTGTGTAAAGTTATTATTTCTACACAGTGTATATGCTTTTGTACCAATAAATAGCAAAATTATTATTTATTTATCTAATCATTGTTTCCTTTCGTAATTTGTGTATGACCCCTGAAACGCTATCTGCCGACATGATTTTTCCCCTCTTAGAACCCATGTCGATGCACCAAAAAGTGGTTTAAGTCAGCATTTTTGTCTTTTCATATCTCTGGGACTTTTTATGATAAAATGCTGAAATTGTGTACATCACCTAATTAAAGTATGGGGACACATTTCACACATAGGAAATGTTTTTATACGGGGACCGTATAAAAATTTACATTTTGTATTTCTTAAAATTTCATTCCCTTGAAAATTTTAATCCATTTCATAAAATCCTGTACCTTTTTTTAAACTTTGTAATTTATTATATATGTCTAAGATCAATATTTAAGGAATAAAAGCCGAGGTCAATGTTTTTGGAACATCTTGTATATTAGACAAAACATTATATGTAATATATATGCAACCCACAAGCGAGAACTTTAGCCAAAATAATCAAGCACGTCAGCCAAATTAAACATTCATATCAGGCAAATAAGTAAACACATTAGCCAAAATAATCAAGCACGTCAGCCAAAATAAGGGAGCAATAGACTCATTAGCTCAGACTTTCAAAAAATGTGTAAGACGCTCTCATTGCAGATAGTATCTGTAAAGGGAGTGACTTCCATATTTTTGCTTTCCCTGCAATACATGGTAATGTATAGGGAAAGTATTGGAATCATGCCGAAAATCGCAACTCGAGTTTTCGACGGATCTACACGTTTCGAGACCTCCAGAATGCGAAAAAACTATGTTTAGCGTGACGTCTGTGTGTGTGCCTGTCCGTCTGTCTATCTGTCTGTCTGTCTGTGTGTCTGTGCAATGTATATATCCACTCTAACTAAAAAACTAACAGACCGAACTCCATAAAATTTGGTATGTAAGTCACTTGGGTGAGACCTTGGTGCTGATTAGTTTTTGGTAGGATTCGTAAAAACAGAACCCGCCTTTTTTTCGAAATGGCACGTAAAAATTTCATGTAACCACTCTAGCTAAAATACTAATTGACCAAATGTCACAAAATTTGGTAGATAAGTTGCTTATAGAATGATCTGGTTCTGATTAGATTTTGGTACGATTCCGAAAAGAACAACCTGCCTTTTTTTACGAAATGGCCACAAAAATCGTCAAAATCTAAAATAAAGAACTACGTATGCTTAAATATATCCATTACATGCTTGTTTAATACGTAATTTTTAACGATGAAAATAATAAGACCAACTCCATTACACTAGGACTAGCCGTTCTCGAGATATTTTAGTTTCTTCGTATTTTCTCTACGCCACCTGTGAAAATAAGTTCAGCTACCAAATGAGAAGGAAAATTGAATTAAATTTAAATAAAATAAAGAGAATGTGAATATAAGTCTGCAGGGAAAGTCATGTGCTGCCCACATCAGATTTTTCTTCTCCGACCCAGACTGCCCAACCTACCCGAAGGCTTAAGGCATCCATTTAGACGAACCGGACGTGCCACCCAATTTCGACCGGAACCTAGTGGGAGGAGGCATCCACAGAGACCATACACCCTCTTTCCTCAATCGTCAACCTCTCAGAAAGACTTATGGACCTACGCATTTTACGTGCCCATTCTCCGCGTGAAAACGGGAACAGTTTGGGCAGAGGCGAGAATCGAACTCGGGTCGCCATAGTGCAATTCCCGCGCGCTAACCACTGCCATATTTTTTGAAACGGTCCTTACAAACGGATTTTGTGTTTTATGAACCTTATTCTCGTGTGGCCTAATATAAATTGTAAACACGTTTTATGCCGGCTACGTGGAAGGATTTAAATTGTCAGTTCCCATAGAAGCTCTCAATAATTGTGGCTCAAAACAAGTTTCTTGCAGCCATTGCAGATATCAGCAAAAACTCAAATTAATACCACAATCAAATTCGTTTTCTCTTTATTGCATTTATAATGCCTTAAATTCAGTTTACCTACGAAAAATAACACAGATAATTAATTATGACACTGAAATTATACTGAATTTGTAGTTTTAAATTAATTTTCGATTTCATTTGGTGACAAGAGCGACGTTGCATAAATGCAAAGACAATAAAATATCTCGAGAACGATTAGTTCTAGATTTATAAGGTTGGTTTTCTAGTCGTCAAAAATTATGTATAAAACAACCATTTAATTAATAAATATTTGCATGTGTAGTCTTTTATTTTATATTCTTACAACTTTTGCGGACCATTACGCAAAACAGACAGGTTCATTTTTCCCGATCGTACCAAAATTGAGCCAGCACGAGAGTAACCCACAAATTATTAATTTACCAAATTTTGCGAAATTTGATTAATCAGTTTCTGAACTAGAGTGGATGCATACATTGCACAGATAGACACACACAGATGTCACTTTGAAAATAGATTTTTCGGATTCTAAAGTGCTCGAAATATGTAGATTCGTCAAAACTCGAATTGCGATATTCGACACGATTCCAATAATTTCCTTATACATTACTATATATTGTGGAGAAAGTAAAAAATCTGATGTGGGCAATCCATGACTTTCCTTATATAATGCAATGAATTTACTACTTTTACAATAAAAAGAATAGTTTTTCTTATATTAGATACTTATTTTTTTTATACAACATTTTATACATACATATTTTTTATACAACATTTAAAAAATCGCCAAGTTTACGACATTCCGCCAAATTTGTCGCCAAAACCTCGCCAAGCGCCATGAACAGAGAAATAAGGTATTCTTATAGCAAACAAATGACTATTGGCGTTCAAATACAAAAGTAATACTCAAAGTATCTTTTCTCATGAATGGAATGAGCTAGATCCACGAGAATGATGTCACCCAATTTATCTCATGATATTACATATGAAAAGTGAACATGTTTCTCAACAGTTAATATTTCTTTTTAATTTATGGGATTTTTTGTAAATTTATTTGAAAAATGTGCAATATCTTGAGAACGGTTTGTGCTAGCGTTATGTCAATCGCTTTCTAAGGAAAAATTACATAAGAAATGTATATCTGCATAACTTTATTAAAGGTTTTGATTTTTTGATGATTTTTTCAAAATTTTACTCGAAAATTTAGGGGGGTTTTGAACATTCGATTACGTTTAAAAACAATAAGCTTCCAGTATTCACGTATTGTGATTTTTGTACCAAATTTCATTCGAATCGCTCCATTAATTCGTGAGATATCGTCTCCACAGACTCATTAACACACACACACACACACAAACACACATACTTTCACACACACACATTCACACAGACTTCTGCTCGAAAATGTCTGATTCGTGATCAGGGATGCTTGAAACGTGCTCTCCCGTCGAAAACTCGAATTTAAATTTTCGACTCCTTCACAATACTTTCCTTATACATTACGTACATAAGGAAAGTAATACATTATGTACATAAGGAAAGTAAAAATGACTGAGTTTGAAAAGGAAGTCATGTTATGTCCACATCGAAATTTTTGTTGCTGTAGGCCGTTAAGATTCGAGCACTGAAAGAAAAGCCATAAGTCTACTCCGTCTTAGAATTACTGTAATTTGTTTACACGCATGTATCCAAAAATTCACAAAACGATAGAAACCTACGTGTTCAAATATTTATTCCAGTCATCCTCTGATGAGCCATGCGAACATCCCTCCCCCTTCCCCCCCCCCCCCTTCTCCTTCGAAAAAAAGAAGAAAAAAGAAAAATCGATGAAAAGAGCACACAGAGGGGTTTTATATTTTGATTTATTCTATTAGAGAAGGTTTTCCCTCGGTCCATTCCACAAGAGAATCACGTTCGTCCTTAATTTCTAAAGTGGAGATGTTGCTTTCATTTGTGTACGGGGAATCGTTTTAAAACGTTGCTTACTTCTCGCAGTCTCGATAAAGAAATAAATATTGCTTTCCTTATATACAATAATGTATAAGGAAAGTATTGTAACGGGATCGGAAATTCGAATTCGAGTTTTCGACGAGAAAGCACGTTTCAAGCATCCCTGATCATGAATCGAAAATTTTTGAGGTGATGTCTGTGTGTGTGTATGTGTATGTGTGTGTGTCAGTGAGTCTGTGGAGACGATAACTGACGAACGAATGGACCGATTCGAACGAAATTTGTTGCAAAAATCATAATCTATAAACACTGGAAGCCTATTGTTTTTATACGCAATCGAATGTTCAGAACCCCCCTAAATTTTTGAGTGAAATTTTGAAAATATCGTCAAAAAATCAAAATTTCTAATAAAGTTACGCAAATAGACATTTTTTGTGTAATTTTTCATTAGAAAACGATTGACCTAAGTTTTAGAATGCTGACATGAACCGTTCTCGAGATATTGCACATTTTTCAAAAACATTATCAAAACGTCATATAATATAAAAAAAAATCCTATTGAGAAACATGTTCACTTTGCATATGTAATACCATGCGATAAATTAGGTGACATCATTCTCGTGAATCTAGCTCGTTCCATTCATGAAAAAAGATACTTTGAGTAATACTTTGGTATTTGAACACCAATAGTCATTTATCTGCTGTAAGAATAATTTATTTCTCCGTCCATAACGCTTGGTCAGACTTTGGCGACGAATTTGGTGAAATGTCGCGACTTTTTTAAATGTTGCTAAATTAACGAAAAACTCGCCAAATGGATATAAATGACGCTAAATCAATGAAATGACGACTCATTGACGAAAATTCAATATATCAATATCTTGGAAAGAATATAAATATCTACTATAAAAATAATCTTTTTTTTTTTACTGTAAAAGTAGTAAATTCATTGCATTATATAAGGAGAGTCATGTGCTTCCCACATCAAA
Organism: Amaurobius ferox; assembly: GCA_951213105.1. NCBI lineage: Eukaryota > Metazoa > Arthropoda > Arachnida > Araneae > Amaurobiidae > Amaurobius > Amaurobius ferox. Next base: position 16,457,139 of record OX578155.1, on the reverse strand, counting down.
TTTTTTTTGTAATGCACCGTTAGCAAACGGATAATTAATGACTATCACTTTCATTATATATACATAGTGAAATGTATAAGAAAAATATTGTGGCGGGGTCGAACATTCGAAATCGAGTTTTCGGCGGGAGGTCACGTTTCAAGCAGCCCCGAACACGAATGGAACGTTTTTGAGGTGATGTCTGAGTGTGTGAGTCAGTGATTCTGTGAAGAAGATATCTCTCAAACAAATAGAGCGATTCGAACAAAATTTGGTACAAAAATTGCAATGAATACGGGAAATTTCTAGTTTTTAAACGCATTCGAATATGCAGAACCCCCCAAATTTTAAAAGGAAATTTTGAAAAAATTATCAAGCAATCAAAACTTTCAATAAATTTACCTAAATAATCGTTTCTTGTGTAAGTTTTCATTAGAAAACGATTGACACAAACATTAAAACGCTAGCATGAACTGGCTTTTCTCAAGATATTGAACATTTTCTAAATACATTTATTAAAAAATTCTATGAAATTAAAAAAAAAGTATTAACTATAGTGAAATATATTCGCTTTTCATATGTGATATTATTCGATAATTTTGTTATCATCATTCTTGTGGATCTAGCTTGTTCCACTCGCGAGAGAAGATACTTTTGGTAATAGTTTCGTATTTGGAAGCCATTATACTCGTTTATCTACTATAGGAATAACCTATTTTCCGTCCATAAAGCTTGGCGATATTTGCGACGAATTTGGCGGAATATCGCCAACTTGGCGATTTTTTATATGTTGCTAAATTGACGAAAATGTCGCCAAATTGACGATAACGTCTCGAAATTGATAAAAGTGTCACCAAGTTGATAAAAAATAATGCAAATTAAAACAATGACTATGATGAAAATTCAATATCTTAGAACGAATATAAGAATCTACTATAAGAATAACCCATTTCTCCAACCATAACACATGATGAAATTCTGGCAACAAACTTGACAACTTTTCTTAAAATGTTGCCAAATTGACGAAAATATCGCCAAATTGATAAAAATAATGCTTAAAAAAAATGACGACTAATTGATTTCAACTCAAAATCTTGAAAATAATATAAGAATCTACATCTACTAAAAGAATAACCTATTTCTCCATCCATAACGGCAAAATTCTGCTGACGAATTCCGGAGGAATATCATCAACTTGGCGACTTTTTAAAATGTTGCTAAATTAACGAAAATGTTGCTTAATCGATAAAAATGGCGCTAAATCAATTAAAATGACGACTAATTGATGAAATTCAATATCTAGGAAAGAAAATAAGAGTCTCTAAGAAACTATAAGAATAACCCATTTCTCCATTCGATCTTAATACTTGGCAAAAATTTTATCTGGATGTCACCAACTTGGCCACTTTTTAAATGTTGCCAAATTAACGAAAATTTCGCCAAATTGATAAAAATTGATAAAATTGTCCGTCTCCAAATTGATAAAATTGACGCTAAATGGGAGGTAATGTTTTTCAAATTTTTAATTCCGTCATATGGCTGGCATACTTTCTAGTATATAAGAAATTATCTTCTATCTATTTGTCTGTAATACTTGACGATACCTTTGGCTAACTTGGCGAATAATCTAGCGAAATATTGACGACTTAACGATATTTGGCACCAGATTCATGAAAATATCTTCAAAATTACAAAAATGACGCCATATTAATGAAAATGACGCCTAATTGATGAATTGATTATTAAAATACTTTAATATATTGCTTATATGCTTGACTATATTGCTTATTGGGGATGCTATTAGTAGTGATAATTGTTAATTTAGAGTCGAGTGAAATATAATTTAATTGGGTACAAAATAATTTTACATGTTGTCATCCGAAAAAGTGCTAAATATACTATTCAACGTTACAAGCGCAGTGCCGTAGTTCTTATCATCATTTTTTAATATGAAAGAAGTAAATTCATTGCATTATGTAAGGAAAGTATGCTGCTCAGATCAGCGTTTTTGTTTATAGGATTATATAGAAAGTGTGTCAGTCCACTTGACTTTCTCATATATGCATTACATAGTTTTATAGTTTCATGTTCATATTTTATTTCATAATTTATTTCATAGTTGCATATTTACATTCCATTGTTCCATAGTTGCACATTCATATTCCATGGTGTTGTGATACAACCATTCAAAAGACTAATTAAAGAAAATAAAATCAATTGAACGATCATATCTCAACACCTGATTGGGTCGGACACTCACATACAATAAAATATGAAAGGGAATTAATTAAATAGTTAATTTTAATGGAATGGGATCGTATAATGGGGAATATAATTTTGAATATAAAGCATTGCGTTGTGTAATTAAATATTAAACCATACTTGTATGTGAGCGCCTTAAAATTGGTTTACCTGTAGGTGGATCTCATCTTTTTTTAATTCTCTTTATTTATATTGGAAATCAATTATATATGTATATCTTATGAATAGTATTATGTTTCATTATTTTTTTTTTATTATTGTCTCATAATCAATTCTAAAAACTAAATTCAGCAATCGAATGGGTAAAGTCACATGAATCCATAATGATAATGGCTACATCTATAGCCCCTTTTCTGCTTCACTATAAAGTTTCAAACACACCGTGCGGAAAGAAAAATGGAAATTATAGCAGGACACGGTTCTAATATGTAGAATGAAACTGCACACAGAGATACCAATATGCACTTTGCTGTATAATAATATATTTTCCCAATGTAGATCAAATGACAAAATATTTCTTATCTTCATGATGACTTATTAACTCTTTTCTATATTTTGAAAGCAAATCATTTTGAATAATCCACAAAAGGCAGATGAAAGAAGGTTATAATAATTATGTCGAATCAATAATCAACATGTCGATTTACTCCATAATTCAAATTTGCATATTAATAGACAATAGATGAATTTCACTGAAATTGTCCATAGAGGCAAAATGCTGTCAAACTGAGATATAAATAATATTCTCCAACTTGGCTCAAAAATATTTAATAAAATGATTAATAGATACTTGCACACACAATAAATGACTTGCTGTTGCCATATAAAAATCATCAGCAGAACAATTTCTTTTTACAACTTCATATTACAGTCAAAACATTCAGTAGATTGCATTCTTTTCACAAATTAACAATATATATATACTTAACAATGTGTCTGATGAATTCAGATTCACATACACCTTTATAAAACCATATTAGAGCTAGGAGTGCCCATGGCACTCCTGCCTAAAAATTAACACCACCTTGCTGTCACCAGAATTTTTGAGAGAAGAGATCGAGCATCAGCATTTCACACCCGAGTCAATTTCCCGCCTAACCTGTCACGCTGTAATTGGCTGAAGCCACACACACCGTTGCCATACCAGGAAAAATAAACTCTCGCTGAACAGGGAGATCAAAGTGAGACAGCAGAAAACAAGTTTCCGTGTCTCGCCTACCAATTGAAATAGTGTGCGCGTATGCAGTCATATTTAAAAGGGACGTACACTGTACAAATAAAAACATGAACTGATAGCAGCACGTTATAATTAAAGTTAATAAAAGAGTCAATTGGTCTATTAATGGGTATATAAAATAAAAGCAATTTTGAATAGAATAATTTGGAATAATAATAAAGTAAAAATAAAATATTTAATGATTTATAAAAAAAAAATGTTAATTTGAAATAATAAAATAAAGTGTTGTGACGTGTCACAACACATGGTCCATGCCATTGTTCCATATTCATATTCCATAGTTTCAGGGTTTCATATTCATATTCCATAGTTCATTCTAGTTTTATGGTTGCATATTCATATTCCATATTTCATTCTGTAGTTCCATAGTTGCATATCCGTATTCCATAGTTCACACCATAGTTCCGCAGTTTCATATTCATATTTTATAGTTGAAAATTTATATTCTATATTTTTATATTTATATTTCATAATTCACGGCATAGTTCCGCAGTTTCATATTCATATTTTATAGTTGAAAATTTATATTCTATATTTTTATATTTATATTTCATAATTCATTCCATAGTTCTATAGTTGTACATTCATATTCCATAGTTTATTCAACAGTTGCATATTCATATTCCTTAGTTCCATATTCATATTTCATAGTTCATACCATAGTTCCGTAATTGCATATTCATATGGTATATTCCATTCTATAATTCCATACTTGCATATCCATATTCCATAGTTTATGCCATAGTTCCATAGTTGCATATCCCTAGTTCCGTAGTTTCATATTCATATTTTATAGTTGTATATCACTAGTTCCGTAGTTTCATATTCATATTTTATAGTTGAAAATTTATATTCCATAATTGTATATTTATATTCCATAGTTCATTCCATAGTTCTATAGTTGCACATTCATATTCCATAGTTCATTCAACAGTTGCATATCCATATTCCTTAGTTCCATATTCATATTCCATAGTTCTTACCATAGTTCCGTAGTTGCATATTCATATGGTATATTTCTTTCTATAATTCCATAGTTGCATATCCATATTCCATAGTTTATGTCATAGTTCCATAGTTTCATATTCATATTCCATATTTGTATATTTATATTCCATAATTCATTCCATAGTTCTATATTTGCACATTCATATTCCATAGTTCATTCAACAGTTTCATATTCAAATTCCCTTGCTCTATATTCATATTCCATAGTTCATTCCATAGTTCCGTAGTTACATATTCATCTTCCATAGTTCATTTTATAATTCCATAGTCGCATATTGATATTCCATCATTCGTTCCATAGTTCTTTCCACAGAATATTTCCCCGCAGAAATTTATCCACAGAATATTTTATACATAAAATGCTGACCGTTAACTTCTGAAAGCAAGCACTCTAGCTAAAATCATTAAAATTTCTATGTTGAAACAATATAATCCCTAAAAATCATTAAGCGTCTTTTATGCTTATATATTCAAAAATCCTCCAGAAGAAGCTTACGTGCTTCAATATTTATTTCCATCTTTCCCTGAGGAGAGACCACACTTAACCACCTTAAGAGGGAAGGAAGTTTCAAAAATCGATGCAGCGTATGCTCCGTGGGATTTTATATTTTGATTGATTCTATTAGCGGTGGCTTTTCCCTTGGACCATTTTATATTGGTCTCCTGTTCGGATTTTAATTCGAAAGTGAAGATCATATCTCAAGATATGATATTAGACAGTTTCAGCAAGGCGGGACAGTCCAGTGGTTCTGCCAAGGGAATTTTACTCTGAAGACACAAGTTCCTACCCGAACTGTCCCCGTGTTTACATAGATCCTGACAGTCCTTCCGAAATGTTGGTGGTAGGGGAAAGGCGGAGCAGTCCCTGTGGAAGTCGCCCCCTTTGGGTTCCGGTCCAAATTGGGATTCACAGCCCCGGCCTGTCCAAACCTTATACCGGATAGGTCGGACGGTCTGGGTCTAAAGAAAATAAAAGCAATTTTGAAATAATGGAAAAGGTTTTGAAATAATGTTGTAGCAGAGTTTCAACACGAGGGGGGAGGGGGTATTTTTTACTTTCCCTGCTATATATGATAATGTATAGTGAAAGAATTGGAATCATGCCGAAAATCGCAACTCCAGTTTTCGACGGATCTACACGTTTCGAGACCTCTAGAATACGAGAAAACGATTTTTAGTGTGACGTCTGTGTGTGTGTCTGTGTGTCTGTCTGTCTGTCTGTGCAGATTTTGTATCCACTCTAACTAAAAAACTAATGGACCGAATTTTATAAAATTTGGTAGGTAAGTCACTTGTGGGCGAGACTGGTGCTGATTCGTTTTGAGTACGATTCGGAATAAAAGAACCCGCTTTTTTTTTGCGAAATGGCCGGAAAAAGTCTGTATCCACTCTAGCTAAAAGACTAATGGACCGAATTTCACAAAATTCGGTAGATAAATCACTTGTGGGTTACCCTGATGCTGATTAGATTTTGGTACTATTCGGAAAAAATAACCTGCCTTTTTTTGCAAAATGGCCCCCAAAAATCGTCAAAATCTAAAATAAAAAACTACGTATGCTCAAATATATCCATTAAATGCTTGTTTACTACGTAACATTTAACGACGAAAAGAATAAGACCAACCCCATTATACTAGGACTAGCCGTTCTCGAGATATTTTAGTTTTTTCGTTTTTTCTCTACGCCACCTTTGAAAATAAGTCCAGTTACCATACAAATGAGAACAAAAATTGATTTAAAAGTGAATTAAATTTAATTACAATATAAAGAGAAAGTGGATATAAGTCTACAGGGAAAGTCACGTGCTGCTTACATCAGATTTTTTAAGAATCTTGTGAACTGCTTCAAAAGAAAAAGTAGATCAAGTAGATAAATTTCTAAAGGATTTTGGAAATATTTTTTGAACCCCTCCCTCTCATAGACTGTATAAATTAAACTCGCTATTGGGCGGGCTTACTGCTCCTGCTTCCGAGAATCTCTAGCTATCGGAGGGTATAGGGTATAGGGCTCCTAAATACTATAGAACAGTGGTCTTCAAACTTCTAACGCCCTCGGAACCCTACGCTTAAAAAAAATTTTTTTGAAACCCTAGTACAAAAAAAATGCCCCGTAAGCATAGTGCCGTAAAGACTTTAAGCATAGTGATGCAACAGAAAATCTCGGTGCCCCCTCTCCCTCCGCAAAAAAGTTTTGAAGCTACATTTACAAAAATTAACTACCGAAGACTGGAAATTAATTTTGACCATTATAATCATAAAACCAAATACTAAATACAAAAATAAATTATTAAAAACATGTTATTCAGATTTTTTTATTGAATACAGCTGAGGTGAATTTGCCGGCTCTAAAAAGCCGCCACTGCAGTGAAACATACAAGCATATTTGTAGGCATAAATGCAAGAAAATACAAAATTCGGAATATATCTAATTCAGAAGTAATACTAGAAGTAACTAAATTTAATGGCTTGAATGCGCTTGCTTCTTGCTACATAACTTTTGGAAATCAGGCTTAATTGTTGTTATTTGCAAACGCATTTATCAATTATCGAAATTTTTGAATAACAAAAGATGTAATAAAAGTGTTATAAAATTTTATAACAAAAATCTAAAATTTTATTAAAAAAGTCGCGGAACCCCGGGGTTCCGCGGAAAACAGTTTGAATATAACTGCTATAGAGTATATAGGAGCATTAGTAGGATCCTCGCTGCAGCATTGTCCCAAAACCAGTTCTACTTACCACGCCAAAAGTCAGGCAGAGGGGCGCGACAGCCCAGTGGTTAGCATGCGGGAATTGCACTCGAACGGTCCGGGTTCGATTCCCGCCACTGCCGAAACTACCGTCGTGTTCACGAGGAGTAAGATCACGTTAAACATATGGGTCCGTAAGTCCTTCCGAGAGGTTGGTGGTAGGGGAGGGAGGGTGCGGTTCCTGTGGCCCCACTGCGGTCTAAATTGGGTGGCACTTCCCGATCGTCCAAATAGATGCCTTTTACCAATTCTAGTCAGTCGGACGGTCTGGGTCTAAGAAGAAGAGGAAGAACCAGGCAGCATTTAATCACGTGACAAGTTCTACTATGTTGGAGCCGAAAAACTCCCCTTAGAGTATCTTAGATCTATATTTTCCTTCCCAGGGTTAGGAATTAAAAATCTGACTCTGTATGTTTTGTCTCGTATTCCATAATATGTGTTGTTGTTGTTGAGACCCAGACCGTCTGACCTACCAGAAAGGTGTAAGGTAACTATTTGGACGGCCGGGAAGATCCATACTAAGTGTGCAAAGATTCAGTGGTTTAAGTCATTGGGGCTTCTCAATGATGGGAAAGACTTTTCAAAAACACCCCTTTTCTCCCTCCACCCCCCGGGGGGAATTGAAAGTCTAGCTCCGTTATGTTTTCTCATATGATCAATAATATGTGCTTACAAGAATTTAGTCTTCTAGATCACCTTGGGCCTTATAGAGTGTTCGAAAAGACCAAAAGACGTTAGACAAATATTATATAGCTAAAATTAAATATTTTAATAGAATGTTTATGAACAATATAATTTAGAATACTGTTATGAATTTATAATGTGCTCTGGAGTCTATTTTACCCCCTCTCACCTTCGTCTATTTCGAAGACCAGATGGAGAAAACACCCATATACACAACCTTTCCTATGACGCGAATCTAGGGTTTCCATGCGCTGCAGTTCGGAAGAGAGTTGCCATATTTGACCATTTATCGACTTTTCGAAATTTCGAGAAACATCTCGAAATAACCGATATTCTACGAGATATGAGAAATTTCCAGAAGTATCTAGAAAGAGTCTATAAAAGGAGTCATCACTCAGTTGGAGAGATACGAGATACGTTTAACTGTAATTTATGTCAATGTTTTGATAATAGTATCAGCTATTTCGTGAAATTAGTAGAGCATTTAAGTGCTGTTTAACTGTAAATTGTTCCTGTTTACGCTGTGCTTGTGATTAAACGTGTTAGTTATCCAGAAATTTGGACTCATTCTTGTATCCTGAGCGCACACCCACGACTCCAGAAAATACGCTATAACAATACTATAAACATTTGAAAGTATTTTACAGTGTAGGCAACTCCGAATATATCTGCTAATAATTCATAAGACCAAATAATGTATATTACGCGATCGCAAGTAAAAATTATCATAAGCTGATAAATACCTCATGTCCTGTTAATACAAAATCTCAAGAACGACTTTTACTTTCTGTGAGACCAGAAATAGATCTCACATTTGTTGGTGAGACAGTTTTATGCCAGTAATTTGTGTGTCCGAAAGATCGGACAATACCTCCAGTCTGAATGACTCCAAGTTTTACAGCACGTGAACCTAAAGGTCAAATAAAACCATAAATTTAGGGGTGTCAAGACAGAGGGGGTCGAAAGATCTCGTAAGAAAATGGAAGAACGACATTGGATAAAAGGCCATCCAATTGAGACAGTGTTTGCAGCATCACACTGAATGCCGCAAATGAGAACAAAGGGGGAGTGTCAGTCCTGAGACAAAAGAGCCACAACCTGTGACATACAGTAACAAGAAATATCAATCATGCTTAAAGCATTGATTATGAAACACTTTCCAACTTCAATGCAATTTTATTTAAACAAGTCTAAAATGCAATACATTCCTCGGTAATATTTTGAAACTTATCACAATACTGCATTAATTTATTATATTTGAAAACTTAAAGCTTCATCGAAAAAAATGAATTTCATTCAAATGACGGCATTGAAATATAAATTGCCTGGTTTAAACATCTCTAAAATGTTATACATTCCTCGGTAATAATTTTAGAATTATCATAATACTACGATAATTCATTATATTTGAAAACTTCATCGAAAACAACTGAAATTAATTCAAATGACGTCATAGAAAAAATAACACGCCTGGATCTCTCTATAAAAGCAGGATTTCATTCATAACTTTCTCCGATGCATTTCATTCATCACAATACTATAATAATTTATTTTATTTAAACATTTTATTTAAGACCATGGAGCTACAAATAATTAAACTCTATGCTTAAAACATCATCGAAAAAAATCGTCCTTCTCTTTATAAAATCAATTAATATTTCATTCATATCAGCCATACAGACTCCATGGACTAAATTATTTTGTGTTAAAAAAATACAGGAATTCTAATACAACTCATTCTACATATTTTGCTGTTTACATTTTACATAGGTGAAAAATAGGCTTAGTTGTAGAAATAATCAAATTTAGATGAGCATTTAAACTCAAATATATTGTCATTGCGTTGTTTCAATATGTAGATGCACAGAATTTAAGCAAAAATAAAGTAGTTTTAGGACGGATACAACACTCAATATGAATTGAAAAGAACTTAAAAAAATCACGATTTTGAAACAAGATGGATGCCATATATCATTTTGAAGTGGGTCATGTGATCGTTTCATATCATGGTCACGTGATCGTTTCATATAAGAGGTGTAATTATTATTTTAATTTTTATTTAAAAAACTACTGAATATATTTCGCTGAATTTTTTTTTATATATTTTATGGAATAATTTGAATATTACCTAACATTTTCGAAGCAATTTGTGAATTTTAAATCCGTTTAAAAAATGTTTGAAAAATTAGTTCCCATAGGGCTCAATGTATTTCATTTTTTCAACCCGGGTTCAATCCAAAGCTAATTGGGTGATATTATTCATTTATATTCCCGTACGTCCTACAGACCATCTGAACAACATACTAAAATTTCATTTTGATTAAGTCATTTTTACGGCAGTTATCGTGCTAACAGACAGACAGACAGACAGACATACAGACAGACAGACAGAATGAATGAACAAAGTCATAAACACTTTTCAACTTTGTTGTAAAGTGTTAAAAAGAAAAACATAGAAGCACGATGACTTGGTAAAATACGGACATGAAAGACATAACGACGGTGATGGAAGAATATACTTGCTCGACATTATGACTAGAACGATGATGATACTCAGTTAAAAAGATATATACGATGACGTGATAATGGAAACAGACGTATAACACGATGCTTAAGGTATAGCAATATAGCGAGAAGATGACTTACGTATGACTTGGCGAATACAGATATGACTACGAGAACTTCATAAGTACGCGTGTTCGAGTCAGCAGTACAATATGATCGTCATATTACGTGTGGTGAATAATATGTTCCAGTTAATTCAAGTAATATGATTGGCGAAGTATCATATTACTTGAATATGATACTTCGCCGGTGGCCAAGCCAAAACAACCTGGAAAGTATGTGTTCCTCAGATTGGATACCAGATCCTAATCCATTTTAAGTATTTTTATTAATGGTCTCACATTGTCTCCCGCCGCCGAAATAATATAATTAATTGTGTAATGAATTTAATAAGTATTTTATGTTGTTAATAAATGTTTTATTGTTAAAGTTAAAACGGTGCAATCAATTTAGTATTATTAGTTAATAATTCTTTTACAGAACTAGCGCGACAGATAAATAATTAGCGGGTTATTATCGGGAACACAAAATGCAATGTACTACAATAATAGTGAGTTCCACTATGTACAATTTACGGCCATGTTAAGATAGTATATATGTTAATGATAAGTAAGCTAAAAGTTTAACTTTAAGTCATCTTTTTAAAATGTGTACCACACTTTCCTTACAATACATGGTAATGTATAGGGAAAGTATTGGAATCGTGTCGAAAATCCGTAACTCGAGCTTTCAACGAATCTACACGTTTTTAGTACTCTCCCTAACAGTAATCCAATATTGGAAATATTGGATTAAAACTGCAAATTCGGTATTATTTCGGGCGATTAAACTCAATTTAAGGAATTGTGAAATAAATAAAGAGAAAATGAATTTGACTTTGTGGGGAACATCATGTGCTGTTCACATCATATGTTTTTGGGTTTGTTTGTTTTTTTAACCATTTTAGCGTGACGTCTGTATGTGTGTGTATGCCTACCTGTCTGTCTGTTTGTCTGTGAAATGTACGTATCCACTCTAACTCAAAAACTAATTGATCGAGTTTCATGAAATTTGGTAGGTAAGTCTCTTGTGGTTGACCCTGGTGCTGATTAAAGTTTGCAAGGATTCGGGATAAAAGAACCTGCTTTTTTTGCGAAATGGCCGGCAAAAATTGCGTGTATCCATTCTAGCTGAAAAACTAATAGACCAAATTTCACAAAATTTGGTAGATAAGTCACTTGTGGGATACCTTGGAGCTGATTAATTTTCGGTACGATTCCGATAATAATATTCTGCCTTTATTTGGGAAATGGTAAGCAAAAATTGTCAAAATCTAAGATTACTTATGCTCAAATATATCAAATTAACTGCTTGTTTTATACATAATTTGTAACGATGAAAAAAATAAGATTAACCCCATTACACTAGGAATTGCCGTTTTCCAGATATCATAGTTTTTTCGCATTTTCACTACGCTACCTTGAAAATAAGTCCAGTTACCCAATGTGAATGAAAATTATATTAAAACTGCAAATTCAGAGTAATTTCAAACAATCACCAGCATTATTTCCGAGCGTCATGTGCTGTCCACGTCAGATGTTTTCTTTTTTAACTTTCCCTGCAATACATGATAATGTATAGGGAAAGTATTGGAATCATGCCGAAAATCGCAACTCGAGTTTTCGACGGATCCGCACGTTTTGGGACCTCTAGATTACAAAAATACTATTTTTAGCGTGACGCCTGTGTGTGTATCTGTTTGTCTGTCTGTCTGTCTGTATGTGCGCTTGTCTGCCTGTATTTCCGTGTGTCTGTATGTCTGTCTGTGTGTGTGTTTGTCTGTCTGTCTGCCCGTGTGTCTGTCTGTCTGTGTGTCTGTCTGTACAATGTATGTATACACTCTAACTCAAAAATTAATGGATCGAATGTCATAAAATTTGGTAGGTAAGTCACTTGGGTGTGTTCCTGGTGCTGATTAGTTTTTGGTATGATTCGGGAAAAAAGATTCCGCCTTCTTTTGCGATATGGCCCGCAAAAATCTCATGTATCCACTCTAGCTGAAATGCTAATTGACCAATTTTCACAAAATTTTGTTGATAAGTTACTTGTGGGATACTGTGGTGTTGATTAGATTTTGGTACTATCGGGAAAAGAACCACCTACCTTTTTCTACGAAATGACCAGCAAAAATTGCAAAAATCTGAAACAAAAGACTACGTATGTTCAAATATATCAATTAAATGTTTGTTTTATACTTAATTCTCGACGAGGAAAAGGATAAGAACAACTCTATTACTCTAGGACAAACCGTTTTCGAGATATTTGAGATTTATCGCATTTTTGTTATGCCGCCTTTGGGAAAATGTTCAATTACCAAATAGATACAAAAATTGAATTAAAAAAAGCAAATTTAGAGTTATTTTGTGCAATAAAACTCAATTTAATGAATTATTAAAGTAATAAAGAGAGAATGAATTTGATTCTGCAGGGAAAGTCATGTGCTGCCCACATCTGATTTTTTTTTATTTATGTTTGTTCACATACATTATCTATATTTTACCAGAAAAAGAAACACTCCCACATATTTTTTTCGATTCTATAACTGGAACCAATCAGTCAGAGGAAAACCGCAGCTGCTTCTCTGGGAAAACAAAGAGGAACAAAACTCCATCCGTTTGTACAAGGACCCAAGCACATGGGGCCAGAGACAAAAGAACTTGCTAAACTACCGGGGGGCTTAGAGGAAGCTCCCTCCCATGCAATGTTTCTAAAGCTTAAGATAATACGACTGAGGAAGGAGGTTTTTTTTTTTGTTATGACATATTAATGCTGTTTGAAAGGACAGTTGTTAAAGTGCTAAAATATATAGATCCAAAAACTTTTTATCTAAAGATGATAATCATGACAAAAACTTCTACAACTTCTTTGAAAAAGCGCTTTTACCAAAATAATCTGATGTGGGCAGCACATGGCTTTCCTTATATAATGCAATGAATTTACTACTTTTACAGCAAAAAAAATAGGTTATTCTTATAGTAGATACTTATATCCTTTCCAAGATATTGAATTTTCGTCAATTAGTCGTCATTTTCATTGATTTACCGCCATTTTTATCCATTTGGCGAGATTTTCGTTAACTTGGTAACATCTAAAAAAGTCGCCAAGTTGACGATATTCTGCCAAATTCGTCGCCAAAATCTCGCAAAGCGTTATGGTCGGAGAAATAAGTTATTACTTTCCTTATATACATAATGTATAAGGAAAGTATTGTGACGGGGTCGAAAATTCTAATTCGAGTTTTCGACTGGAGAACACGTTTCAAGCATCCCTGATCACGAATCGAACATTTTTGAAGTGATGTCTGTGTGTGTGTGTGTGTCAGTGAGACTGTGGAGACGATAACTGACGATCGAATGAACCGATTCGAACCAAATTTGGAACAAAAATCACAATCCGTAAACACTGGAAGCCTATTGTTTTTATACGCAATCGAATGTTCAGAACCCCCCTAAATTTTCGAATGAAATTTTGAAAAAATCGTCAAAAAATCGAAACTACTAATAAAGTTACGCAAATAGACATTTCTTATGTAATTTTCTATTAGAAAACGATTGATATAAATTTTAGAGCGCTAACATGAACCGTTCTCGAAATATTGCCCATTTTTCAAAAAAATTATCGGAAGGTCATATAAAATAATAAAAAAATATTTCCTGTTGAGAAACATGTTCACTTTTCATATGTAATACCATGCGATAAATTGGGTGATATCATTCTCGTGGATCTAGCTCGTTTCATTCATAACAAAAGTTACTTTGCGTAATACATTTGTATTTGAAAGCCAATAGTCAATTACCTGCAATAAGAATAACTTATTTCACCGTTCATAACACTTGGCGAAATTTTGGCGACGAATTTGGCGGTTTGTCGCCAACTTGCCGGCTTTTTTAAATGCTGCCAAATGGATAAAAATGACGCTAAATCGATGAAAATGTCAACTAATTAACGAAAATTCAATATCTTGGAATATAAGTATCTACTATATGAAAAACCTATATTTTTGTTCTAAAAGTAGTAAATTCATTGCATTATATAAGAAAAGTCATGTGCTGCCCCCATCAGATTTTTTTTATAGCAGATAAATGACTATTGCCGTTCAAATACAAAAGTATTACTCAAAGTATCTTTTTTCATGAATGGGACGAGCTAGATCCACAAGAATGGTGTCACCCAATCTATTGTATGATATTGCATATGAAAAGTCAGCATGTTTCTCAGCTGTTAATACGTTTTTCTTTTAATTTATGGGATTTTTTGATAAATTTATTTGAAAAATGCGCAATATCTCGAGAACGGTTCGTGCTAGCGTTCTAAAGTTTATGTCAATCGTTTTTTAAGGAAAAAATACATAGGAAATGTCTATTTGCATAACTTTATTAAAGTTTTTGATTTTTTGATGAGTTTTTCAAAATTTCACTCGAAAATTTAGGGTGGTTGGTTCTGTACATTCAATTGTATTTAAAAACAATAGGTTTCCAGTATTTACGGATTGTGATTTTTGTACCAAATTTCATTCGAATCGCTCCATTCGTTCGTAAGTTATCGTCTCCAGTCTCACTGACACATACGCACACATACTTTCACACACATACACACAGACAACACCTCAAAAATGTTCGATTCATGATCAGGGACGCTTGAAACGTGCTCTCTCGTCGAAAATTTGAATTCGAATTTTCGACCGCCAATACTTTCCTTACAATACTTTCCTTATACATTATGTACATAAGGAAAGTAATTAGCAATACAATCCAAAATTCAATAATATATGTTTATAGGGCTTTTTAAGGGTTACAAATCATTAAAATATTTTCTAGCAAAGACTACAAATTTAGTAAACTATATTTAAAAACGCCATCAATGATGTACACGAAGATTTTCATTTTAGAGTGCCATAGCGATATCACACGTCATAACGTCCATAATCGGTGGCAATATTAATTAAATGACAAACATGATACAGACCGAAATCGCGAATATAAAAAATTTGCATACGGAAATCGGATCAACCGATACGAAAGTCGCGAATTACGAATAAGTACGTAAACAATTCAATCCAACAATAATTTAAGTTTTCAAAATATATACATATATAAGGCTAAACAATAAATGCTTCATCAAAAGCAAAGCATTAGATTTCAAGACAAAGCACAGTGAATAAATATTTCATTCATATCACTTTTAACCAGACTCCAGAGTTAAATAATTTTACGTAAAAAAGAAACCAGCAATTCTTGTACAACTTATCTTACAATCACTTGCTTACATTCTGCACCCATTAAAATTCGGCTCCGTTGTAGAAATAATCAAAGTTTGATGATCATTTAAACTCAAAAAGAGTGTAATTGCGTCGGCACAGAATATAGATGCACAGAAAATACGCAAAAATAAAACGGTTTAAGGACGGATGCAACACTAAATATAAATTTGAAAGAAATTTAAAAAGCACGATTTTTACACTGGAATAAATGATAGACGCCATATTTTATTTTGAAGTGGGTCACGTGATCTCTTTATATTATATGGGCGCAATAATTATTTTAATTTTTATTTAAAAAATTACCGAACATATTTTGAAATTTTTTTTATATATTCTATGGGATAATTTGAATATTTCCTAACAATTTTGAAGCAATTTTTGAAAATTTAAGTCCCAGTGAAGATCGAATTTAGTGTTAATTTGTGCAATTGAAATCAATTTAATGAATTATTAAAGAAATAAAGAAACAAGAAAGCTCAATCATGCATAAAGCATTGATTCTGAAACACTTTCCAACTTCAATGCAATTTTATTTAAGCATCTCTAAAATGCGATACATTCCTCGGTAATATTTTTAAAATTATTACAATACTACATTAATTTATTATATTTGAAAACATCGAAAACAAATGAAACTTATTCAAATGACGTCATTGAAATATAACACGGCTGGCTCTCTCTATAAAAGCAGCATTTCATTCATAAACTTTTTTCCATTCATTTCATTCATCACAATACTACAATGATTTATTTTATTTAAAAACTTAAGGCCATGGGAGTACAAGTAATTAAACTCTATGCTAAAAACTCCATCGAAAAAATCATATAAAATCAATGAATATTTCATTCATACCAGCTATATTGCAGACTCCATGAGCTAAATAATTTTTCTTTAAAGAAATGCAACAATTCTTATACAACTCATTCTACATCTTTTGGTATTTCCATTCTCCATAAGTGCAAATTAGGCTTCGTTGTAGAAAATAATCAAAGTTGGATGATCATTTAAACTCAAATATATTGTAATTGCATTGTTTCATGTAGATGTGCAGAATTTAAACAAAAATAAAGCGGTTTTATGACGGATACAACATTATTAAATATTAATTAAAAAGAACTTTAAAAATCACAAATTTGCACAAGATGGATGTCATATTTTATTTTGAAGTGGGTCACGTGATCGTTTCATATAGTGGCCACGTGATCTCTTCATATAAAAGGTGTTATTATTATTTTAATTTTCATTTAAAAACTACTGAATATATTTTACTGAAATTTTTTTTATATATTTTATGGGATAATTTGAATATTTCCTAAAACTTTCGAAGCAATTTGTGAATTTTAAATGCGCTTAAAAATGTTTGAAAAATTAGGTCCCATAGGGTTCGTATTTCATTTTTTCAACCCGGGTTCAATCCAAAACTAATTGGATGATATTATTCATTTATATTCCCATAGGTCCCACAGACCGTCTGAACAACATATTAAAATTTCATTTCGATAAAGTCATTTTTACGGCAGTTATCGTGCGAACGGACAGACCGACAGACAGAATGAGCAAAATCATAAACACTTTTCAACTATGTTGTAAAATGTTACTAAATGATACACTCCAACAATCTTCAACCCGTATAATTGAAATTGATGTTACATCCATATTTTATTTCCTAAATATCTCAACAAGAGAAAGAAAACTAAAATCAGACATCATTTCATTTCTTCCCCACACAAAAAACAAAGAACGAAAGAGATTAAGAGAAAAATTTTGTTTATAACACTTTCTCCTGATATATTTTCCCACCTGAGTAGGGGACCTTTATTACCTCCCCAGCAAGGATGTTAACTCCCGAGGAGAAAGTTGTTTTGGAATGTACGTTAATTGTTTTGCTTTTGTTGTACGGAAAAATTGGAGAAATAAAATTATGAGATTACATAGAGCAAAAAAAAAAAAAAAAACGTATATATAGAAAGAATTTGATTTTTCAGCATATGACTTTAACTACTCAGTATTTTCGTGCTAACGGATAGACAGACAGACAGACAGACAGAATGAGCAAAGGCATACACACTTTTCAACTGGCCAACGGCCCTACCGTGCTGAAAACACCGGTTCTCGTTAGAACACCGGTTCTCGTTAGAACACCGGTTCTCGTTAGTTCTGTTGGAACATTTCGGGCGGGGTAGCCCGGTGGTTTGCGTGCTGGATTTGCACGCTGCCACAACTGCCGCCGTGTTCATGCGGAGTACGGTCACGTTAAACATGTGGGTCCGTAAGTCCTTCCGAGAGATTGGTGGTAGGGGAAGGAGGGTACGGTCCCTGTGGATGCCTCCCCCACTGGGTTCCGGTCTAAATTGGGTGGCACTTCCCGGCCGTCCAAACGGTTACCTTACACCTTTCTGGTAGGTCGGACGGTCTGGGTCTCAACAACAACACTTTTCAACTATGTTGTAAAATGTTAAAAATGAATTTGATTCCTCAGGGAAAGTTATGTGCTGTCCACATCAGATTTGTTATAGTTGTAGGATAGAGTACAGATTATGTAGAGATATAAATAAATTGAAAAGTAAAATAATTTTGAATACATAGGAATATTCTTCACTGTTTCAGTTCTACTTGCACTGCGCGAATCATTTATTTTTACAAAACCGTTTTTGAAATTAATATTTTAAATAAATATTTATTCACAAAATTTATTTTAAATACATATTTCAGGCTTTTCGTCATAGAAATGCATACAATGCAGGGCTACTTATCTTACCCCAGCGTCACCTGAATGATTATCTCAAACGATATTGGCGTTTTCTGAATGTAAGGTTTAATTTAACTCCTTACTTTTTGTCTGTGGTTTCATCAGTGCAAGCTGGTAAATGCGAGTTTTGCGTGTCGCCTGGACTGTTACTTAAAAGGTTTCCGATACCTATTTATGAAACGCCTCCGGATTTATGAGCCAAATGCCCTATTCCCTTGACTAAAAACATTTATTTTCTATTTGAAATGCGAAACAACCTATTTTAAGTATTTATGGAGTGTTACCACCGGTGGCTTTACGGTTATTTTTCCCCAGATGTTTTGCGTGCGGTAGTATATTTGGAGATGTTGATTGGATGATAGAATGGAATGGATATGCTTGGAATACTTATTATTTCACACTACGTTTCACATTGTTTTTACTCCATTTCTATTTCACACTCATTTTCACATTCCTTGCTAAGCTTCCGATACGAGAATATTTGTAAATTATGCGAGGTTTTTATGAAATTACACAAACGAATTTCCCGGCGTAACCAGAGTCCTATATAAGTGCCTATTATTTAAATAATGCAGATACAATTCACACCACTTAATTTCCAAATCGCCTGTTTTTAACCAAAGTTATTCCAGAGCATTTATAATTTTTCCATGCGCACAGGTATACCAGTTGAATTACCATTGTATACTAATTACAATTGTATACCAATTGTATACTAATTTATTCCCTAAATAAGCTTCTTTAATACGGTTAAAATAAAATCCTTTGATACGTCTTAAATAAACACGCTGCAATCCACCACATATGCTCACAAATATCTGGACCATCAATGGATGATAGCTGGTAATATAACTTATTTAGCATATGTTTTATGCTATAACTTTTAAATTCGCAAAGCTATAGAAAATTCCAGTAGTTTGACTTTTCGATTACTTTAAATAAACACACACATACACACACACAAAAAAAGAAAGATCAATCATGAATAAAACATTGATTATGAAACACTTTTCAACTGAAATGAAATTTTATTTAAGCATCTCTAAAATGCGATACATTCAGCGCTGATATATTTTAAATTATCACAGTACTACAGTAATTTATCATATTTGAAAACTTATAACGTCATAGAAAAGCGAAATGAATTTTATTCAAACGACGTCATCAAAATATGAATCGTCTGCTACTATAAGTAAAATAATAAGTCCAATAGTCAAAAATTTTCTACCCTCTTCCAGTTTTTCTACTTTTTTTGATTTTCTTTTCAATTCTTCCCGAGATGGCAAGGAATTGAAAAAAAAAAACATCTAATCCAAGTCATTTCTAGACATCGACATCTTGGCAACTAAAATATGGTTTTACTTTCCTCACATACATAGTACAATGTATAAGGAAAGTAACATGACGAGGCCGAAAATTCGAATTCCAGTTTTCGAAGGAAGAGCACGTTTTAAACATCCCTAAACCTGAATCGAAACTTTTTTGAGGTGATGCCTGTGTGTGTATGTGTGTGTGTGGATCCAATATCTCACGGACGAATTAAACGTATCGAATGTAATTTAGAACGATTATTATATCTGTGAATGCTGAAACATTATTAAACGCGATCGAACATTCCTAAGGCCCCCCCCCCCCCCAAATTTTTGAATGAATTGTTGAAAATATCGTGAAAAATCAGGACGTTTTATAATATTAAATAAGTAGTCATTACAATATAACAGTAAGTATTTTTTTTATTCTAAAATGTATGACAAAAAAATAAAAATAACTCTAGCTTAAATCGTTCTTGAGATATTGCACGATTTTCAAATAAATGTATCTAAAAAAATACATAAAAATAAACAGTAGCATCATCAAATATGTAATACTTGGTGAAAAATTTGGCGAAATATCGCCAATTTGATGACTTTTTAATGTGGGACCAAGTTGACTGAATTACAACCAAATTGGCAAAAATGACTTCAAATTGATGAATTACTAATTAACGTACTTTAATATAATAGAGTATATTGGTTAGCAGATGTCGGCACATGTTTTCAAGTGTCAAGTTGCATTTACGTAAAATATAGGTTTGGATACTTCAAAATATCATATTGTTATCCAGAAAGCTGCCTATGTTTTCCAATATTAAAAACATTATGAGGTAGATCTTGATCATCATTATTATTTCACATAGAAAGAAGTAAACAATTTGCATCTATACAGGGTGTCCCAAAAAGATTGAAACGCGCTTTAATTCTTTACATGGAGATAAGTGGGCAATGTAAATTGCAAAAATATTGAAAGTAAGGTAGGAAATAAGACTGTGTTAATGAAATAGTCCTCCCATTCATTTTCAAACAGTTATTACTTTCCTAATATACATAATGTATAAGGAAAGTATTGTGACGGGGTCGAAAATTCGAATTCGAGTTTTCGACGGGAGAGCACGTTTCAAGCATCCCTGATCACGAATAAAACATTTTTGAAGTGATGTCTGTGTGTGTGTGTGTGTGTGTGTGTGTGTGTGTGTGTGTGTGTGTGTCAGTGAGTTTGTGGAGACGATAACTGACGAACGAGTGGACCGATTAGAACGAAATTTGGTACAAAAATCACAATCTGTAAACACTGACCCCCCCTAAATTTTCGGGTGAAATTTTGAAAAAATCGTCAAAAAATCAAAACCGCTAATAAAGTTACGCAAATAGACATTTCTTATGTAATTTTTTATTAGAAAACGATTAACATAAATTTTAGAACGCTAACATGAGCCGTTCTCGAGATATTGCATATTTCTCAAAAAAATTATCAAAACGTCAAATAAAATAAAAAAATATATATTTCCTATTGAGAAACATGGTCACTTTTCATATGTAATACCATGCGATAAATTGGGTGACATCATTCTCGTGGATCTAGCTCGTTTCATTCATGAAAAAAGATACTTTGAGTAATACATTTGTATTTGAACGCCAATAGTCATTTATCTGCTGTAAGTATAACTTATTTCTTAGTGCATAACGCTTGGCGAGATTTTGGCGACGAATTTGGCGGAATGTCGCCAACTTGGCGACTTTTTCAAATGTTGTCAAATTAACAAAAATCTCGTCAAATGGATTAAAATGACGCTAAATCAATGAAAATGACGACTAATTGTCGAAAATTCAATATCTTGGAAAGAA
The DNA here is from genome assembly GCA_951213105.1 of Amaurobius ferox. Classification (NCBI taxonomy): domain Eukaryota; kingdom Metazoa; phylum Arthropoda; class Arachnida; order Araneae; family Amaurobiidae; genus Amaurobius; species Amaurobius ferox. The sequence goes on along the minus strand of OX578155.1, from coordinate 16,435,445 downwards.
TATAAGTATCTACTATAAGAAAAACCTATTTTTTTTACTGTAAAAGTAGTAAATTCATTGCATTATATAAGGAAAGTCATGTGTTGCCCACATCAGATTTTTTATATTTATATACGACCCCCTTAGACAAATTGGGTGAATCAGAAATTTTTTATTTTTAATGCAACAAGATCATTAATAAAAACCGCACATCTGTATCTTTAAAATTGAGCGAGTTATATTTAATTAAAATCTGAACATTATGAATGGGGACCCTATATCAAATTAGAAATGTAAATATGTGACATATCACAAAAAAAGATAAAACTCGATGATAATACATAGGATACCCAACCGCGTAGTGAGTATCACTGCTTTATATGATCTCTGTGTAACGCTTTATTTAGATGCATTTGTGATAAAAAATTTTGGCACATATTAACGTATTTTTGATCTAAAGAATTTCATTCGTCAATGTGTTTATGATCCTTATTTTCACTGATGAAACAGCCTTTCACATGGTACGGAAAAGTGGCAAAAGTCAGATTTTTTCCTTTCTCATAATTCAGTTGATTTTAAAGATGCAGATATGCGGGAGTTTTTTAATGATCTTGTTGCATTAAAAATTAAAAATTTTCTGATTGACCCAATTTGTCTAAGGGGGTCGTATAAAAATTTAAAAAGTGTAACTTTTTGAAAATGAATGGGAGGACTATTTCATTAACGTAATCTTATTTCCTAGCTTACTTTCAACATTTTTGCAATTTACATTGCCATTTATCTCCAACAGGTAAAGAATTAAGGGGCGTTTCAATATTTTTGGGACACCCTGTATAGGAAAAGTAATTTGTTGCCTACATCATATTTTTATTTTCTAGTTTGCTTCATGAGGCATTTGTGTCGTCTGCTAGTCATGCACACACCGCTGAACAATTAATTCATCTCGAAGCGTTTTGTTTAGTACAAGGTTTATAGATACTACAGGTTGACCCATACAAGGAGACGGGAGAAGTCCACTGAAAGGGGGGGGGGAAGTTTGTGACGTCAGAGTGGCGTAAGTCTATTTTCGTGCTTTCTTCCAATCGGATCTTTCGTAAGCTATAATTTTAAATCATTTCCATATTTCTTTTCCTGTATTTTCTGAAAAAGTGTTGTATTTGTGAAGTGTGATGCCTTGTTGTACAATTGCTAATTGCCATAATGATGAGAAAACAGCTTTCAATGTTTGGATTCATAGGATTACAAAATCAAAAGTCTTTTGAGCTGCATGGATTCACTCGTGAAAGAGAAAATAAAACAAAAAATTATTAATTGTTTTTAACTTTGATCTAAAGTTTGAGTCAATAAACTAGCTACATTGCTTGAAGAAACATAAATTATGATGATAATATGCCTAAATGTAAATATGCCAAATATTCTTATGAATATAAATTACATTAAATATTTGTATATACGTAAATTGATCTAAATATGTGTATAAATGTAAATTGAGTCAAATATTAGTAAAAAATGTAAATAGAGCTAAATATTTATATAAATGTAAACTGAGCTAAATACTTGCATAAATATATCATAAGCTAAATATCTGAATAAACTTATTAAAATGTTTGCAAAATTTTCTTTATATGTATTTGTGTTTAATACATGCAAAAATGATATTTTCATAAAACCGTGTAATTCAATTATTTTATAATTAAATGGTATTTGCGTCCATTGTTCTCTATTGTTCAGAATGACAATAGAGACAGCAGTGGAACAATTGCAGTAACAGCAGTGGAACAATTCGGAAATAGCTCGGATTAAGTTCGAAATTTAGAACTTTACTTAATGTGATACCACTGATTTGTATTGCGAAGCTCAAGCAGCTAGGGCAACCCTGACGTCATCATTCCGCGTTTATGCCCGCCAATACCATGAGACTAGCAGATGGACTAACCTGTAGAATCTATAAACCTTGGTTTAGTGCACATCTGTAGACATGATGTCTTATGGAAACGATCTTAAAACGAACATGCAACTTACTTTGTTCGCAGAGGTCCCCTTCATAGTCCGTCGTCCGGCAATCACAAATGGGTCCGGCATCCGTCGAGATGCAAATACCCCCATTCAAGCAGGGGTTGTCTTTTTCACAATGATCGTCTGCAGCTTCCTCTCCGCTGGCGGCATGCTTAGGGTGGAGGGTGGACGTTCTAATACCCTGAGATTCTTGGAGTTCTTGAGGCTTTAGAACTCCGTCATCACTGGTAAAGATGACGTCCTTGACAGATCCTTGAAACCTAGAGTAAAAAAAGGATTGGTATGATGTATTGATACATTGATATTTTTATCCTAGAAGCAAAAACTCATGGTAGAACACTACCACCTCTACTAGTAGAGATGGTTTTGGTAGGGACCGACTGTTTTAACCCCGTTCGGTCTAAATCCCAGACCACTAGTCCTATAGTCCGATGTTATAAGGTTACACCAAGAGCTAGCTTTTGGTCTGAACTTATAATTCATGTACTGATTACTGACACGACCAATCGATATTAGAAGGCACGAACCTGGACCTTTCGCACACTCTCTCTCCTTAAAAGAGCTCGATTGAGTTTGTAAGGACGGCGAAGGGCGATTTCTAGAGCCCACCAATTCTCAAACGCGAAACTCAACTAGGAACTCAACCCATCAGGAGGTGAAGATCACACTTCAATCCAGCAGTTGTCGGAAGGATGTGACATTTGCCAGGAGAAAGCAGTACATGCGCTAGTTTGTGGAGCTGACATATAGTATTGGTTGCGTGCTCCTTTTCGTCCAGCTCACCATTATGGGAACCGATATTTTTGGCCGCGGCCAGGTTTGAACCCGAGATCGCAAACACTGTAACCCAATGCTATAAGTTTAGACTAAAAGCATACTAAAGGACTAAGAGAACACGCTGTATATATATTTATATATATACATATATATACATATATATATATATATATATATATATATATATATATATATATATATATATATATATATATATATATATATATATATATATATATATATATATAATAAAAGTTTAAAAATCCAATGAAAGAATAGAGAGAAGTTTCAACCCAAAAAACGCAGCATTAAAAAATGCCTTACAAATAAAAGTATCAAACGCAGAATCATCAATGAAGTGGAAAATAAAATGCAAACCTCTAGTCATCAAGCTGAAGACAAACAAAAAAACATCAATGGAAAGGAATCGATAAAATAAAATCAAATAAAATCCAAGCATGAAAGCTTTACACGTGGACAAGTCCTCGGCCTAATATATATATATATATATTAAATTTTTCGTATACGTTCAATATATTCATTCAAGTTGTTCACTTCGAAGAGATGCAGCGGGCTTTGTCATATGTTCGCCTGCAAATTCTTCGACTCCCACGTGGTGGCTGTGCCTGTGGGTTTGTATCTCTTTTTTTTTGTATTTCAAGTTTTTTATTCATTTGGTACTTATTATTTCTCCTTCCACTAGCCAGTAGACAGTTCCAATGGTATCCATAATCAAATACTATCGCCATTGTCAGAAACTGACTATTCCATCGATTTTAATTTGAATTATATAGCTGTCCTGACGAGAATGCAATTTCGAACTAACCGCCATTTTCCTGCAGTTTCAACTGATTGTTCTCCATGAATTGATCTTTAATCTTGAGCTAATTATTATTCTAGATTGAAAAGAACAAAGCGAATAATTTGAGATCTGTAATACACTTTCATGCATTTTATTATGCCCATATTTAAAGGTTGCAGTTCTGATGTAACATTCGGTGGAAAGCGACACACTGTAATGTTTTTTAGTTTGATATTCGTAGTATGAGCAGTGCAGTTTTCAAGCAAAAGCAAAATGTGTCACCCCTTTTTTGGCATTTCGTCATCAAACCCTTTCAGCCATTCTTCAAAAATTACGGAAGTCATCCAGGTCTTTTTATTGTCCTATCCGGTACATTACGGATAGATTTTTGCAATTCTTGAAACATCGTAGGTTTATTGGTTTTCCTATAACTAAAATCTTCCTTTTTTCTGGCCGTCCGTATTGCAGCAAAGAAGCGCCGTTAGCCGGACTTTGGAATGTTTTCCACCTTTACAAAGCTCTACTTTCAATGCAAATGATTGGAAAAAACGGGAGTTTGGGTTTTTTACCAGAACAAAAACTTCGGAATATCCGATATTCACTCTGCAATGCTTCGCTATATGCGAACTTTTCAACACTGTTTAATATTGCCGTTCCAAGGAGACAGAAAAAAATTCGTAATTACCGATCTTTCGCTGTATCAGAGCTCACAATAAGTGGATTCGACTGCATTTCATTTTCAATTACGAGATCCGATAAATACCTCTATACACAAAACCCACATTTGAGAGTCTTGGTCGCCAACTTTTCTTCATTATAAACATGGGTGTCCATAGAATTTTTTTCCCAGGAGGTGCCTAACAACTAAGGTCAGTGGGGCAAACTGAAGGATAAGGTGTACAAAATCCACTAGCTTAACTTTTTGCTTACGGGTGGAAGAGTGTCAACCCCAAACGAAGAACCTCTCTAAAAGACAGGTATCAGACATACCCTATCTCAAACAGTTCGATCCCCCTTTGTAGACTTTGGCGTCCATGGACGCCAATGCACTGTCTCTGATACTGTCTCAACTAAGTATAGAAAAGTGACATTAATTTCAACATTGTAAATAAGAACTTCGGAAATAAATAAATAACTATAATGACCACAGTACTGGTTTTAAGATTTAGGTATTCAGTGTTCTATAAAGAGCAGATAGTTTCAATTTTAACCTTTTGCTTACGGGTGAGATAGCGTCAATTCCAAACGAAGAACCTCTCAAAAAGACAGGTATTTGACATACAGTTCGATGTCCCTTTGCAGGCATTGGCGTCCGGACACCGATGCCTGCAAAGACGCTGTCCCACCCGTAAGCAAAAGGTTAAAGATTCAGAAGATTCAGATAATGTACCCTAAGCTGGAGTATAACGTAAAATGCAATGTAAATAGAAAAAAATAAACATACGTACGTTTCGAAAATCATTGCAGTTATTTCTACAGTGTCAAACCTAGAATAGAACGCCTAAATAAGCGCAGATTTAGAGGGTGAAAAGAAAATGCCTAAACGGCAGAACCCAATATAGTAGCATAACCTACTGTGATTAAAGATAATTAAAGTTAGAAAAAAATATGATATTCTTCCTTATCACTGGAATAAATTTCTCACCCCTTAAGGATTTTATTTAAAAATTCAATAATTGGAGCATTTATTGAATTCCTTGAGAATACAGATTATCGTATATTATTCTAACTAAACATACATTAAAGTATCTCTTGAAAGAAAATAATAATTGTGTTAAAACTAAGAAATCAATATATTTTCAATCGCTAATAGTTCTTGTTGGAAGAGTTACCGTTTCGATTTTTCTTCTGCCTCCATTATTACTTTCCTTATATACAATAATGTATAAGGAAAGTATGTGACGGGGTCGAAAATTCGAATGCTAGTTTTCGACGAGAGAACATGTTTCAAGCTCCCTGATCACAAATCGAACATTTTTGTGGTGATGGCTGTGTGTGTTTGTGTCAGTGAGTCTGTGGAGAAGATAAATGACGAACGAATGGACCGATTCGAACTAAATTTGGTACTAAAATTACAATCCGTGAATACTGGAATCCTATTGTCTTTATACGCAGTCGAATGTTCAGAAATCCCCTGAATTTTCGAGTGAAATTTTGAAAAAATCATCAAAAAATCAAAACCTCTAATAAAGTTACGCAAATAGGCATTTCTTATGTAATTTTTCATTAGAAAACGATTCACATAAATTTTAGAACGCTAGCATGAACCGTTCTTGAGATATTGCACATTTTCCAAAAAATTATCAAAAAATTATATAAAATAAAAAAAACTTCCTATTGAGAAACATGTTTACTTTTCATACGTAATATCATGCGATAAATTTAGTGACGTCATTCTCGTGGATCTAGCTCGTTCCATTCATGAAAAAAGATACTCTGAGTAATACTTTTGTATTTGCACGCCAATAGTCATTTATCTGCTATAAGAATAACTTATTTCTCTGTTCATAACGCTTGGCGAGATTTTGGCGACGAATTTGGCGGAATGTCACCAACTTGGCGACTTTTTTAAATGTTACTAAATCAAAGAAAATCGCGCCAAATGGATAAAAATGACGCTAAATCAATCAAAATAACGACTTTTTGACGAAAATTCAATATCTTGGAAAAAATATAAATATCCACTATAAGAATAACCTCTTTTGTTATTGCTGTAAAAGTAGTAAATACATTGCATTATATAAGGAAAGTCATGTGCTGCCCACATCAGATTTTTTAAAAGTGCTCTTGCGTTTGCGATTTGGATTTCTTTAAAATATTGGTAAATATTCTACCGCCTCTGCCCAAACTGTCACCGTGATTACTCAGAGTATGACCACATTAAACATGTGGGTCCGTAAATCCTTCCGAAATGTTGGTGGGGGGAAGAAGGGTAAGGTTCCCCAGTGGATTACGGTCTAAATCGGGTGAGACTTCCCGGCCGTCCAAAAAGATACCTTGCTTCTTAGGGTAGGTCGGACGGTTTGGATCGAAGAAGAATGACACTCAATTTTCCGAGGTATATGGCATCAATATCTAACTTTTGTTTCTATATTTCATTCTTTCTCTATTTCATTCTTTCTCTGCACTTTGAGTTCATATGCTCAGCATGTTATCTATTTATTCTTATTAGCTTTTCAAGTTCATATAACCTTGATTTTCCTACATTTCTTTGATTTTTCGCCATTTTACTTCCCTTTCGTCCCACTAGATGGCGCTACTGTATTAGGTTCTATCGGTCAGGCATTTTCTATTCGACCGATTTAGTCAGCGTTGATTTGAATGCTTTTGTTCAGACGTGTTACACTAAAGAGGGAAATCCAAATGATTTCCGAAAAGTACGTATTATTACTTATTACTTATTACTTACTTATTACTTTCCTTATATACATAGTATAATGTATAAGGAAAGTATTGTGACGAGGTCGAAAATTCGAACTCGAGTCTTCGACGGGGAAGAGCACGTTTCAAGCATCCCTGATCACGAATCGAACATTTTTGAGGTGAAGTCTGTGTGTGTGTGTGAAAGTATATGTGTGTGTGTGTGTGGGTGTGAAAGTATGTGTGTGTGTGTGTGTGTGTGTGTGTGTGTGTGTGAAAGTATGTGTGTATGTGTCAGTGGATCTGTGGAGACGATATCTCACGAACGAATGGGAGCGATTCGAATGAAATTTGGTACAAAAATTACAATCCGAAATACTGGAAACCTATTGTTTCTAAACACAATCGAATGTTCAGAACACCCCTAAATATTCGACTGAAATTTTGAAAAATCATCAAAAAATCAAAATCTTTAATAAAGTTACGCAAATAGACATTTCTTATGTTGTTGATGATACCTAGACCGTCCGACCTATCAGAAAGGTGTAAGGTAACCGTTTGGACGGCCAGGAAGTGCCACCCAATTTAGACCGGAACCCAGTGGGGGAGGCATCCACAGGGACCGTACCCTCCTTCCCCTACCACCAACCTCTCGGAAGGACTTACGGACCCACATGTTTAACGTGATCGTACTCCGCATGAACACGGCGGCAGTTGTGGCAAAGTGCAAATCCAGCACGCAAACCACCGGGATACCGCGCCCGAAACGTGCCAACAGCACGCGGTGTTCCCAGGTGGTCACCCACCCAAGTACTAACCGCGCCCGATGCTGCTTGACTTCGGTGATCTAACGAGAACCAGTGTTTTCAGCACGGTACGGCCGTTGGCCCAGACCTTTCTTATGTTGTTGTTGTTGTTGTTGAAACCCAGACCGTCCGACCTTCCAGAAAGGTGTAAGGTTACTGTTTGGACAGTCGGGAAGTGCCACCCAATTTAGACCGGAACCCAGTGGGGGAGGCATCCACAGGGACCGTACCCTCCTTCCCCTACCACCAACCTCTCGGAAGGACTCTCGGACCTACATGTTTAACGTGATCAGACATTTCTTATGTGTAATTTTCCCTTAAAAAACGATTGACATAAACTTTAGAACGTTAGCATGAACCGTTCTCGAGATATTGCCCATTTTTCAAATGAATTTATCAAAAAATTGCTTAAATAAAAAAAAACATATTAACTGTTGGAAAACATGTTCACGTTTCATATGTAATATCATGCGATAAATTTGGTGACATCATTCGCGTGGATCTAGCTCGTTCCATTCATGAGAAAAGATACTATGAGTAATATATTGAACGCCAATAGTCATTTATCTGCAATAAGAATAATTTTTTTTTCTCCGTCCATAACTCTAGTTGAGATTTCGGCGACGAATTTGGCGAAATATAGCCAACTTGGCAACTTTTCTGAATGTCGCAAATGAATAAAAATGCTGCAAAATGAATAAAAATGTCGACTAATTGACGAAAATTCAATACCTTGGAAAGAATATAAGTATCTACTATACGAATAACCTATTTCTTTTTTTATTGTAAAAGTAGTAAATTCATTGCATTATATAAGGGAAGTCATGTGCTGCTCACATCAGAATTTTTTTTTATTTGTGCTTCATTTTACGTTGTGATCCAGCTTATTGTTGATCGTGCACAAAGTCTCATAATTTTTTTGATATTTGCTAAGACTTACCGGGGTTCAAAGAAAGCGGATGGCAAGGCCAGCAGGGAGAGTTTGGTCCCGTACCATGCAGGTAGTCCGCCGATGAAGACGGCGCTGTTCGTGGTGGCGTTTCCAAAGAGGTAATCGGGGCCAGCGGTCAGCCGCTTCTGGACGTCTTCGTCCACCGTCAGAATGGTCTCTTCAGCATTCCGCGTAATCTGCATAGAAAGAAAATGATATAATTTATTTATTTATTTATTTATTTATTTATACAGGGTGTCCCAAAAAGATTGAAACTCGCTTTAATTCTTTACCTGTTGGAGATAAGTGGCCAATGTAAATTGCAAAAATGTCGAAAGTAAGGTAGGAAATAAGACTACGTTAATGAAATTGTCCTCTCATTCATTTTCAAAAATTTACACTTGTTAAATTTTTATACGACCCCCTTAGACAAATTGGGTCAATCAGAAAGTTTTTATTTTTAATGCAACAGGATCATTAAAAAAACCCGCATATCTGTATCTTTACAATTGAGCGAGTTATATTTAATGGAAAATTAAACATTGTGAATGGGGACCCTATATCAAATTAGAAATGTAAATTTGTGATATATCACAAAAAAGATAAAACTGGATGATAATACATAGGATACCCAACCGCGTAGGGAGAATGAGTACCACTGCTTTATATGATCTCTGTCTGTGTAATGTTTTATTTAGATCTATCTGTGATAAAAAAATTGACACATAATAACGTATTTTTGACCAAAACAATTTCCATCGTCCATTTGTTTATGATCCCTATTTTCACTAATGAAACAGCCTTTCACATGGTACGGAAAAGTGTCTTAAATCAGATTTTTTCCTTTATCTTAATTCAGTTGATTTTAAAGATACAAATATGCGGGTTTTTTAATGATCTTGTTGCATTAAAAATAAAAAATTTCTGATTGACCCAATGTGTCTAAGGGGGTCGTATAAAAATTTAAAATGTGCAACTTTTCGAAAATGAATGGGAGGAATATTTCATTAACGTTGTCTTATTTTCTACCTTACTTTCAACGTTTTTGCAATTTACATTGCCCACTTATATACAACAGGTAACGAATTAAAGCGCGTTTCATACTTTTTGGGACACCCTGTATTGCATAGTAGTATGAGGAAGCAAAAATGAAAATTTGCTATACAAAATAGTTTCACTCAAAGTGTCATTTTTCTTTCGTAAATGTTTTTCTCTCAATCCCCGTACAGCTCTGCCCTCTCGCCCATTGAAGGGTTTCACGATTTGGTAATTCGACCCCGGACATACACTATGACAGAAAAATATAACTCACTTACAGCATTGCAAACCACTTAAAGTGGATATAATTCCAATGCATCACAACACAGTTAGGATATTTGCCATGCAAAGCAAGATTCTCCGCATTTCCTGCTGGGCATATTGACTCAACCACAGATTGCGGATTCAACGCTGTACCATTGGGAATTCGGAGGAGGGGGGGGGGGGCTATTTGTGCGGGGTTCAGAAGACATACAGCAAAATAAGGAAATCAATTTCGCTTGCAGAGTTAGGGGAACGGAATCAATGTGTGCTATAGTTTCAAGAATCCCTTGTGCCCAGTAAATCCCTACAGTCGAACTTAAATGTCCCTACTACGATTCATGTTGAAATACGTCACGCTAAAATATAGCTCTAGAAATCCCTACGCTTCAATAACCTATTAATATTGTTACGAATATCTAATGTTATCTTCTTCAGAAGGCTTTCGTCTCTTTCGAAGACCTGATAGAGAAAACACCCGTACAGGCATCCTTTCTCGTGACGTGAGCCTAGTGTTGCCATACGCAGAAAGTCAAAGAAGGGTTGTCAGATTTGGCAATTCATCGCCAATTCGACATCTTTTTGCGATTTTCCGAAGGCTCGATAAGGACGGCGAAATACCGATTATTCTCCGTGATATTAATCTAGAGTTGCCATATTGTTGTTGTTGAGACCCAGACCGTCCGACCTACCAGAAAAGTGTAAGGTAACTGTTTGGACGGCCGGGAAGTGCCACCCAATTTAGACCGGAACTCAGTGGGGGAGGCATCCACAGGGACAGTACCCTCCTTCCCCTACCACCAACCTCTCGGAAGGACTTACGGACCCACATGTTTAACGTGATCGTACTCCGCAGAACACGGCGGCAGTTGTGGCAGTGTGCAAATCCAGCGCACAAACCACCGGGCTACCGCGCCCGAAATGTACCAACAGCACGCGGTGTTAGAGTTGCTATGTTGTTGTTGTTGAGACCCAGACCGTCCGACCTACCAGAAAGGTGTAAGGTAACTGTATGGACGGCCGGGAAGTGCCACCCAATTTAGACCGGAACCCAGTGGGGGAGGCATCCACAGGGACCGTACCCTCCTTCCCCTACCACCAACCTCTCGGAAGGACTTACGGACCCACATGTTTAACGTGATCGTACTCCGCATGAACACGGCGGCATTTTGTGGTAGCGTGCAAATCTAGCGCGCAAACCACGGGGATACCGCACCCGAGATGGCCAACAGCACGCGGTGTTCCGAGGTGGTCACCCACCAAGTACTAACCGCGCCCGATGCTGCTTGACTTCGGTGATCTAACGAGAACCGGTGTTTTCAGCACGGTACGGCCGTTGGCCCATAGAGTTGCTATGTGCTGAAGTTCATAGGAGGGTCACCAGATTAGACATTTTATCCCTAATATGGTGACATTTGACGAATTTTCGAATGTTCGAGAAACACCTCGAGATAACCGATATTCTACGAGATAGGAGAGATTTCAAAAAGTTTCTATGAAGTGTCTATAAGAGGTATCACCACTCAGTCGAAGAGCAGTTGATGAAATACAAGATATATTGAAATGTAACTGTCGTCAATGTTTTGAGAATTGTTGTGATTGATGAGAATGACTTTCGTCAATGTCTTGAGAATAGTAGCAGTCATGCTGTGAAATTAGTAGAGTATTTAAGTGCTGTTGGATTGTATATTTTTCCTGGATATTATTCCTGTTATATTATTCCTGTGCTTGTGAATAAATATGTCAGTTATTCAGAAAATTGGACTCGTTTTTGCATCCTGCTTGAACACTCACGGTTCTAGAGGATATATTCCGGAGCAATATACCAAATTAAAGATGTGTGCGGGCACCATGACAGCGCAGTTTGTATATTTTTACTGTCTCATATTAATGAGTAAAGTATTTTTTCCCCAAAAAATTTTCAAAATAGAGATATTGAATTTTGACGAAAAACAAGGTTTTCGAAGTCAAAATTTTGAATTTTGATTAACAAAAAGGTTTTATGTACATTTCAGGCACTTTCGGAGAAAATATGACTCCGTGTTTGTATGCGCGAGCATATGTTTCCTGTAAGGTGATAACAAGATAACTCCAAAACGAATTTAGTGAAAGCTTGTGAAAGTTTATGTTGTTGTTGAGACCCAGACCGTCCGACCTACCAGAAAGGTGTAAGGTAACCGTTTGGACGGCCGAGAAGTGCCACCCAATTTAGACAGGAACCCAGTAGGGGAGACATCCACAGGGGAGACATCCCAGTAGGGGAGACATCCGGACCCACATGTTTAACGTGATCGTACTCCGCGTGAACACGACGGCAGTTTTGGCAGTGGCGGGAATCTAACACGGACCTACCGAGTGCAATTCCCGCGCGCTTACCACTGGGCTACCGCGCCCTCCGCGACAATCTCCATAACTTTCTTTTTCTTCACACAATTTAGACCGGAACCCAGTGTGGGAGGCATCCACAGGGACAGTACCTTCCTTCCCCTACCACCAACCTCTCGGAAGGACTTACGGACCCAGATGTTTAACGTGATCGTACTCCGCATGAACACGGCGGCAGTTTTGGCAATGGCGGGAATCGAACCCGGGCCTACCGAGTGCAATTCCCGCGAGCTAGCCACTGGGCTCTCAACCCCGTGGAGTTAACAAAGTTTCGTTTTGTTGAATGACGTTAAAACTAATAATGAAATTTTAAGGCACCGCGACAATCTCCATAATTTTCTTTTTATTTATATTTTTATTTCTTCAGTGTTTAAGTAAACAATACATCGCCACAATTCAATCCAGAATAATGAGCTAAAAAACCTTATAAACAGCAAACTCTTTAAAATATAGACCGTTCCCTCCTTCCTCTACCCCACCAACCTTTCGGAAGGACTTACGGACCCACATGTTTAACGTGGTCGTACTCCGCGTGAACACGGAGGCAGTTTTTGGCAGTTTTTGAACCCGGGGTGAAAGTTTATGTGTAAATTTATTTATTATACAAAATCTGAACCGTGATAAAATTTTTGTACTTCGCATCGTTACAGCCCGAATTATTCGAAAGTTTTTGAATTTGAAAAAACATTTTTAACACTATTTTCTATAGAGACCCAGCCTTCACTAATTCTATTATAGATTTAGTATTTATACGAGTTAAAATCGTATATAATTAAGATGTCTTTCTGTGTGAGTCTTCTGTAGCAGTAGATATAAGCTTCGAACAGCCACGAAATTCGGTACTGGGTTAAATGTACGACAGATATTTCCCTGCAATACATGGCAATGTATAGGGAAAGTATTGGAATCGTACCGAAAATAGTAACTCGAGTTTTCGACGGATTTACACGTTTCGAGACCTCTAGAATACGAAAAAACTATTTTTAGCGTGACGACTGTGTGTGTGTCTGTCTGTCTGTGTGTCTGTGCAATGTATGTATCCACTCTAACTCAAAAACTAATGGACCGAATTTCATAAAATTTGGTAGGTAAGACTCTTGGGCGTGACCCTGGAACACGAAACAGCTATTTTTAGCACTATAGACTATTTTTAGCACTTTATTTTTAGAACACGAAACAACTATTTTTAGCGTGACATCTGTGTGTGTGATGTTATGAAGCATAACACAATGTTTACACCATGTGCAAACACTATTGATTTTTCAACGAACTTGAGATATAAATAAGGGAGGGGCGGAGAATAATAACTCAACGTAAGTCAAAGTGTGCGGTTTAGATTTTAATTGCTAGCACAATGCTTCCTCACAGATACGAAGGGACAGTTCGACACCAAAGGAATGAATAAATAGCATGAGAGAGTAGGTCATAAAATCCAACGTGATGTTGAAATGAATGTTAAAATTGAAACGACAAATCTTTTGATAATTATGGCCCCTGTAAAGTGTGAAGTCATTCCCGAGGTTCAGGTGAGACCTCCTGGCAGTTGTAAACCCGCAAGACATCGGGAATGATATGTACTCATAAAAAATGAGCGTTATCCTGTAAACTAATGAATAGTTCGGATATTCGTCCCACCTATTTCACGCACAAATGCTGCAACAAATGAATGGACCAAAAATAACTTCGCGTCCCATTTGTTCCGTCCTTCATAAAAAATCGCAAGGGTCTGAATTCAAAATTAAGTCAGACTCCATTTTGATCTCTGTAGGTTGATCTCTGTTTTGGTCTCGTAATTTTATGTATACTTGATCGATGCCCGACTCCAAAGAATGCATTCCGACATGCATTTGGGAACCCGAAATATTTGACACCCTTACGCGAGCACATTTACTCAAGTGTAGCTCGTATCCAGGTTCGGATATTACAGCAATGACGTCCGATGGTAGCTCTACGCCGAATCGAGTGAAAGTGGAACTAGACTGGAATTTGAAAAATAAAAATTATCGGGCAGTGGCGGTCATCAAAGCAGCTGTGACTTAAGGGTGAGCGTCAGTAAATCTTATGTCCTATCCGCGCTTTGTTAAATTTCTTGGCGCACGTTTTTCGCCGAAATTCTGCTCAAACAGTTGCGAAATATTTTCTGATAGATAAAATGCAATGTTTAGATTATATTAAAACTAAATTTAATACCCAATAAAACTTCAAATATATTTTTTATTTTAATTCAAAATATTTTTGGTGCTGCCATCTATTGTCGTAATTTAATTCATACCGACTAATTTTATTTTTTAATGAGCATTTTTAAATGTGTATTCCTTCTAATACAGTATTAAATACAACAACAGATCATATATAATAATGCCACAATCACGGAAACGTAATTAAACTTGGACTTGAAGACAAAGGAACTGGAAGACAAAGCTGCAGTCCTCAGTGATGTACATTCAGATCCCTTTATCAAATTTATAGAATGAGAAATTACCTTTCCGTGATTGTGGCATTATTATATATGATCTGTTGTTGTATTTAATAGCGTATTAGAAGGAATGCACATTTAAAAATGTTCATTAAAAAATAGAAATAGTCGATATGAATTAAATTACGACAACAGATGGCAGCACCAAAAATATTTTGAATTAAAATAAAATATATATTCTATATTTTATTGGATATTAAATTTAGCTTTATATATAATCTAAGCATTGCATTTGATCTATCAGAAAATATTTCGCAACTGTTTGAGCAGAATTTCGGCGAAAAACGTGTGCCGCGGAAGTTAATAAAGCGCGGATAGGGCAAAAGATTTACTGACGCTCACTCTTAACCTCGTTTGAGCACAATTTCGGCGAAAAACGTGTGCCGCGGAAGTTAATAAAGCGCGGATAGGGCAAAAGATTTACTGACGCTCACTCTTAACCTCGTTTGAGCACAATTTCGGCGAAAAACGTGTGCCGCGGAAGTTAATAAAGCGCGGATAGGGCAAAAGATTTACTGACGCTCACTCTTAACCTCGTTTGAGCACAATTTCGGCGAAAAACGTGTGCCGCGGAAGTTAATAAAGCGCGGATAGGGCAAAAGATTTACTGACGCTCACTCTTAACCTCGTTTGAGCACAATTTCGGCGAAAAACGTGTGCCGCGGAAGTTAATAAAGCGCGAATAGGGCAAAAGATTTACTGACGCTCACTCTTAACCTCGTTTGAGCACAATTTCGGCGAAAAACGTGTGCCGCGGAAGTTAATAAAGCGCGGATAGGGCAAAAGATTTACTGACGCTCACTCTTAACCTCTTTCGCCACGCAGGATCACACAGCTCTGGAAATAGACGGAGTAGGATTGGGACACCTCTTTGGACCCTATACACTGCAGCTAAGACGTAACAAATGTGTGGACTGAAATGGTAAACGGCATCTTGATAGCTCAGTGGCTACGTCACCACATACGGACGACTATGCACTGGGGGAGTGTTTGCGAGATACCAAACCTAGACCTCTACGCAGCATGTAACACGCCTCAACTTAGTGAATCAATCGCCCTCGGTTCCCAATCGGTCGGACCGGCATTGGCCTACGCCGACCGGAATTGGCCGTTGAGTACGTCCTCCGTACATCGAACCAGCGGTGAACAAAGCGGCATTAGCCGTCTAGTATGACCTCCGAAAATTGTACCCCAGTGAGACAACCTGCATTATCCTCATAGCGGACCTTGATGTACAAGCGTTCTCCTGATGGACTACTAATCCTCCGTGAAGGAATTTTCCTGAAACCGGAAAGTCCGTATGTCCTGTTTTCCCCTATCGTCTATTCCCCGCATCCTACACACATGATCATTGGAGGGGGTTACTAAGGACAAGACAAGCCCTTACATCAGTATCGGAAGTTATGTGTCCGATTCCAATTTTCACCTATTTTGGTATTTTTGCGTTACTTATAGTATTGTAAATGTCTTCATGACTAATTTTCCCTTGGAAACCGATTGACATAAACTTTAGAACGCTAGCATGAACCGTTATCGAAATATTGCACATTTTTCAAATAAATTCATCAATAAAATCCAATAAATTAAAAGAAAATATTAACTGTTGAGAAACATGTTCACCTTTCATATGTAATATCATGCGATAAATTGGGTGATATCATTCTCGTGGATCTAACTCGTTCCATTCACGAGAAAAGATACTTTGAGTAATACTTTTGTATTTGAACGCCAATAGTGATTTATCTGCAGTAAGAATAACTTATTTCTCCGTCCATAACGCTTGGCGAGATTTTGGCTACAAATTTGGCGGAATGTCGCCGACTTGGCGACTTTTTTAAATGTTGCCAAATTAACGAAAATGTTGCCAAATGGATAAAAATGACGCAAAATCAATGAAAATGACGACTCATTGAAGAAAATTCAATATCTTTGAAAGAATATAAGTATCTACATTTTTACATTTTTTACTAACATTTTTTTAACTGTAAAAGTAATAAATTCATATCATTATATAAAGAAAGTCATGTGCTGCCCACATCAGATTTTTTATACGCTGTATTCTGCAGAGTCCAGTAAGACAATAAAAGTTTGAAATTTCGTCCCAGAAGCTTAGAGCGTCGGCCGGCCAGTTTGAAGATTCAGGATTCGATTCCTGGTTGGGACAGAAAGGTTCTTTACAATTTATACACATATTTTATATTTAGTTTTTAACAGCAGGTTTTGAGCATGTTTGGATATGTATTTTCATTATCTGAAAATTAAAGTTTAAGGCATTTTTTTTATATTCCAGCCATCAAAATGTGCATGAATTTTAAACTTTACCAACTCACCTGCATTTGATGCCACTGGCTGTCATGCAGATTCTTCCCTGCTGCCAATATAGCCGTCCCTCCACCCAAATTGAATCTGAGCCTCGCATTGCCCTCCACCAGCTTCACCTCAAAAAAGTCGTACGTTCCCCCATCATCCGTGTACAGCAGCAAGCCGTTGGGCTCCCTCGTTCTGAACTTGAGGGCCAAAGTTCCGTTCAGACCCGCGTGCCATCGGGGGAACTGCGCAAAAGACGTCGGAGACCCATCCAGGATGAATCCCTTGGTGAGGATTGTGAGAAATTCCTGAAGGACCAAGATGTGCAGAAAGAAGCTCAGGTGGTGGCGGAAAGGATGTGCGGTCCAACCCATCGTGGAAGGTCAGTTGATGGTGAAGGTAGACAGTTTCATACCTGGAATGAGAAAGAATGAGATTTTTTACTGCGGATAAATTACACTGTTCAACAATTTTTCAGTTTTTGTTATTTACAAATTGAAAGTAGCCACTTTTTATAAATTTTGGGTCGCGGAACACGAAAATCACCCTTAAAATTCTCTCCTGGCTCGGAGTTTTGAGTAATTGCACTGTTTACATTTTACATATAACGCTATGGGACGTTATAATTACGATACGTGCTGGATGATCCAGCTGGATGATTTTGCTGGATGATCCACCTGGATGATCCAGCTGGATGATTCTGCCGGATGATCCACCTGGATGATCCAGCTGGATGATCCAGCTGGATGATTCTGCTAGATGATTGTGCTGGATGATTCTGCTGGATGATTCACCTGGATGATCCAGCTGGATGATCCAGCTGGATGATTCTGCCGGATGATCCAGCTGGATGATCCAGCTGGATGATTCTGCTAGATGATCCACCTGGATGATCCAGCTGGATGATTCTGTTGGATGATCCACCTGAATGATTCTGCCGGATGATCCACCTGGATGATCCAGCTGGATGATTCTGCTAGATGATTCTGCTGGATGATCCAGCTGGATGATTCTGTTGGATGATCCACCTGAATGATTCTGCCGTATGTTCCAGCTGGATGATCCAGCTGGATGATTCTGCTGGATGATCCACCTGGATGATTCTGTTGGATGATCCACCTAAATGATTCTGCCGGATGATCCACCTGGATGATCCAGCTGGATGATTCTGCTGGATGATTCTGCTGGATGATTCACCTGGATGATCCAGCTGGATGATTCTGCCGGATCATCCAGAGAGATGCCCCAGACGTTCCCCACAAGCGACAGGCAAAAAAACGGCGTGTATAAAAAGGAAAGGTTGTTAACTGTTATTCGTACTATTGTATTCCCATAACCTTATATGTAAAATGCAAACAGTTAATACTCAGAAACCTGAGCCAGGAGTGAATTTTAAACGTAATTTTCGCGTTCAGCGACCCGAATTCTATAAAGGACGGATATTTTCACCTCTGTAAAATTTTCACTGTTGAACAGTGTTATTCAACTGAAAACTGTAGAAAATAAGCAATTCATCAATAAAAAAAACCTTTTAATAAGCGAGGTGTAACCTAAAGTTATTTATAATTACAGTAGATATGCGTATCCGCGTGTAATACGTTCCAAGACCTACTACGATTACATGAAACCACAGATAATACTGAACGATATAAGGGGTGCCCTATAGAAAGTGAACAGTGAAGGATTTTTCGATAAAGTGGCTGTATAAAAAGTTAATTTTCTTAACTCTTTTCGTGGTACAGCGTTTAAATTACTATATCATAACTTCTTACCTTATTTAAAGCATTTTTACAATCGGAACTATTGATCTACGACCAACGGTTCAAAATATCTTCCACTGTTCAATTTCTATAACATGATATTCGTATCATGTTATAGGGGCACCCTATAACATGATATTCGTACAACATGTATAAATACGGTAATGTTAAACTGATAAATTACGCACAGTAAGACATTACCAACGTTAACATCAAATAAAGTAATATTAAAGTGTACATTCTGTACACTGATTGTACATTTACAATGTACATTCTCTCTCTCTCGGCAGTATGAAAGACTATCATCTCTTGAGGAGCGTGTTTATCAAACTATTTTGATCGCGAACAGGGCCTGATTAAAGCAGGGTCATGCGGGGAAGCTGCCATGCCACCCCCACCACCACCATTAGAGAGACCCCAAACTAAACAATTTCAACATTGAGCATTTAATAGATGCTTCCTTAAATAATGTATGTCTTCGAAATAAATTTTCTTCGCGGATAGATTCATTTTGGGGATATTGCTACCCTAGTAGCATTCATTTTGCTACCCTAGTAGCATTTAATATTTTTCCAAATATTGTATATTTTGGAATTGCATTGAACATATTTCCAATGTAATAACAGTATTAGGCAAATATTGGGGTTACATTGGTTTCCAATTTTGGCTAATATTTTCATTACAATAGTACGCCCATATCAGTGCTACATTGAAAAAATTGAATCAATATTGTCCCAATATTTTAAGCCAATATTGCGCCAATTCCGCCAAAATGTCAACTTTTTCATATTGGTCCAATATTGAAGTCAATAAAAAGCCAATAATGGGCCAATATTGGATTGCTATTAGGATAGGGATTAACCGCACTAATTTAGCATGTTGATATCTTGGCCATGATTAGAAAGTTGCCTGTAATTTAAATTCCATTAAAATATGTAAAGAACCACATTTTGCATACCTTTATCTAGAATGTAATTATGTTTTATGAAAAATATGTTCGTTCATTTAATATATATCGAGGGGTGAAAGGGGGGCCAGAAGGAACGTCGGCCCCGGGTCCCAGTTAGGATAAGTCGGGCCCTAGTCGCGAACACTTTTGAAATTCAATTTAATGGCAGAACTCCAAAATGAGGAAAAGTCTATGGGGTAAAAATCATGCATTAAAATTTTGCGCGTCTTTTCAATTTTTAGAATAATTTATACAAAACTATTACGTCGCGGAACCCCTGTTATACTGTCGCGGAACCCCAAGTGTTCCACAGATTATACTTTGGAAAACTCAGCAAATACAGTACACTCATACTCTATAGTATCATATGAATTTAAAGAGATGACAGAGCAATAAAATTCATTCATTTCCAACAAAGCACTACATGACCAATGAAAAAATGTGTTATTATTACACATTTTACGATAAATATCCTATATATACGTATCTGTACATAACCTGTAAAGAAAATAGCTAGAGTGTTGTTGTTGTTGTTAAGACCCAGACCGTCCGACCTACCAGAAAGGTTTAAGGTAACTGTTTGGACGGCAGGGAAGTAAATATCTAGAGTGTTGTTGTTGTTGAGACCAAGACCGTTCGACCTAACAGAAAGGTGTAAGGTAACCGTTTGGACAGCCGGGAAGAGACAATTTAGACCGGAACCCAGTGAGGGAGGCATCCATAGGGACCGTACCCTCCTTCCCCTACCACCAACTTCTCGGAAGGAAAATAGCTAGAGTGTTGTTGTTGTTGTTGAAACCCAGACCGTCCGACCTACCAGAAAGGTGTAAGGTAACTGTTTGGACGGTCGGAAAGTGCCACCCTATTTAGACCGGAATCCAGTGGGGGAGGCATCCACAGGGACCGTACCCTCCTTCCCCTACCACCAACCTCTCGGAAGGACTTTCGGACCCACATGTTTAACGTGATCGTACTCCG
This sequence comes from Amaurobius ferox, assembly GCA_951213105.1. Classification (NCBI taxonomy): domain Eukaryota; kingdom Metazoa; phylum Arthropoda; class Arachnida; order Araneae; family Amaurobiidae; genus Amaurobius; species Amaurobius ferox. Next base: position 16,414,620 of record OX578155.1, on the reverse strand, counting down.
CATGAACACGGCGGCAGTTTTGGCAGTGGCTGGAATCGAACCCGGGCCTACCGAGTGCAACTCCAGCGCGCTAACCAATGGGCTACCGCGCCCTAATAGCTAGAGTGTTGTTGTTGTTGTTGAAACCCAGACCGTCCGACCTACCAGAAAGGTGTAAGGTAACTGTTTGGACGGTCGGGAAGTGCCACCCAATTTAGACCGGAACCCAGTGGGGGAGGCATCCACAGGAACCGTACCCTCCTTCCCCTACCACCAACCTCTCGGAAGGACTTTCGGACCCACATGTTTAACGTGATCGTACTCCGCATGAACACGACGGCAGTTTTGGTAGCGGCTGGAATCGAACCCGGGCCTACCGAGTGCAACTCCAGCGCGCTAACCAATGGGCTACCGCGCCCCAATAGCTAGAGTGTTGTTGTTGTTGTTGAAACCTAGACCGTCCGACCTACCAGAAAGGTGTAAGGTAACTGTTTGGACGGTCGGGAAGTGCCACCCAATTTAGACCGGAACCTAGTGGGGGAGGCATCCACAGGGACCGTACCCTCCTTCCCCTTCCACCAACCTCTCGGAAGGACTTTCGGACCCACATGTTTAACGTGATCGTACTCCGCATGAACACGACGGCAGTTTTGGTAGCGGCTGGAATCGAACCCGGGCCTACCGAGTGCAACTCCAGCGCGCTAACCAATGAGCTACCGCGCCCCAATAGCTAGAGTGTTGTTGTTGTTGTTGAAACCTAGACCGTCCGACCTACCAGAAAGGTGTAAGGTAACTGTTTGGACGGTCGGGAAGTGCCACCCAATTTAGACCGGAACCTAGTGGGGGAGGCATCCACAGGGACCGTACCCTCCTTCCCCTTCCACCAACCTCTCGGAAGGACTTTCGGACCCACATGTTTAACGTGATCGTACTCCGCATGAACACGACGGCAGTTTTGGTAGCGGCTGGAATCGAACCCGGGCCTACCGAGTGCAACTCCAGCGCGCTAACCAATGAGCTACCGCGCCCCAATAGCTAGAGTGTTGTTGTTGTTGTTGAAACCTAGACCGTCCGACCTACCAGAAAGGTGTAAGGTAACTGTTTGGACGGTCGGGAAGTGCCACCCAATTTAGACCGGAACCTAGTGGGGGAGGCATCCACAGGGACCGTACCCTCCTTCCCCTTCCACCAACCTCTCGGAAGGACTTTCGGACCCACATGTTTAACGTGATCGTACTCCGCATGAACACGACGGCAGTTTTGGTAGCGGCTGGAATCGAACCCGGGCCTACCGAGTGCAACTCCAGCGCGCTAACCAATGGGCTACCGCGCCCCAATAGCTAGAGTGTTGTTGTTGTTGTTGAAACCTAGACCGTCCGACCTACCAGAAAGGTGTAAGGTAACTGTTTGGACGGTCGGGAAGTGCCACCCAATTTAGACCGGAACCTAGTGGGGGAGGCATCCACAGGGACCGTACCCTCCTTCCCCTTCCACCAACCTCTCGGAAGGACTTTCGGACCCACATGTTTAACGTGATCGTACTCCGCATGAACACGACGGCAGTTTTGGTAGCGGCTGGAATCGAACCCGGGCCTACCGAGTGCAACTCCAGCGCGCTAACCAATGAGCTACCGCGCCCCAATAGCTAGAGTGTTGTTGTTGTTGTTGAAACCTAGACCGTCCGACCTACCAGAAAGGTGTAAGGTAACTGTTTGGACGGTCGGGAAGTGCCACCCAATTTAGACCGGAACCTAGTGGGGGAGGCATCCACAGGGACCGTACCCTCCTTCCCCTTCCACCAACCTCTCGGAAGGACTTTCGGACCCACATGTTTAACGTGATCGTACTCCGCATGAACACGACGGCAGTTTTGGTAGCGGCTGGAATCGAACCCGGGCCTACCGAGTGCAACTCCAGCGCGCTAACCAATGGGCTACCGCGCCCTAATAGCTAGAGTGTTGTTGTTGTTGTTGAAACCCAGACCGTCCGACCTACCAGAAAGGTGTAAGGTAACTGTTTGGACGGTCGGGAAGTGCCACCCAATTTAGACCGGAACCCAGTGGGGGAGGCATCCACAGGAACCGTACCCTCCTTCCCCTACCACCAACCTCTCGGAAGGACTTTCGGACCCACATGTTTAACGTGATCGTACTCCGCATGAACACGACGGCAGTTTTGGTAGCGGCTGGAATCGAACCCGGGCCTACCGAGTGCAACTCCAGCGCGCTAACCAATGGGCTACCGCGCCCCAATAGCTAGAGTGTTGTTGTTGTTGTTGAAACCTAGACCGTCCGACCTACCAGAAAGGTGTAAGGTAACTGTTTGGACGGTCGGGAAGTGCCACCCAATTTAGACCGGAACCTAGTGGGGGAGGCATCCACAGGGACCGTACCCTCCTTCCCCTTCCACCAACCTCTCGGAAGGACTTTCGGACCCACATGTTTAACGTGATCGTACTCCGCATGAACACGACGGCAGTTTTGGTAGCGGCTGGAATCGAACCCGGGCCTACCGAGTGCAACTCCAGCGCGCTAACCAATGAGCTACCGCGCCCCAATAGCTAGAGTGTTGTTGTTGTTGTTGAAACCTAGACCGTCCGACCTACCAGAAAGGTGTAAGGTAACTGTTTGGACGGTCGGGAAGTGCCACCCAATTTAGACCGGAACCTAGTGGGGGAGGCATCCACAGGGACCGTACCCTCCTTCCCCTTCCACCAACCTCTCGGAAGGACTTTCGGACCCACATGTTTAACGTGATCGTACTCCGCATGAACACGACGGCAGTTTTGGTAGCGGCTGGAATCGAACCCGGGCCTACCGAGTGCAACTCCAGCGCGCTAACCAATGGGCTACCGCGCCCCAATAGCTAGAGTGTTGTTGTTGTTGTTGAAACCTAGACCGTCCGACCTACCAGAAAGGTGTAAGGTAACTGTTTGGACGGTCGGGAAGTGCCACCCAATTTAGACCGGAACCTAGTGGGGGAGGCATCCACAGGGACCGTACCCTCCTTCCCCTTCCACCAACCTCTCGGAAGGACTTTCGGACCCACATGTTTAACGTGATCGTACTCCGCATGAACACGACGGCAGTTTTGGTAGCGGCTGGAATCGAACCCGGGCCTACCGAGTGCAACTCCAGCGCGCTAACCAATGAGCTACCGCGCCCCAATAGCTAGAGTGTTGTTGTTGTTGTTGAAACCTAGACCGTCCGACCTACCAGAAAGGTGTAAGGTAACTGTTTGGACGGTCGGGAAGTGCCACCCAATTTAGACCGGAACCTAGTGGGGGAGGCATACACAGGGACCGTACCCTCCTTCCCCTTCCACCAACCTCTCGGAAGGACTTTCGGACCCACATGTTTAACGTGATCGTACTCCGCATGAACACGACGGCAGTTTTGGTAGCGGCTGGAATCGAACCCGGGCCTACCGAGTGCAACTCCAGCGCGCTAACCAATGGGCTACCGCGCCCTCAATAGCTAGAGTGTGCGAAAGGCCCAGACCATACAGCCAACCCAGGGGAATAGCTAGAGTGTAGAGTATACATACCTGCGAGCCCAGCTAACCAACTTGGGTTTATAGCTTTCAGTGGGACATCGAGGCGCAACCACTTCATCTCTTTTCCAGCAAAGCCGCAACCTCGGTCGCGAAACACGGCGGAATCATTCACCGGGCAGGGGCCGAAGGCACCTGCCGGGCCCGACTCCGGTCACCGGCCAGACCTGGGCTCAGGGCATAAATAGCCACAGTCCCGTGATCCGGCCACCTGGAAGAGTCCGGGGACTGCCGCTGACACTTCCGCGATTGCATCCGTGAGTCATCAGCAGCGAGGTTGAGATACCCCCGGATTAATTTACCCCCCAGTTTGGAGGATCAAGGCTACAGAGCCAACATCCGAAACCACCATCTTGGGTGGCCCGCCCCGGGGGGGGGGAATAGCTAGAGTGTGTCAGAACTCGACTTTCTCCTACCAGAATTCGTTTTTTCAAATTTTACAAGACAAATTTGAAAAATCATACAGTGTGGATCTAAATAATTACAACCCTTCACTTTACAGGGCTCGGAAATCTTTCGATTGATACCATACTTGACAATGTCCCCCCCCCCCCGGGGGGAGGAACTTGCCTCCCAAGGGACTAATGACGTCACGAACAAAAAAACATTTGTATCTGGGCTAGTTTTCACAACAATGATTGAGGCTATTAAGTCTCGCGATCATTGAACCATAAATAAACCCTTTTTCACATGATAATATCAAATTTTGCCCCTTTTACACATGATAAACACATGATAATGTCATCCATTAAGTTGCTCTAAGTCCTAGGATGAGTCGGATGGTCTGGGCCTTCGACATGATAATGTCAAATTAAAAACATGTAAAACTTCAAATAAAATTCAAACTTTTCTCTCGAATTTAAAAAAAAAATTCTATCTAGTTCTAGATTTTCTGAAAAATTTTCATGAAACTCCATTAACATTTGTGACTGCTATCAAGAAATCGGCAGCAGATTTACAGACAGTCAGACGGACATCACTCCAAAAATAGTCGAAGCGTGTTCAGGAAGTCTTAAAACATATAAGCATCAAAATCTGGAAATCAAAAATTTTCGTGAATACAATACATTCTCAATGTATATTCATAAAAATTCTCAAATATTCGTAAAAACACATGCCCACCGTTCTACTTAAAGAATGTTCCGGGGCAAGAAACTTCACGTCTATAAAGTAATTCCTAAATACAGTCAAGGACACAAAATATTTATATATCCTAATGCCATATATTGTCATATCGATATTGTTTCAATATACCTATCTCTATTACAGACACATTGTTCTTCTTAACTTCCTTTATATGCAAATAACTTCTCCCAGACTCAACAATGGCGTAAGAAATTTGTCACCCTAATATCGTCTGCCTTTCATGTTGAAACATTCTACAGCTAATCTTACGGTGAACACAGGGAAGTTCATTAGGGAATTTTTCTCTTAAAATTCATCAATAAGGACTTCTAAGGGGAGAACTAACTGCATATTAATAATTAAATTACAAAGTTACTGGGGTTCTAAGAATGTAGCAGGGAAGCTTTAGTTTAAGTATGCTTAATTACTGAATATTCTAGTTAAATGAAGTTTATTTTGTGAATACGATTAGTTACACTGTGGTGGAGTGTGTCAATAAAGTGTTATGCAAATAAGCGTTAAATTGCATGAGGTTATTTGAAAAATAAGCTTTATAAGTTTCTAGTACTTCCGCGAAGAAAGAAGGCGTAAGTAAATTAGGTGACTAAGGGTGTCGCCGTATTACTTTCCTTATATACATATTACAATATATAAGGAAAGTATTGTGATGGGGTCTATAATTCGAATTCAAGTGTTTAACGGGAGAGCACGTTTCAAGCATCCCTGAACGCGGATCAGAAGGTTTTGAGATGATATCTGTGTGTGTGTCAGTGAGTCTGTGAAAACGATATCTCCAGAACGAATGACAACCAGATGTTTGTGCGCATGCGTGGTAAATTGCAACGCTCTTATTTAAAACGTATGAAAGGAGCTTATTTAGGGCGTATTAGGGCGTTTATACATGGTTGCGCATGAAAAAAATATATGTATTATTTAAGTAGCGGGCGCTTATTTAGGACTCGAGCAAAGCCGGGTAATAACTTCTCGTAACTTATAAACAATTTTCTATTTTTCTGCACTATAAAATATATTCTTCTGGCTATCCTGTCGGATAAATAAATACCACCGCTCTACAGAGAGCAAAAATGTTCTTGTTATATAAAGAACTAGAATATATTAGCCTGCGTCGACCGGGTCTTAAATAAACGCACGCTACGTATTGGCCTTTTGCGCGGGCGTCATATGTCCCAAATAAGCTCTTTTGATGCGCCATTAAAAACCACGGGGAGCGCATGCAAATGGGGGATGCTAAACTTGCTTAAAATCAAGACTATAATAATAAATGAAAATACTTTCAATCGCAAAATAGTTCACTTTCCGAGAGAGATAAAACTGAAAAAATTAAATGTTATCTTAGCAAGTTTCACAGGATCTGTGAGATTTTTTGAGCGTAATTTTTTTAATGATAAAAAAATGGAACATTTAAAAGATCTAAACGACATCGTTGATTTTGTTTTGAATCAGATGATTCGGAAATTGAGTGATGTTATCTTTATTTATATTATGTAAGTAGTGAGCGCTTATACAGTTCGTTCTAGTGTAATTATTAATTCGTTCTGGTGTAATTATTAATTCGTTCTGGTGTAATTATTAATTCGTTCTAGTATAATTATAAAATATTGTTTTTAAATCGTCTGCAATACTTTTAACCTTTGAAAGAATTGCCGAATTAATCCTCAAAAAACGAGTTTTTAAATGTGGAATATGGTTGCTACAAAATTAAATTCACCAAATAATGCTAACTGAATTTAAGTTTTGAACATCATCAATTTTGAAACTAATAAAGACATGTTCTACTGAAATATGGCTAGAATTTAAAATACATTTTTAGAAATTAGTTGAATTAAACTAAAACCATCGGATTTAAGCAAAATATTCAATATTTTAACTGTTTATACCTAATGGAATACATTTTTATCGAATACAGTTTTTTTATACCTCTTTGTTGTCAAGTTAGGTATACCGCAATTAAAGTATTACTACTTTTCCCCTATTTCTTGTTCTAGACTTAACAATAGCGATAGCAGAAATTCTCTTTATTGTCTGCCTTTAACATTTGTTCTGACTATCTTTTCACGAAAATGGAGAAGATATGTTCATAAAGATGCATTTTTTCCCTCCTACGCTCAATGATGGCTTCTTTCTATGGATATTCTGAATATCCACAATTAAGTAACAATGTTACAGCGCAGCTGCTGAGGTTCTAACAATGTAGCCGAGAGAAGCTTAGTGCCAGTATAGTCAATGAGAAAAATCGTCTGCGTAAGTTATATTTATTTTGTAAATGTCAAGCATATTCTATTTGTGATAAAAATAATTTGGGAAATGTATAAATATAATAATATAGTAATAATATGCGATTAGAATTTAGAAATTTTTTTAAAAACATTTTGATTTCAATATTTTTTCAAAGCAGATATTCTCAAACATTTTCCCTTGACCTTCTTTTGCTCTACTAAAATCCACAGAGCCCTTTCTTTTACTTTTTTCACTATTATTTTATTTAAAAGGTTTCAGAATACTTAAATTGTCTCAATATGTATGTTTGTATGTTTGAACACACATTAGGGAAAATTTTACTGAAATTTGAAACTTTAAATTTCGGATATTAAATTGTAAAAATAAGCAACGAATTGTCTTGTGGGAAGCAGCTTTCTTTTTATTATTACCGCACTCAAAATATCTCAAAATATATCAAAATTCCTGAGAACAGTTAATCCGAGCATATCGAGTTTGAATTTATTTGTTTTCTTGTAAACACATATAGAAAAGAAAAAATATGTTGTTATTTTGAGGCACATTTACGTTTATTTTCTCATACTATTTAATATAGCATAGAGAATGTATTGTTTTCACGAAAATATTTTGAATTCGATATGTTTATGTCAATATATGGATTAGGACCTCCTGGACACATTTTGACTATTTTTGGAAGTGAAGTCCATCTGCCTGTCTGTGTTCAATTCTTTGTGTACGCTATAGCTGCCACAAATATTATTGGATTTTCACGAAACTTCAAATCCGGCTTTGTTATCGAAAAATCCAGAATCAGATAGAATGTTTTTAAATGCGAGCGAAAACTTCGAAATTTATTCGAAACTTTATGGTTTCTTAACTTGGCAGTACACGACAAAATGCGACATAATCAGGCATAAAAGGGATTATTTATGGCCCAGTGAACACGTGACTTGATAGTTTCAATCATTGTTGTCAGAAATAGCCGAGATACAATTTTTGTGTTTGTGACGTCATTGGGCCTCCTCTGGGGGGGAGGCAAGTTACTACCTCCCGGGTACATTGGGGGGGGGGGGTACATTGTCAAGGATGGTATCAATCGAAAGATTTTTTTCAAGCCCTTTAAAGTAAATGATAGATACCACGTTATAATTGCAATTATTTTTACCAATGATACCGATTTTTCAAAACTTTACTTGTAAAATTTGAAAAAAAAAAAAAAACTCACAAGCTCACAAAAGGAATTCAGATATGAGAAAGTCGAGTTGAGCCACACTTCAGTTAATTTTATTTCAAATTCTTTAATTTTTCTTCGCATTTCTTTTTGCTCCGATTTGCATCAAAATCCACAATGTAAATTTTTATGTACGAAGATAGATGCAAACAGTTTGAAAAAAGAGACAAACAAACGCATACACAAAGACTTTAAACTATAAATGATTAATTTCTATTTTACAATGTCAGAAACGTATAAAGCAGTCGAAAACTACAGTTTACATTTTCGACCATTACCTTACTTTGTTTATACATATATTATACAGGATTCCTAGAAATGTCTTTAACCCCCCCCCCCCCCCAAAGTACTTTATAAGGAAATGTCCGTGAATGTACGCATTAGGTCTGACAATAGTAAAGTCTGCGTTGGTCTGCTAGCGAATATTTTTAAAAGTTAGAATATAACAAACTAGGCAAAGCAAGGAAGATGAAAAAATCCAATTACAAAGTTGTACAGCAATGGCCAATGATAAGGTGACCAATCGTCCTCCTTTAGGGAGGACAGTCCTTCTTTTGTAGGTTCTGTCCTTCCTCGAAAAGTGTCCTCCTACCTGTCCTCCTTTTCGATATTTTAAAATAATCTGTTAATCTCCGTATTCAGAGACGCCGCGCCGAACTGTTACGCGTCATGTGACGGTACAGTTCGGAAAGACGCGATTATGAAACACATGCGCAGTGCATAGGAGAACTTCACGTGTCTCGCACCATTGCGCATTTCACTTTGTTTACTTTATCTCTATATTATACTTCGTGTAATCAAAATTGAATGTTGATACTCTAGCTGCAACACTTACCATAAAATTCGATATGAAGGATATTTCTTGCTCCGAAATTTTCAATATATTGTTACTGTTAGAAAATGATATATTGACAAAAAATATTCATTCAATGGCAAAATACTCGTTTAAGTAAATAATTAAAAGGGATGTAAGCATAATTAGTGTAGTTTTGTTTGAATTAATAAAATGTTTCATTTATTTACGTTGTACTTTTTTCTTAAATTTTTTCGTCCTCCTTTTCATTGTAAAAAAATTGGTCACCTTACCAATGAGTATGAATCGACATCAGGAAAGAAAGAAATGCGTATACAAAAAGCAATCAATACCTGTTTAAGAAGCCACAGCAGAGACTGTAACAGCAAAACTTCTTCTTTTACAGTTTTGTTGTCAATCCCTACTAATCAGATATTGATCTACAATTATCTTCTATCGTCTAGTTTTTTTTTACTGCCGAGTTTGTTATCCTAATATTTTATTCTCCGCTAGAGGCGCTGCAATTACATCTATTCGATCAGGCATGGTCTCTTTACTATAGATAGACCTAACGTGTACATTCACGGGCTGTTCTTTATAAATTTATTTGCGTGCTTAAATTGATTCCTAGACATTTTGTATATTGAAGGAAACGTTATAAATAATGTTTAAAATCACACATTTCAATCGTAAATACAGTGTAATACATTATTATGAAGCAGATAAGAAATTGCACACAAAATGTAGTTTAATTTTATTATGAAAGTAATGTATCACCCTTAAATATTTTCAATCGAAAAAGCAACTTATTCATATTTTAATCAAAAATGAATCATAATTAGCTTAGCTTTAAAGAATGATAAATTAGTTTATATCAAATCACCTTATTGATTACCTGTTATAAATACATTTGAATTTTTTTGTTATGCGAAACTCAGTTACAGTTTAGCTAAATGTGAAAAATAAAACGATTTCAGGGAAATTAATGAGAAAGGTTTCCGCCCAGTTATATTTACCTTATCTCTTTTTTTAAAACAAGTACATATCATCAAAAATCGTCTGCTTTTCATCTAACTCAAATAATTTTTTACTTCTAATGCTAATCAAGGGATAATAAATCACATCATATTACTTTTACAGTGTACTTGTAATATTTTTTATGAACGGAGATTTTGTATTGAATATTCTTCTGGGCGTAATTCTTAGTTATCTTGTTAAATATCATTTGTAAAAATGATAATCCAAAGATGTTTGAAAAACTTTACATGTTTTCTCAGCAGCATTGCCAAGCTATTTTATAATTTTTGTTCTATTTATATGAATTACTATACTTATATCTAGTTGTAGTTTTCTACAACGTATATATACATAAAATTTCATAGTAATACATGCTTCCGTTCTTGAATTATCGTGCCCACACATATACAGTGAACATATTCCCAAAAGTGTTCAACTGTTCTTAATGGGTTCTTTCCCGTTTAAATTCCAAAACTTTGTAAAATGTACTAGTATGAAACACAATACGATAAAAGAAATTCTGATGTGGGCAGCACATGACTTTTCTTACAAATTCAAATTCATTTTCTCTTGCTTTTTTTCATAATTTATTTAATTGAATTTAATTGCACAAAAGAAGACACGGATAATTATCTAAAATTTCATTGAATTTGTGGTTTTACTTAATTTTTTGTTTTCATTTGAAAACTGAATGTATTTTCAAAGGCGGAGTCGCAAAAATGTTAAAGGACTTAAATATCTCAATAATGGTTGGTCCTAAAATAATAGGATTTCACTTATACTTTTCGTCGTTAAAAATTACGTACGAAATCAAGCATTTAATGGATGCATTTGAGAAAATGTAGTTTTAATTTCAGATTTTGGTGATTTTTGAGCACCATTTCGCAAAAAAGCAAGTTCTATTTTTATAAAACGTACCAAAATCTAATCAGCAGCAGGAACACCAATAAGGGACTTACCTACCAAATTTTGGGACATTTTATTGAATAGTTTTTCAATTAAAGTCGATACATACATAGCACAGACAAATACACACGGACAGATAGACAGACAGACAGACACAACCACACAGATGTTTTTGTGTTCTAGAGCCCATTAGAAACCCGGATTTTAAATTGTCTGTCAAATTTTGTAACATTTAGTCAACTAGTTTTTCAGATAGAATATTTTTAAATTCGAGCGAAAACATTGAAATTTATTTGAAATTTTATATATTTTTGGCATGGCAGCTTAGGACAAAATTTGATATAATCATACATAAAAGGGTTTACTTATGGTTTAATGATCACGAGACTGAATAATATCAATCATTGTTGTGAAAAATAGTCCCGATACATTTTTTTATTCGTGACGTCATTAGTCCCTTTTGGGGGTGAGTTAACCGCCCCACCAGGGGCGGGATACATTGTCAAGTATGGTATCAATTTAAACAATTTTACCCTCTTGCTACTTTCTTTCAGACTGAGATCTTTGCTATTCTAATGTGTTGTAGAATTTGCTTTGACAGAAATTACAGGAGCAACCAAATCTTTATCTACTCTGATAGTCAGGCTGCTCTTATGGCTTTAGGGAAGTCTACTATGACGTCATTTCTTGTCTGGGAGTGCTATACTGCACTTTGTAAGATTGCTAGCAACAACCAAGTCATACTTTACTGGGTGCCTGGACATTCAGGCATTCCAGGTAATGAAATGGCTGATGAGTTGGCTAGAAAAGGTTCAAGCACACCTTTTGTTGGTCCCGAGCCAGCTTTGGGTGCTCCTAATGAACTGACTAGAAGAATTGTCTATGACATCTTCAGAAAACTTCAGTGCGAGAACTGGCGTAATACTAAGGGCCAAAGGCAGGCGAAAGACCTAAACTGTAAGTGCCCTAGTATGCGTCAAATGGAACTATTCAAGCTCAGTAGAACTGGCATCAGAAGGGCTGTTGGGCTCCTTACTGGGCGCAGCACCCTTAAAAGACACCTAAATGTTATGGGTGTCATTAAAGATTCGTTATGTAGAGGCTGCAATTATAGCGAAGAAACCGCAGCAGAATGTGAGGTGTTTGTTCTCCGCCCATAGGTTCGAACACTAGGGTCGACATCTGATCGAACCCTGGGAGTTGCATGACATTCCTGTCAAGTGCCAGCTGATTTTTGCTTTGCCTACTGGTATCTTTTCTTAGGGACTTTTTCATTTCAGGGGATAGTAAAATAGACCTCTGGTCGCTGTGCTGGACTCTCTTGGAACCACCCACCTTCATGCCATTCATTCATGGTATCAATTGAAACAGTTTTTCAAGGTTCTTAAAATAAAGGGCAACACGCTATGATTGTAATCATTTGGACCCATGGTAATTTTTACTTAAATTTGAAACGATAATTTTTACACATTGCAGTTAATTTTTACTTAAGTTTGAAACGTTGATTTTTACACACTGCAGTTAATTTTTACTTAAATTTGAAACGATAATTTTTAAACACTGCAGTTAATTTTTACTTAAATTTGAAACGGTAATTTTTACACACTGCAGTTAATTTTTACTTAAATTTGAAACGATAATTTTTAAACACTGCAGTTAATTTTTACTTAAATTTGAAACGATAATTTTTACACATTGCAGTTAATTTTTACTTAAGTTTGAAACGATAATTTTTAAACACTGCAGTTAATTTTTACTTAAATTTGAAACGATAATTTTTACACACTGCAGTTAATTTTTACTTAAATTTGAAACGATAATTTTTACACACTGCAGTTAATTTTTACTTAAATTTGAAACGATAATTTTTAAACACTGCAGTTAATTTTTACTTAAATTTGAAACGATAATTTTTACACACTGCAGCTAATTTTTACTTAAATTTGAAACGATAATGTTTACACACTGCAGTTAATTTTTACTTAAATTTGAAACGATAATTTTTACACACTGCAGTTAATTTTTACTTAAATTTGAAACGATAATTTTCACACACTGCAGTTAATTTTTACTTTAATTTGAAACGATAATTTTTAAACACTGCAGTTAATTTTTACTTAAATTTGAAACGATAATTTTTACACACTGCAGTTAATTTTTGCTTAAATTTGAAATGATAATTTTTACACACTCCCGTTAATTTTTACTGGAATTACTCCAGTTAATTTTTAAATTTGAAACGATATTTTTTTTACTTTCGGGACTTTTAATTGCGTAGGACATTTAGTGACCACTAGCCGCAATATAAAAATTAATTACCTAAAACTTGCAAATTAATCCTGTTATGAAATTGAAACATTCTCCGTAATCTAGATAAATTTCTCATCAAGCAATACCTTGTTTATTTTTTTTTAAAATATGAAACTAAGATAATGTTAGCAAAAAAATATGATAAATTGGTTGACATGAGTTCCCAGTATTAATTATCTGTTGTAAATAAACACATTTGAACTTTTTACCCTGAATAAAGTAAAAGTTTAGCAAAAACCGGAAAAGAAAACAAATTCCAGAGAATTAATGAGAAAGGTTTCCGCCCATTTTTATTCGTGTTATCTTATTTTTTTTTTTTTTAGACCACTGTACCAAACATCGTCTGCGTTTCTTCAGGATCCTAGCTTAGCTTCTTAGTTCTAATGCTAATAAAGTGGTAATAAATCAGATGAGATTATTTTTGCAGTATTTTTCTTCTGGTTTATGTTTAAGTTTTTAAATAAATACTGTTTTTTTTATGCTTTTCTCGGGTATTTCTTTCTTATCTTGTTACGTAAATATCATTTGTAAAATTAATCATTAATTTTGTGAGTTGTGCCTCATGGTAATCTTCAGTTCTATACTATTGAAAATTACTTTTTTTTTTCACTTTTAATCCTACTTATACAACAAAGCATGGTATATAACAGAGATTATAGTCTTAAAATAAAATAGCTGATATGCACAGCACATGACTTTCCCTACAAATTTAAATTCATTTTCTCTTTCTTTAGTAATTCATTAAATTGAGTTTAATTGTCTGGGAAAACTTTTTAAGAACCTTCATTTTCTCCGCTCCCGAGAAGTTAATTGATAACCCGGCTCCGTTAAGTTCTGTTCCATAGTTAATACTATAAGTGTACAAGGATTCAGCTTTCTAGTCCACCGGATGGCCTCTGGAGGGTCCAGAAGGCATGTCAAACACGTAGATATCAAACACTTTCGAGTTAGACAATTATATTATATATTGTGATTAGTAGACATGGATAATTCAGAACAATAGGAAAATAATTTATGAGAATTTCCAGTTTAACCTCTTTTGTCTAACTATCTAGATAAACAAATTCTGTTAAAAATCGAATCACGTGAAGTTCATACTTTAAGTTATTCTATCACGCTGGGAGAACATTCTAGACAATTATTTACTACATTTTTAGAACTTTTGCAACAATAGTTTTATACATTAACAGATTCAAAATGTTTTACTAGAAAAAAATCTTGACTCAGAAATGAAATGTTATTTCGTTACCTTATATTATTGTTCTAAAACATTCCAGTTGATTTTTTTTTAAATGTCATTTATTAAAGAAAACATTCAAAAGCAAAATTTATATTTCTCCTTAACGAATATAATACATTAATAAAAATTTATATCAGAAATCTATATAAATAAAATTGAAAATATGTCTGTGTAAATGTAATATATATGTGGGTATGTTTATTACTTTCCTTATATACATAATGTATAAGGAAAGTATTGTGACAGGGTCGAAAATTCGAAATCGAGTTTCCGACGGGAGAGCACGTTTCAAGCATCTCTGATCACGAATCAAACATTTTTGAAGTGATGTATGTGTGTATGTGTGTGTGTGTGTGTGTGTGTGTGAAAGTATGTGTGTGTGTATGTGTGTGTGTGTTTCAGTGAGTCTGTGGAGACGATAACTGACGAACGAATGGACCGATTCGAACCAAATTTGGTACAAAAATCACAATCCGTAAACACTGGAAGTCTATTGTTTTTATACGCAATCGAATGTTAAGAACACCCCTAAATTTTCGAATGAAATTTTGAAAAAATAGTCAAAAAATCAAAACCACTAATAAAGTTACGCAAATAGACATGTCTTATGTAATTTTTCATTAGAAAACGATTGACATAAATTTTAGAACGCTAACATGAACCGTTCTCGAGATATTGCACATTTTTCAAAAAATTATCAGAAAGTCATATAAAATAAAATAAAAATATTTCCTCTTGAGAGACATGTTCACTTTTCAGTAATACCATGCGATAAATTGGATGACATCATTCTCGTGGATCTAGCTCGTTCCATTCAAAGAAAATAGATACTTTTTGTAATACTTTTGTATTTAAACGCCAATAGTCATTTATCTGCTATAAGAATAACTTATTTCTTTGTCCATTATACTTGGCGAGATTTTGGCGACGAATTTGGCGGAATGTCGCCAACTTGGCGACTCTTGAAATGTTGCCAAATTAACGAAAATCTCGCCAAATGGATAAAAATGACGCTAAATCAATGAAATGACGACTAATGGAAAGAATATTAGTATCTACAAGAAAAACCTATTTATTTTACTATAAAAGTGGTAAATTCATTACATTATATAAGGAAAGTCATGTGTTGCCCACATCAGATTTTTTACCTCATCATCACGGGAGAACGGCTGCACCGAATTTCATAAGAATTTTGTGGGTATCTTTGGAATAGCCCCACTTAAAATTCAGTCTTTGTTTTGAGTTTCTGGGGTTATCGAGATATTAATAAAAATGCACAACTAAATTTTCCAAAATAGCATTATGCAGACTATATTTTATCTGCAAATTTATTTGAAGAACATGATATCATGTTGCTTAGCAAAGCAACGTGATTAAATCTAATGTGTTTATACAGCAGACGATTTTTATTTGTTGACTGGATTATATCAATTTTTTGACTGGACTATATCAATTACAGCCTTTTGGTTTAAAGATTCTAACACTTCATTTTAAGAGAATTAAATGGCATATTTTAATAGAATGTTTTGAATAATATTTTGATTTGTTATTTCGAATTGTAAATAATTGTGAATTTCAAGTTTCTTTATATTATATATTCCGTAAAAAGAAAGGGTACACTGCTAGTAAATACATAATTGTAAAAAAGTCTCTTTCCAAACATAATCCAATCTCCATAAGTATTTCTCATCGAAAGAGATAATTTCCGCTTTTTTTAATGGAATTAAAGCTAAGATAACTTTTAAAAAGTGATAAATTAGTTGACTTAAGCTGAGATTATTAATCATCTTTTATAAATACATTGGAACTTTTTATACGAGATTTTGTAAAAGTTTAAACAAAAGCGGAAAAGATAACAAATTCTGGAAAATTAATGGAAAAGGTTTCCGCCATTTTTTCTTCTTTTTTTTTATGCCTTATCTTAACAATGTGAAGCATGGTATTAAAAATCATTCGTACACCCATCTTCCGAATTTCAGCCAATTGGCGATTTTAATCATTTTCGGAGAGAAGCATCGCCAATTGTGGCCATCGCTATTTCTTTGCGCATGCGTCTGGGGAAAGTTGGTGGTAAATCTTGTTGCAAACAATGAGATTAGGGAGCTGAATGAGATGAGGGCTATGTTAATGATGAAATAGAATGGGATGTGTGTTTATAATGATTTTGTGGAACTATCGTTGTTGGTTTAATTAAACTCTTGATGTTCATTTAAATACTTGTATTTGTGATTTAAAAATCAAATGATATGGTAGGGGCAGCACATGACTTTAGCTTTTGGGACTGCTATTCTCAAAGTCTAACATATTTACTGTATAATACATAGTATAAGCAAAGGGAGAAAATATTGGGATCGGGTTAAAACGCTAAATTTGAGAATTTTATAACTTTTAAAGTTAAAATATTAGCATTCGAGTTTTCAATGGCCTTTAGAGCACTACAGAATACAAATCAACTATTATTCACCTAACGTCTGTGGAGGTACGTGTTTGTATCTATCTATCTGCGTGTGTATTACATTTTGGTACATTTGGAAATGCAGTTCCTAGATATGTCCTTAAGCACTCTACACTCCATGATTGTACAGTTAGGTCTATCTACAATACAGTGGCCACACTCAATCGAACCAAAGTGATTGCAGCGCCCCTAGTGGATAATTAAAAACATGAGGATAATGAGCATTGGCAACAAAACACGTAGACGAAAAATGCCAATTACATAGTTGTATGGCACTGTCTAATAATGAAGAATCGAACATAAAACTTCTACAAAATGCATTTATTTATCTCAATTGACGAATTACTGTCCTATTCAAGAATATAATACAAATACCGGTCGTTTAGTTGTTACTCTAAATATTCGGATGAGCCTAACAGTCTGCGTTGTGTAGAAATAATACAATACAAAACACTTACATCAACCAGAAACCTGATGTTGCTACTATTTGAAATGCCTCCTCCCCCATCAGAGGCAACCCATGTTTAGAAATCCAGAGAGAATATGTCCACGCACTTTAACAAGTATTGCGAATGCCAACGTGTTGCAGTCCTTGATAAAACGGATTTTTTAATAGGTTGTAAAGTATTGAACCTTGCTCGGGCGCCATTGCAGAGGACTTATTGGTTTGTTGTTGAAGGGCCAGACCGTCCGACTCATCCTGAGGACTTGAGCAACTATTTGGACGACCGGAATTGATTTGTTATTGTGTGATTAAATAAGTATGTCAAGTAAAAGTGACCTAACTTTAAACTTTAATAGCAATAGATGCAAAAGAGCCTTGTGACCAGGGACAATAACACACTGATGCATGAAGTTGGTACATTTGGAAATGCGGTTCCTAGATATGTCCTTAAACACTCTAAACTCCATGATTGTAGAGTTAGGTCTATCTACAATACAGTGGCTCACAGTGAGTACATAATAAATGTGTAATTTAAGTGAGTGCACAATAAATGTGTAATTTAAGTGAGTGCACAATAAATGTGTAATTTAAGTGAATGCACAATAAATGGGTAATTTAAGTGAGTGCACAATAAATGTGTAATTTAAGTGAGTGCACAATAAATGTGTACCCAATAAATGTGTAATTTGAGTGAGTACAGTTATGTTTATCTGCAATAAAGTGGCATACAGTGAGTACACATTAAATGTGTACACAATAAATGTATGCACAATAAATGTGTAATTTGAGTGAGTACACAATAAATGTGTTTAATTTAAAAACGCATTTATTGTATACTCACTAAAATACAGCAGTTGGCTGCGTAACTAAATATATAGATAGTGTTACGACTTATCCTCTGGAATCGTGGGTGTACACTCAGGTTACAAGAAAGAGTCAAAATTTCTGGGTAACTAACAAACACAGCGTAAACAGGAACAATATACACACAATAAAACAACACTTAAATGCTTCACTATTTTCACAAAATAACTGCTACTATTCTCAAAACATTGACGAAAGTCACAGTTCAGTGTAACTCGTATCTCGTGAACTGCTCTCTGATTGAGTGATGATTCCTTTTACTGACTCTCCATTAAAACTTTTGGAAATCTCTCACGTAGAATAATCGCTATTTCGCGGTCCTTCTCGAACCTTCGGAAAGTCGCCAAATGTCGCTAAATTGGCCATGAATCGCAAAATATGGCAACCCTTCTTCGACCTTTGCCCTATGGCAACCCTAGATTCACATCATGAGAAAGGATGCCTATACAGGTGTTTTCCCCGTCTGATCTTTGAAAAAGACGATGGACTCCAGAAAAAAGGGAATATTTCACGTTCGCAACAAGATACCAAATAGCCAGTATTGCACATGCCTATTATGTAACACAACAGATCATTAATGAATTTTGACGGGCCTGGTGATATACTATTAAGTAATCAGTGGATAAGCTATAAATCCTTGATGCTTACCCAAATTCTTCCTTGGACATCTAAATCGTGTCTTGACCAACTAGTGATACTAGGTTTTTATAATCATAATGGTATCGATCCTACTGCCTGCTTCTCGGACGTGCACTTTCCACCTCTTCTCACTCGCACATCGACTCGACTCCTATACTCTTCCCCGCTTCTGGCCGAACTTCAGCAGAACTACCAACCAGACTACTACCAGGACTATAAGCAGTCTCTTTCTTTCTCACTCGCGATCCGAAACTTATCCTGTTGCCATGCAGAACCGCAGATGTTACTTGGCTCGGTGATTGATCTACCTAACCTAACCAGTCAGAAGTTGTTAATATAAAGTCACCATAAATTATGACGAAACTGATGACCAAAAATTATATAGACCTCACAGCTCACAAAGTATTTATTGCCTTCCATAAGCTCGTTTTGTTCATTCCTGGTGTAGATTTCTACTATAATCAAAGAATGTTCTACAACTTTCCATTTGTTTTTTTTCGTCCATCTCTCTTTGTAGCCCAATTCATGTTCTAATGATCCGCTAGGGGGCACTACAATACCTTTTATTCTATCGATCATGGTGACTTTACTATACATATCAAAACGATCTATTCATGAAATTATCCTATTCTGTTAGGATATCCTATAAAAATGTAATAATTTTCATTTGTAGAAACATGTTATAATGTATTCATAGAGAGAAAGATTATAATTAACGTATTACATAATTTACTTACATGTGTGAAAAATTAATTATTTCGAAATGTTAATTAAGTACCAGGATTTAAATATTAAAAAGCTTGGCAATCTGATATCCCAGCATTTTGTTAGATATAACTTTCTCTTCTTTAATGGTAGTGTTTGTATTTTTCATTCTCTTTTTCAAACTTGGCGTTTTTTTTTTTTTCTTGTAGGACATCATTTTCCTCCACATAAAAAGTCTAGAGTAAAATATTTTTTATCCAAAACTTCGACTGTAGAACACCAGCAATTTAATCACGTACGTAATTGTTGTTATTGATATTAAGTCCATGTTTTCCATCCATACATGGCGAAAGTTATAAAAATTTTACTTACATTACAACAACGACATTTTCTAGTGTTAAATAAACAATCATTTTATAAGTAATGTTCTATCAGAAAACGAAATAAACAAAATATTAAAAAGCTAACATAAACCTTTCTCCTCCAACGAGTCGTGATATTGCATGTTTTTTAAATAAAATTTCCAAAAAATTAAAAAAAAACTATAAGTGTCATCAAAGAAAATAAATTAATAAAGACATTAAATGACATAAGCAAGGAGGTTTTGCAAACTTTCATCGTCAAATAGGTTCATATTTCATTTGCAGTATTATACGATAAATCTGATAATTCGTCAATCTAATTCAGTTCATTTATGAAAGAAGGTACTTTAGTAATAGTCTTATATTTTGACGTCAAAATTTCACCAATTGTCATGTATCAAGCTAGTTGATATTGCACTTCTTATCTTTGAATCCCCCTCCCCGCTTTGGAAAAAAATTCAATGGGCTTCCATGCTTTACACCTTTGGGCAGATCGACAGGTCTAGGTGGGAAAAAAATATAGACAAAAAACAGCGCAGTATGGAGAAGTTTATTCAATTAATACCCCGAAAGAAAAATGTCTCAATATCTTTCCGTAAAGAAGTCATTTTTACTGGCGAAATTGCCAAATGAATGAAATGTAACCAATCAAGCAAAAGTCTTGTGAGTCTATAAGTCATATGTCAATAAATCTACAGGTCAAGTTAAACACCTTATATTTTTAAATAATCTGCTGTTCTCTGTAACAAAGTGATAGAAATCTGTGAGTGATACAATTCTTTTATCATCACTGTATAAATCAATTGCACACATACGAGGGTAAGATAAAAAAAAAGGTTACAAGCAGCAGCATTTGAAAAGTAATTATTGTGAAGAGAATATTTTTCCCCAGAGTGAAGGCAGATGGCGGTAGTTGTCTTAAAACTGTTGTGCGGGTAGGTATAGTGTAAGTTCGCAGACGCGTCAGAGAGATTGAAATGGCAAGACGTTTAGAAAAGTGGTCTCGCTTGGAGGTGCGAGCCGTGATTCGTTTCTTATGGGCATAGACTATGAGCATGATGAGTGATGGTGTCATCGTCCTGCATGATAATACCAGGCCCCATACTGCTCGCCAAACTCAAGAACTGCAGCAAAAGTTCAAGTGGGAAGTCTGGAGCCACCCCCCATACAGCCCAGATTTGGCACCCAGTGACTATTTCCTTTTGCCAGAATTGAGGGAACACTTATGTGGAACAAGGTTCTCTTCAGACAGTGATGTGAAAACAGCTGCCGAGAACTGGCTGGCTCAATGGACAGGGACGTGATTTCTACCAAGCCGGGTTAAACAAATTGGTCCTGAGTTCAGTTAAATGTCTAAATACATTTGATGATTATGTGGAAAAATAATCGCCAAATATGCCTCTTAATTCCATTTTGTATTTTCTGTCTGTTGTTAATAAATAATTTCTTATTACCCTTATAACCTTTTTTCGGATCTATCCTCGTAGAAATATATCGTTACGAACATGTAAAATGCATTTTTTGGAGGCTCTTTCGAGAACCATAAAGGATATTTTCAGGCAGTCATTCCTATTACGTCCGTGAAGGGTTGCCATATTTCAGAACTAGGTGCAGGGGTTGTCAGATTTGGCGATTTATCCCCAACTTGGCGCCTTTTGTGTATTTTTCGGAGGTACAAGAACCTTCTCGAAATAACGAATATTCGTGTTGATACTTGTCCCTTCTGGAAGTTTCTACGAAGAGTATATAAAAGAAGACATTGCTCAGTTGGAGAGCATTTGACGTAATACAAGCTACATTGAATTGTGAAATACGTCATTGTTTTGAGAATAATATCGGCTGTTTTTTTAAAATTAGTGTTTCGTTATACCCGACAGTTGTTTAACAATCTTATGAGATCGAGCTATCATATAGAGCTATTAGCTGTATATTGTCTTTGTTTTCACCGTGCTTGTAAATAAACGTATCAGTTATCCAGAAATTTGGACTTATTCTTGTATCCCAAGACTACACCCACGGTTCCAGAGCATACATTGCAGCATGTTGTCATTAAAAATTGCTAAAAGTAGAATATTTTCTTTCCAACACGTCGATTGTCATTCACTAGAATTTCAGTCACGTACGTTATTGTCATTACTGATATTAAACCTATGTTTCCCTTCCAATATATAATCATCATATCGCGGTGAATCTAATAAAAAAAACTTTCATTCATTTCTACACTACAGAATAATAGAAGGAAAAGAATTAAGAGAGAAATCTTGTTCATAACACTTTCCTTTGATACATTTCTTCGCCTGAGTGAAGCACTTTACTTCCTTCACAGCAAAGATTTTTAATCCAATCAGAGAGGTAGGCTGGTAAAAATAAACATTAAATGTTTTTCCGCCTTTATAGAAAAAGGAAAATGTGATGTGCGCAACACAGGACTGTATTTACGAATTAACAAGTTTCAATACTGTGTGAAAACAATAGCAATGCCTCATCAAATAAAATTGATTGCAGCGCCTCGATCGGGGAACTTAAAAAGTTGAGATAGAGGATTTGGCAATAAAGCGGGATAGACAAAAAAAATAACAAAAAGAAAAAAAATCTGATGTGGGCAGCACATGACTTTCCCTGCAGACTTGTATCTACGTTCTCTTTATTTTAATTAAATTTAATTCACTTTTAATTTAATTTTCGTTGTCGTTTGATAACTGGGCTTATTTTCAAAGGTGGCGTAGAAAAAAAGACTGAAATATCTCGACAACAGCTAGTCCTAGTGTAATGGGGTTTGTCTTATTCTTTTCTTCGTTAAAAATTACGTATTAAACAAGCATTTAATGGATATATTTGAGAATACGTGGTTTCTTTATTTAAGATTTTGGCGATTTTTGCAGGCCATTTTGCCAAAAAAGGCGGGTTATTTCTTTCCAAATCATACCAAAATCTAATCAGCACCAGGATGTCCCTCAATTGACATATGTACCGAATTTTGTGAAATTCGGCCCATTAGTTTTTCAGCTAGAGTGGATACAAGTTTTTGCGGGCCATTTCGCAAAAAAAAGGCGGGTTATTTTATCACGAATCGTACCCAAAACTAATTAGCACCAGATTCGCCAACAAGTGACTTACGTACCAAATTTTATGAAATTCGATCCATTAGTTTTTTAGTTAGAGTGAATACAAAATCTGCACAGACAGACACACAGACAGGCAGACAGACACACAGACAGACACACATACAGACGTCACACTAAAAATAATTTTTTCGTATTCTAGAGGTCTCGAAACGTGTAGATCCGTCGAAAACTCGAGTTGCGATTTTCGGCATGATTCCAATACTGTCCCTATACATTACCAAGTATTGCAGGGAAAGTAAAAAACTGTAGTGCATTGTTTAGAGTAAGTATGTATAATATAAACACCTTGATTTATCTGTCTGTTTATATTTCTATCTCTGGGTAACGGTTGGCGACATTTTGGTGTCGAAATTGGCGGACTATCGCCAACTTGAAGAGGTTTTCTAAATTTTGCCAAATTGACAAAAATGTCACCAAATTTATAAAAATGTAGCTAAATTGGTAAGAATGACGACTAATTGATAAAAATTCAATATCTTGGAAAAAAATATAAGAATTTACTATAAGAATAACCTATTTCTCCGTCTGAAACGCTTGGCGAAATTCTGACGACGAATTTTGGTAGCATATCGCCAACTTAGCGAGTCTTTTTAATTGCTGGTAAATTGACGAAAAGGTCGCCAAATTGATAAAATTGACGCTAAATCAATGAAAATGACGACTAATGGATGAAAATTCAATATCTTGAAAATAACATAACAAACGACTATATGAATAACCCATTTCTCCGTTCGTCCGTAATGCTTGGCGAAAAATTTGGCAGGATGTCGCAAACTTGGCGGCATTTTTAAATATTGCCAAATTGAGGAAAATGTCCCCAAATTGATAAAAATGTCGCCAAATTGATAAAAATGTCACCAAATTGATAAAAATGTCACCAAATTGATAAAAATAACGCTAAATGGGAAGCAATGCCTTGCAAATTTTTAATTCCGTTATATGACGGGTATACCTTCTAGTTGACTATAAAACTGTTACAGAAGATATTTATTTCACACTACAAAGTTATTGACGAAATGCTATCCTATTTAAAAATCAAACAACATAATTTTGAGTGTGAACTATTCACGCACGATATCGTTTACCGAATGGCAACAAGCATATGCACATGTTCGACGATTTGGGTTTGTTTGCTTTATTCGCTTTTAATAAAGTAAGAAATAGCGTTATTTTGAAATACCCTTTTTCAATAATAACACTTTATACACAATATTTACGTCTTATTTTATAACTTTCAGCCGATTCATTAAATCTTCCCAATTTTTCTTTCAGGCATACACCAAGGGAGTGATGCCCGCCGCTGACATTTTGTATTAACTTAGTTCCTATTTATGTGGCAGCATTTAGATATATTTATATAGGGCAAATATAACCCCCCCCCCTAAAGTTTCATTCGCCTCCCGGCCAAAAAATCCTGAAATACTGCCTGCTTCCGCCATAATTCCCCGGTCACTTAAGAAAGAGAATATTAAAAACAATTGAGTCATTTTACTAAGGTAAATAATATTATATAAAATATTATACAAATAATATTTTTTTGAGGATATCTTTGACGTGAAAAATGCATTGTTAAAGAATTTTATATTTAATAACTTTCAGTGAATAAAAATTTTCCAGTGATATTTTAAGGAAAAATATGACGGCGTACTTTAACAAGCATTGCAGGTGTCCCCGTGATACAGTCAGTCCGTGTCACCGTGTGACAACCTCTTGACGGGTATACTCTACAAGTTTGTGATTGGCTTTCTTTGTCTAGCTCACTTTTTTGCCGAATTTCGTGTCCTAAATTCATAAATTCTCCTCTAGGAGCGCTGTAGCCACTTTTATTCGATTTGGCATTGTCACTTAACTATACATAGACGTAACGTCTACACTTCTGTACCTTACCTTACAAAGTACAGTCGGCCCCACTTATTCGAGTGACAGATATTTACATACCCCGCTTATGTGCATGAAATATTGAAGAACGGAATTTAAAAGTATCGAGTTAACTAAGTCAATATGTTCCATTATATAAATATGTTAATTATTATTTCATCAGTATAGCTTCAATTACGGCAATTTGATGGCATTTTCGTCAATTTGACATCCTATTAAATAGGTTGCTAAGTAAACGATATTTCGCCAAATTAGTAGCCAAGGCATTTAAATTTATCGCCAATTTACATATTTGATGATGCTTACTACTGCTCATTTTATGTAATTTTTAGGTACATTTATATGAAAACGTGCAATACGAATACACGTATACGAGATATACGAGATATACAAGGTATACGAGAATGACTTAAGTTTACTTTCTAAAGTCAGTGCAATTTGTTTAAAAGAAAAGGTATATATAAGACTATTATTTGTTAACATTATTGAATGTCCTGACTTTTTACTTTCCCTGCAATACATGGTAATGTACAGGGAAAGTATTGACATCATGTCGAAAATCGCAACTCGAGTTTTCGACGAATCTACACGTTTCGAGACCTCTAGAATAAGAAAAAAATATTTTTAGCGTGACGTCTGTGTGTATGTCTGTCTGTGTGTCTGTCTGTGTATCTGTCTGTGTGTCTGTGCACTGTATGTATCCACTCTAACTCAAAAACTAAGGAACCGAATTTCATAAAATTTGGTAGGTAAGTCAGTTGGATGTGACCCTGGTGCTGATTAGTTTTGGTATTATTCGTAAAAACAGAACTCGCCTTTTTTTGCGAAATGGCCCGCAAAAGCTTCATGTATCCACTCTAGTTAAAATACTAATTGACCAAATTTCACAAAATTTGGTAGATAAGTTACTTGTAGGATACTCTGGTGCTGATTAGGTTTTGGTACGATTCGGAAAAACATAACCTGCCTTCTTTTGCAAAGTAGCCTGCAAAAATCATCAAAATCTAAAATAAAAAAACTACGTATGCTCAAATATATCCAATAAATGCTTGTTTTATACCTAATTTTTAACGAAGAAAAGAATAAGACCAACCCTGTAAGAGTAGGACTAGCCGTTCTCGAGATAATTTAGTTTTTTCCCTACGCCACCTTTGAAAATAAGTCCAGTTACCAAATGAGAACGAAAATTGAATTAAAAGTGAATCAAATTTAATTAAAATAAAGAGAACGTGGATATCAGTCTGCAGGGACAGTCATGTGATGCCATCATGTGCATTTTTTATAGTCATGTGCATTTATTTTAATGCTTTCAAAAATTTATTCGAAAATGTAGGAGTTTTTTAAAAGTTCGATCGGGATTAAAATCATTGGGTTTCCATTATTCACTGATCGTTATGTTATAATCGTGTCTAATTTCTGTAGAAAAGTCCCATTCGTTCGCGAGATATCACGTCCACAGACATATACACTCATCACTGCAAAATCTTTCGATTTGAGTTCAGAATTGCTCGAAACGTGCTTTCCCCACGAAAATTCGAATTCGAATATTTGACAATACTTTCCCTATACACTATAAAGTATGTAGGGAAAGTAATAAAATGATAATTTTTTTATCAGCCGCAGAACAGAATATAAACATTAAATAACCACTAAAATATATCACAGACGACGTTTTACATCTCCTTGAAAGACACTACAATGTAGGCATAATAAAAATTTATGATTTTAGCTTATGGTCATTGAAACATTTTTATCGATTGTCAATGCCCAACATAATGGTTGAACAGAACCATGAAACAGAATATCATGAAGAGTAGATATCTACGTTCTTCTTTTTTGACACTTTCTAACATAGTTGAAAAGTGTTTATGACTTTGTTCCTTCTGTCTGTCTGTATGTCCGTTCGCACGATAACTGCAGTAAATACCTGATGTGGACAGCACATGACTTTCCCTGCAGACTTATTTATATATGTATAAAACAAGCATTTAATGGATATATTTGAGCATACGTAGTTTTTTACGATTTTGACGATTTTTGCGGGCCATTTTGTAAAAAAAGGCAAGTTATTCTTTCCGAATCGTATCAAAATCTAATCAGCATCAGGGTGACCCACAAGCGACTTATACCAAATTTTAACGTCCAAACATCCGCCTTACATCTTAAGGTAGGTTGGGCAGTCTGGGTCGTAGAAGAAAGTAGTTTAGAATATTTTGATTTTCTTGAGATCTCAAAAACAGAATAAGGAAGCAACCCTCTTTCTCCATGTAGAGTCATCGCTTCAACTAAGAGTCAAGATGGCCGC
Organism: Amaurobius ferox; assembly: GCA_951213105.1. Taxonomy (NCBI): domain Eukaryota; kingdom Metazoa; phylum Arthropoda; class Arachnida; order Araneae; family Amaurobiidae; genus Amaurobius; species Amaurobius ferox. Next base: position 16,387,451 of record OX578155.1, on the reverse strand, counting down.
TGTTGTGTCAGTAGTTTCAGGGTAACTGTTTCAACGGCATGGAGAAAGCTATCCAATTTAGTCAAGAATCTTGTGGGGATGGCAACCTTAGGGACCATTTCCTTCTTCCTCTAAGCTTTCGCCTCTCAGATGGACTCTCGAACCTACGCTTTTATCGTGCCCATATTCCTTTTAGATACGGAGATAGTTATCGGCAGCATCGAGTATCGAATTCAGATCCTTCCCGTGCGAACCTCTCGCCATAACCACTGGGCTATCTCGGCCCAAACATTTATTTTCTTTACTACCTAGGCCGTCCAGCTCTCCCGAAAGTTTAGAGCAGTAGAGCAAATGATTTATTAGAAAAAATGATTTATTAATTTTCGAAAAAAAAAATACGAATGAAAAATGCATTAACATTTACGAACAGTTATTACAAAGCAGTAAAATATTTAAAATTTAAATAAAAATCAAGTAATGCCAAAACAAAAATAGTTAATGAAAAGCATAACACACAAAATGTAAACAAAAAAATAGTTAATAAAAACCAAAGTATTTTAGGCAAAATTAAATGAGAACAAAATAACCAAACAAAAATAATTAATGGAATTTAGACCATACAAGCATATCCAAAAATCACAGGACTTAAGATTTTCTGTTATTGCTTAAAATTAAAACCTATTATTTCAATTTTATCTATTTAAAGTACTAGGGACACCCCTATTTGAAGTACACCCCTTCCCCTCTATCTACATACTACTTTTCCTCTATTTAAAGTACACCCGTGCTCGCTACGCTAGCCAGCTATTATGTCCTACTAATTTGCACACTACATTGATAATAACATCAACGTTCTGACATTTTATACTACATACATGGCCCACTCAATAAGTCTCCGGTCTAACTAAGAAAAACAATTTTTTTTTAGAAATTCGACTATATTCATCAACATACTCTCCTTCAAGATTCAAGAGTGATACATTCATTCCAACGCTCCTCTAACTTTTCGATGCCTTTTTTGTAGAACGATTTGTCTTTGCTCTCAAAATAGGTCTCAGTTTCGGCAATCACTTCTTCATTTGAGCTAAATGTCTTTCCCTGGAGCATCTTTTTGATTTCTGTAAAAAGCCAGTAGTCGCTGGGGGCCAGATCTGCAGAGTACGGTGGGTGAGGAAGCAATTCGAAGCGTAATTCATATAATTTAACCATCGTTTACATCGACTTGTGACACGGGGCATTGTCTTGGTGGAACAGCACTTTTTTCTTTTGCATGTGAGGCCGTTTTTTCTTGATTTCTACACTCAATCGATCCCCTTTCTGGTAGGTCGGACGGTCTGGGTCTCAACAACAACAACACTCAATCGATCCAATAATGCCATGTAATATTAGCTATTGATAGTTTTACCTTTCTCAAGATAGCCGATGAACAAAATACCATGCGCGTCCCAAAATACGGATGCCATAACCTTGCCAGCTGACTTTTGGCTTTTGTATCGCTTTGGATGGCTTTCACCGGCTGCTGTCCACTCAGCTGACGATCTTTTTGTTTCAGATGTGTAGTAATGGATCCATGTTTCATCCATTGTCACATACCGACGCAAGAAATCCTTCTTATCTCGCTTGGACAGCTCCAAACAGCGCTCTGAATCGTCGACGCGTTGTTGTTTTTGGTCCGGTGTGAGCAAACGCGGCACCCACTTCGAAAGCAACTTACGCATGCTCAAATTTTCGTGTAAAATTGTAAACGCACTACCTTCTGTTATCTTTAAGGTGTCAGCTACCTCACGCAACTTCACTTTACGGTCTTTCAAAACTATTTTGTGGACTTTTTTTATGTTTTCCGGAACAACTGCCGATTTTGGGTGACCAGAGCGTTCAGCATCATCGGTGTTTGTACGACCACGTTTAAATTCAGCATACCAGTCAATAATAGTTGATTTCCCTGGTGCAGAGTCTCCATAACGCTTATTGAGCCACTGTTTGGCTTCAACAGTATTTTTCCCTATCAAAAAACAATGTTTAATCAACACACGAAATTCTTTTTTATCCATTGTTTTGAAAATTACGAAACTGGGGTCACTAAAACCACTGTACCCTGTAAACTAATTGTCAGAATGTCATGGAATTTTGACACGTGTCGTTTGAAGGTTAGTACTATCCAGAAATCATATGGGTCTGTCAACAGTGCTGCCATATATGTGTCAGACCGGAGACTTATTGAGTGAAGTGTTACTTCAATGTTGACGTCCATTTTTAATAGTAAATTTTGTGAGGCCGCAATAACCACTTTGTTATTATCTCTCTAAATTGTATTAAAGTATGATTTTTCTGTTAACTAACGTCCTATTAGAACACCTGGTTTAAAGGGCCAATCATGAGGCTGGCCATGCAAGTCTGCGATTTTATGGAATCGATGTTTATATCAGATCGGGTTTTTAAAGTGCGTTCCAAACAGTTGTGTGCCAAGGAAGGCTTTCGGCAGACCCGTGCTGGCCCCGCAGGAAGTGTTTGGAGCAGGCTCGATCAAGCTAAAGTAGGGCCCAAGTCCTGGAGTCCATTGGGGCCCCTATGTACTCACGGCACACGCAAAACATACAATAAAGCATCATCTTATCTAGAGCCAATCCATGGCCTCGCTGTGCTTTTATACGTGCAGAAAACTTCCATATTTTTAATTTAAAGCAATATATTAAAACTTAAAGATGTATAATATTTAAAAATATTAAAATATATATAAAGTGGTAATATGCCTGAATTCTGAAACATTAGAAAAAATTCCTTTGTCAATTATTTTGTAATTTTAGCTATGTATTTTTTGTATATTTCAGAAAGACTTACTTCATTGTTTTATCAATATACCATTTCATCTTCAAAATTAAAAATTATTTCTGCTTAAAATTTGTCAAAGCATGCGAAATTTGGGGGCCCCTTAAAATTTGGGGGCCCCTTAAAATTTGGGGGGCCCTTAAAATTTGGTGGCCCTTAAAATTTGAGCGCCCTGGTCCATGGACCCGGAGTCCCGTACTTTAGTCAGGCTCTAGTTTGTGTGATACCCAGACAACTGTTGTCGAAAACTGCAGTTTCAGTTATAGCAAAGAATCCGTCCGATTTTGTGTCCTATGCATTTAGTTTGAAAGTAATATTATTCGTTTCGAGTACGAAAATTAGAAGTAGTTATGATTTGTTTGTAATTTATTTATTTATTTATTTATTTATAAAAAAAAAGCATGCTACAGGAAGAATCCCAGTGACAGCAGGTAAAATAATACGCAGAGTAGAAACCCGAACCATATCTAAAAAAACAAAATAGTATAAAAACATAAAGACACAAAAAAATTACAATAAATGATTTTTAAAAATAGTTGCAGAAGAAAAAAATATCTAAGTCATCAGGCAAGCTGTTGTAGATCCTACAAAAATTGTTTACTGCACATTGATTCCCAACACCAGTTCTGAAAATCCTCTCAGCAAACAAACTTTAATCCCTAGAATTAAAACTGGGAACACTAAAACCAATCCCACCCAGAAGAGAAGAACAGTCAATCCTACCACCGAGGAGACCCATAATAAAAAGAAAACAAAATAAAATTCCTTCTAACACGTAAGCTATTCACAACAAACATCTCAAGAAGCAAAGCATCAGAAAGGAAGTAGCAAAATGCACCAGATTTCTTGTAATAGAGATATCTAAAAATTAATTTTGTAAAATTCATTAAAGTCATTATCTGACGGCAAAAGATGTATGATTATTACTTTCCTTATATACATAATGTATAAGGAAAGTATTGTGACGGGGTCGAAAATTCGAATTCGAGTTTTCGACGGGAGAGCACCTTTCAAGCATGCCTGATCACGTATCAAACATTTTTGAAGTGATGTCTGTGTGTGTGTGTGTATGAATGTATGTGTGTGTGTGTCAGTGAGTCTTTGGAGACGATAACTGTACGAACGAATGGACTGATTCGAACGAAATTTGGTACAAAAATCTCAATCCGTAAACACTGGAAGCCTATTGTTTTTATACACAATCGAATGTTCAGAATCCCCCTAAATTTTCGAGTGAAATTTTGAAAAAATCGTCAAAAAGTCAAAACCGCTAATAAAGTTACGCAAATAGACATTTCTTATGTAATTTTTTATTAGAAAACGATTGATATAATTGGATTGACATTCTCGAGATATTGCACATTTTTTAAAAAAAATGAACAAAAAGTCATATATAAAAAAAAAAAATTCCTATTGAGAAATATGTTCACTTTTCATATGTAATACCATGCGATAAATTTGGTGACATCATTTTCGTGGATATAGCTCGTTCCATTCATGAAAAAAGATATTTTGAGTAATACTTTTTATTTGAACGCCAATGGTCATTTATCTGCTGTCAGAATAACTTATTTCTTCGTCCATAACGCTTGGCGAAATTTGGCGACGAATTTGGTGGAATGTCGTCAATTTAGCGACTTTTTTAAATGTTGCTAAATTAGCGAAAAACTCGCCAAATGGATGAAAATGATGCTAAATCAATGACGACTCATTGATGATGACGACATGGAAAATGACGACTCATTGACATAAATTCAATATCTTGAAAATAATATAAGTAACTACTATAAAAATAATCTTTTTTTTTTTTTAGTGTAAAAGTAGTAAATTCATTTCATTATATAAGGAAAGTCATGTGCTGCCCACATCAGATTTTTTTATGTTTATTACTAGAACGAAATACTGGCAGTTGCCTGGAATTCTAAATAGGCGTCCACTACAAATAAGAATCCTCTGCTTAAATTATACATTTGAACACAATTTAAAATGACTTTGATATTAAAATTGTAGGAATCAAATCGCATGTGCATTCCGCAAGAGCAAAAAAATATGTGAATCGCAATTAACCGTACAACTGTTCACAATTCAGCACACCACTCGCTCAACTAAACGCGATCATCTGATTAAGGCGAATTTTTTTTTTCAAGCACCCTTTTCTCAGCCCATCCCATCCACGCCACCTCTACGACAAAATGAGTATATATCCTCTGCTTCGACCTTGGGGAAGTCTGATCGGTTTTCGTGCCAGCGTGATTTAAAAAAGAAAAAATCTGATGTGGGCAACATATGACTTTCCTTATATAATGCAATGAATTTACTACTTTTACAGTTAAAAAAATGTTATTCTTATAGTAGATACTTATATTCTTTCCAAGATATTGAATTTTCTTCAATGAATCGTCATTTTCATTGATTTAGCGTCATTTTTATCCATTTGGCGAGATTTTTGTTAATTTGGCAACAATTAAAAATGTCGCCAAGTTGGCGAAATTCCGGCAAATTCGGGGCCAATGTCTCGCCAAACGTTATGGACGGAGAAATAAGTTATTCTTACAGCAGATAAATGACTATTGGCGTTCAAATACAAAAGTATTATTCAAAGTATATTTCTTCATGAATGGAACAAGCTAGATCCACCAGAATGATGTCACCCAATTTATCGCATGGTATTACATATGAAACGTGAACATGTTTCTCAATAGGAAATATTTTTTTTTAATTTTATATAACTTTTTGATAATTTTTTTGAAAAATATGCAATATCTCGAGAACGGTTCATGTTAGCGTTCTAAAATTTATGTCAATCGTTTTCTAATGAAAAATTACATAAGAAATGTCTATTTGCGTAACTTTATTAGCGGTTTTGATTTTTTGACGATTTTTTCAAAATTTAACACAAAAATTTAGGGGGGTTCTGAATATTCGATTGCATATAAAAACAATAGGCTTCCAGTGTTTACGGATTATGATTTTTGTACCAAATTTCGTTCAAATCGGTCCATTCGATCATCAGTTATCGTCTCCACAGACTCATTGACACACACACACACACACACATACCTTCACACACACACACACACACACACACAACACAGACATCACTTCAAAAATGTTTGATTCGTGATCAGGGATGCTTGGAACGTGCTCTCCCGTCGAAAACTCGAATTTGAATTTTCGACCTTTTCACAATAATTTCCTTCTACATTATGTACATAAGGAAAGTAAAAAAATCAAAGGCATGCTTTGGATAAAAGAAAATTATAAATTAACGGATGGGTTTAGGAATTTTTTTAGAGTAGTCTGTGATATTGCACGTAAGTGCTGAAATAAAGATGAATGATGGATGGCAAGTCAATTTCTGTATATCGTAATGTAAAAATCGTTGAAACTCACGAATAACATATATGTTTTAAAAATTCCCTAAAAATCGTTCATACGTGTTTCATATACTCATACGTGTTTCACCCACAGCTTATTTGAAAGGGAATTTTTCCATCTTTCCGAAGGTGTCGAGATCAAAACTCTGTGATAATACTTTTACGTCACTAAGAAATCGATTTGTGAGATAATCGTCCCAAATCGCTTTGAAACGGAATAAAATATAAAAAAATCTGATGTGGGCAGCACATGACTTTCCCTGCAGACTTATAGCCGCGTTATCTTTATTTTAATTAAATTTAATTCACCTTTAATTCAATTTTCCTTTTCATTTGGTAACTGGACTTATTTTCAAAGGTGGCGTAGGGAAAATATGAAAAACTAAAATATCTCGAGAACGGCTAGTCCTAGTGTAATATGGTTTGTCTTATTCCTTTCTTCGTTAAAAATTACGTATAAAACAAGCATTTAATGGATATATTTGAGCATACGTAGGTTTTTATTTTAGATTTTGGCGATTTTGGGGGGCCATTTTGCAAAAAAAGGCAGATTATTTTTTTCTGACTCGTACCAAAATCTAATCAGCACCAGGATGACTTACAAACAACTTATCAACCGAATTTTGTGAAAATAGGTCCATTAGTTTTTGAGCTAGACTGGATACAGGCAATTTTTGCAGGCCATTTAGCAAAAAAAGGCGGGTCTTTTAATCCCCATCGTCCACCATATTCGCCCATAAGTGTCTTACCTACCAAATTTATGAAATTTGGTCAATTAGTTTTTTAGTTAGAGTGGATACAAAATCTGCACAGACAGACAGGCAGACACACACACAGACGTCACGCTAAAAATGGTTTTATCGTATTCTAGAGGTCCCGAAACGTGTAGATCCGTCGAAAACTCGAGTCGCGATTTTCGGTATGATACCAATACTTTCCATATACATTACCATGTATTGCAGGGAAAGTAATAACTCAAGAACTAGCTCAAAATTAAAAGAGATAAAGCCGAGATGCGCCTACTCGCGTCCTGAAGTACCGGTGTACTAAATTTCGTGGTTGTACGACGCTCAGATTGCACGGACAAACACATATACAGACAACTTCCTTTATTAAATAAGATGTCTGGCTTGAATCTATGTATTATTTGAGTTCATAAATATGTCTTTGACTTTTAAATCTGTCTGTGTGATATCATATACCTAGAGAGAAATATTTTTCAATTTCACTGCATTTATATAAGCTCAAAAATGATATTCCTAGAGGCAAGAACTTTCCAATTTAAATGCATTTATAGAAACTCCAAAAGTTATAACTGCCGCATATATTTCTGATATTCTGCCATTTGCTCTATATAGCGTTTTCGAATTCCATCCCTAAAGTGATAGGATTGTTTTCGCCTTGGTGGCATTTTATAAATACGAATATTTCTTATAGAAACCGAATTTGAATTGCATTAATAACCAGATAAATATTAATTTCGCGATCATGAAAAAATAGTTTCTGCAATTGCCTACTTTGTTTAATTGTTTATGGGAGCCAACAATAAGAAATATATTGCTAACTGCATTAATAATTACATTTTAAACGGAACTGTTCATGACAATCATAACTGCGCAACGTTCCTGAGTAATCAACAATGAAATAGATAGTTGTTCAGTTTTCGGCCATCTTTGTGACGGTTTTGTCACCAACCAATCACAGAGATGTTGGAAGCCGGCTCGACCCATTAAATCTTTACCGGAACTGGCAATGCTGATTTTAATTAATTAATATTTAATTACCTAAGGATAAGGCAATCTTCTAAGCCCAAGATGTAAGATGAGCGCATATTGGTCTTAGGGGGGAAGCCGGGCTCTTCGTATTTTCAAGTGTTTACTGATGGCTCGAAGATCGGCGGCGAGGTGGATTTGGTATTTTGTGTCTACAGAAATCTTTCCCTTTTCCACACTGAACAATACAAGTTGCATGATTATAATACGGTATTTCAGGCAGAATTGTTGGCGATTGCCCGTGCTGTGATGTGGATAGGAAGTGCTGGCCATACGGCTGACATTTATACAGACAGTTTATCTTCCATCAGTGCGCTTGCCTCCTCCAGTACTTGCTCCAGATTTGTCAACAGTATCAGAAAAATCATTATTCCTTTTAGGGAGGTTATTACATTAAGCTGGGTAAGAGCTCATGTGGGTCTCATTGGTAATGAGGCGGCTGATAAGTTAGCGAAGTTGGTTGCCTCGTCCGGCATCCCGTTGGGGGCTCCTGTCTCCCTCCTGTCTAAATTTGTTCGGTCGGAGGTGATGAAGAGATGGCGGGTCCTTTGTGGGTCGTGAGACGGTTCACAGTGGTGCCAAATGAGGAATTTGCGGAAAAAACCTCACAGCTTATGAATTTCTTAATATTTTTGCATACTTTTTGCGCATGTAGATAAGTTAAAAGTAAGATTTTATATGCATGGTAATATTAAAATCAGTGGCGGTCCCAGATTTTTTTTCAGGGGTATATTTGCTTTTTTCGGGGGGGGAGATATGAAGGTATACGCATACCCTTCACCTTTTCTTTAATTTTGAAGATGAAATTATAAAACTGTTTTTATAAATGAACTAACACCCCACGACATACTTTCTGGTTGAATTTTGTTTCGGCTTACTGTCATTCTTTAATTAGCACATTAATTAGCGGTTAGTAAAAAAAATACATAGAAAATAATTTTCATATAAATTTCATATCGTCTGCCTGTTATTCAAATTCTCAGATTGTTCATTATTATCGAGACAATAACTATATATATATATATGTATGTATATATATATATATATATATATATATATATATATATATATATATATATATATATATATATATATATATATATATATATATATATATATATAATTGAAGATTTTTATGATTACTTGTAATATATATATACCCGAGAAATACCAAAGTAAATTGCTTGAAGGTAAAGGTGAAAAATTGCAAATCAGAAACCAAGTGTAGTACGATGAGCTAGACCTTTTATAGATCCCAAGAAGTTTGAGAATTGAATAAATGGAATATAGTGAATATTAAAGGAATAATATGAATATAAAAAGCATTTCGGAAACCATGTACGTTATCAAGGGCCATACATGCTTCATTAATGCTTATTCTACGTTTCTGTGTACAAAACTGTAAACTGTATTACAGAAATAATGTACATGGTCCAAATACAAAGTGGATCAAATACACAAAAAAATTAATTATGAATATAAAATATTCTTTTATACCAGCTTGTGGCTAATTATTGAAATGAGGATACAAAGTAATATAAAGTAATATCAAATGAATATAATGAAAATAAAATGAAAATATATCTACCCCTTGTACTTTGGTACTTCTGACAAAGCATGTGTATTACCAATCATCTCAGATCAGGTTACAGTGAATTTTTAGTTACTGACTAAGCAGTTTTCGCGAAGCAGGTTAAAGTGAATTATACGAATTGTTTAACTGTTAGAAGAAGACATGGAGATGATGAATTATTTAGAAATGCTAAAGTATGATCTGTCAATATGTTGCTGTAATTGTTGCAAGTTTTTTAATTTAAATTCAAAATGTGTTTTAATAAAAGAAAAAATAAGGTTGGGCGGGTAGTTATTTTTGATAACGGTGTTGATGAATTTATAAAGATGTTTATTTGTAGTAACAAGGTGTGCTTAACATTTTGATTCTTAATAACTGGTTATTAATAATATTTCTATATACAGATTTGGAAAGATTGGAAGAGAAATGTTGAAGTTTATTTACTTTGAAGTTATAAGTTTCTGTTTTGACATAGATTTTAAATTTTATTGTATTTATATTTTTAATTGTTAAACTAATGTCTAGAAAATTGATCCAGTTGGATGTATATACATTTTCAATGAGTTGTAGATTAGGTGGATAGAAATCAAAATTTAATTCATTGGCCTCATTAGTAATTCCAATAATAATAAGATCATCAGTATATCTGTACATTATATGACTGTTGAAAGGGCTCTGAATTTCGTAAAAATTTAGATAAAGGTTGGCCAGTATGGTAGATAATTTACCTCCCTGTGGTATTCCCTTATTTAATTTGTATATGCATTTTCCTTGAACTATATATTGCTTGAACAAAATGAATTTTAATAAAGTTTTGAATTTTGAAAATGATATGTTTTTTGCTTGAGTGAATTGTTCATATAAAAGTAGTATGACTTTATATAAATCATTAATGTCTATATTATTAAATAGGTCTTTGAAAACAAAAGTTTTTACATCATGTATGTAAGGGATTAGTTTTAATTTATTAATTAGTTCTATACTATTTTTGATTATATGTGTTTTTTGTGTAGTAAAATAATCATAAATTTGATTATGATTAGAAGTTGTTTGTCAGCTGCATTGGTATATGAATTAAATCCTATAGTGACTGTTTTAAAAGAAATAGGTGTTTTATGGAATTTAGTTATGAGTATCAAGTAGGGAAAATTGAGATTGCATTTTTGTTTAAGACGTTTGTAGTAAGCTATTATTTCTTTACATATAATATTGATATGAGTGTATAAAGGAGTTAAAGAAAGATAGGTACTGAGTTGCAATTTAAATCCGTCCAAATAAAATTTTTTGCAAATTAACGCATAATTACAGGATGCCTTGTCAACATATGTGATTACAAATTTGCCTTGTAGTAACTTGATTTCTTTAATGATTTCTTGGTAATTATGCTTATATATTGGAATGTGAAAGTGTTGGATCAAATGTTTTATATGCCTAGTGATTTGTACTTTCCAGCCCTTGAAGGTTTCAAATGGGCAGTGGGACCTGACATTTTAAATATATATATATTTGTCTAGATCAATGTCAAAAGCTTGTATTATTTTCTTTATATATATATATATATATATATATATATATATATCGATAATAAAGTGTTACTAAATTATTAAGCTTTGTTTTTACTTTTTGAAACTGCTTTAGTTTAGTTCAAGAAATGTTGCGTAAATTCAATATGTCTTGTTATGGGATAAGTTTGAAAGTTGTATAATAAGTCTTTGATGTTTTAAAAGTAGTAATAAAATATTTATCATGAAAATAAATGTCGCTGGATAAATTGGAAGTACGAACGATACTTATGCAGGGCTGAGCAGAACCTTCAGAAAAAGTATGAAATATGCCGAAACAGCGAAGGTTGCAAAAATTTGCAGCTGATTTTCACAGAACAGTTGCATAATAGTATCTGCTTTCGAAATAACCCATCCAGGGCGTGTAGAAACGTGTAGCTTTTTTTATAGGCTTAAAGAAATGAAGGAAAACAAAAAATTTTATATATCTATATTTTACGCTTTATAGTATGATATTGGCTATGTTTTTACGAAATGTATTTATGTCAGAAATAAGCTGAGATTTCATATATTGCAAATACGTGAGATATATAATTATAAATATCGACAAAAATTTTGGAAAAAATATTGAAATTTTAGTTAGAAAAAACAAGATTACATTTAGAATGTGGAAGTCTTGTTTAAGAACAGTTTTTCCTTCTAGTTAAACTGAATAAAATACATTTATTTGCATGGCAAGATACTTCAGTTCATTGCCTATCAAAAAATCTGATGTGGGCAACACATGATTTTCCTTATATAATGTAATTAATTTACTACTTTTACAGTAAAAAAAAGTAGGTTTTTCCTATAGTAGATACTAATATTCTTTCCAAGATATTAAATTTTCGACAATTAGTCGTCATTTTTATACATTTGGCGAGATTTTCGTTAATTTGGCAACATTTCAAAAAGTCGCCAAGTTGGCGACATTCCGCCAAATTCATCGCCAAAATCTCGCCAAACGTTATGCACTGAGAAATAAGTTATTCTTACAACAGATAAATGACTATTGGCGTTCAAACACAAAAGTATTACTAAAAGTATATTTTTTCATGAATGGAATGAGCTAGTTCCACGAGAATGATGTAACCCAATTTATCGCATGGTATTACATATGAAAAGTGAACATGTTTCTCAATAGGAATTTTTTTTTATATGACTTTTTGATAATTTTTTTTTTTTTTAAAAATGAACAATATCTCGAGAACGGTTCATGTTAACGTTCTAAAATTTATGTCAATCGTTTTCTAATGAAAAATTACATAAGAAATGTCTATTTGCGTAACTTTATTAGTGGTTTAGATTTTTTGACGATTTTTTCAAAATTTCATTCGAAAATTTAGGGGGGTTCTTAACATTCGATTGCATATAAAAGCAATAGGCTTCCAGTGTTTACGGATTGTGATTTTTGTACCAAATTTGGTTCGAATCGGGCCATTCGTTCGTCAGTTATCGTCTCCACAGACTCACTGACACACACACACACACACACACATACTTTCACACACACACACACACACACACACACATACACACACACAGACATCACTTCAAAAATGTTTGATTCGTGATCAGGGATGCTTGAAACGTGCTCTCCCGTCGAAAACTCGAATTCGAATTTTCGACCCCGTCACAATACTTTCCTTATACATTATGTATATAAGGAAAGTAAAAATAGTAGTTGGTATCGAAAAATATTATTTTCGGGTTTCGGGTTTTTTTCCGCCACGGCACCACTGTGCAGTGGCACGCGTGCCTGCGCCTTTCACTCGGCCCTTTCCATTGATTTTCAGCTTTGCTCTAGAGATCTTTTCCACTTTTTTACTGGTCATGAACCCTTCGTGGCCTATCTCCACCGGTTTCATCTTAGGGACTCCCCCCTCTGTTCTTGTGGGTTGGAGGGGGACGCGGGCCATTATGTCTTCGTCTGCCCTCTAACTCGCGATTTCCATCTCTCTGGGCCAATGGAGGGTTGCAGGACTTTATGGTTTAATAGGGTTGTAGCCAACCCCCGGGTCTATCCGGAGAATAAGTAAATACGTTTCAATCTCTTGGTCGATCGCAGGGTTGAGAATTTAGTGTTAATATTGAGGAGCTCGGAAAATGCCAGTGACACATAGACTTTGGAGTTTAGACTGTTGAAGCATTTCCTGGAGTATAATTGGTTTACAATGCAAAAGTTGAATGTAGACCTATGTTGTAAAATGTTGTTGTAAAAGTTTAATGTAAAAGTTGAATGTTATTGTAGGCCTTTGTAACCGCCCTGGCCAGGCACAAATAATTTGTTTATAAATAAATTTAGGATTCCTTTCCGGCCGGGGTTTTTAAGCTGCTATAAGCCTGATTAGGCAACCCCCCCGGCCTGGGACGACAAAAAAAAAAAAAAAAAAAAAAAGCCCAAGATGTATAAAACGCACGTTCCCGAGTGTTCATGTAAAAACGTCACACTGAAATTGAGACAGGGGCAGACGATATGCGCTAGAAAAAAAATTATTCGTCGGATATTTAAATTTGAACTCTTTTATATCTGCAGACGATAATTTATAGAGCAACAATTACAATTTAGCTATCCTAGAATACATTTTAAAAGAAAAGAAAATGAAGTTGACGCGAAAGCATCATCGAGCTATGATTTTCTATTATTTTAAAGTAGGGCTAAATACACGAAGAATATCTTCAATTAGCATATGGAAATAATGCTCTATCTTGTGCTACTATATTCAAATGATTTACAGAGTTTAGAAGAGGTCGAAATTCTCTCTTGGAAGAAAAACATACAGGAAGACCTTTGTAGAACAATCAAGTGATTCTGAGATGAGTTGCATAAGAACTGATGGATTTTTTTACGCAAAATTATTTAGCTCTGGAGTCTGGAATATAAGTGATATGAAAGAAATATTATTGATTTTACATAGAGAAGCAGGCGATTTATGGCATTGCCTTTTATGATGAAGTTTTAAGTTTTCAAGTAAAATAAATTATTGTAGTGCTGTGATAATTTAAAAAATATCAGCGCTGAATATATCACAATTTAGAGACGTTTAAGTAAACATTGCATTTTAGTTGGAAAATGTTTCATAATCAATGCTTTATGCATGATTGATCATTCTTGTTAATTATTGAATCAAATCATCGCTTTCAGAAAAGAATAAAATTCCCTTTCACTGGTCAAACAAATGCAAAGATCATTTTCATGGAACTCAACTGGTAATTCAACATTTCAATGAGACAAGCTTTAATGTCGATATTATGACACTTCAACACCGTTGCCTTGACAACCCAGTGCCTGATATTTGAATTTCAATAAGCTCACCACGTTAATTAACGATCATATTGAGTGTTAAAAGTAATGCTATTTCTTTTTTTTCCCCGCCATCGATTTGCAGACGACAATTCTTTGGAAGCGTTTTCGAATCTTTTAATGGACGTATTTTTGGAATAGAATTGTTTATGGTGGTTCTTCGTCAACGAACAGCTAATTTAAAAAATATATAAGGTAAATGAAAATGTTTGTTAAAAAGATAAAAATATCACGAGTACATTATGAAAAAATCTGATGTCGGCAGCACATGACTTTCCTTATAATGCAATGAATTTACTACTTTTACAGCAAAAAAATAAGTTATTCTTATAGTAGATACTTATATTCTTTCCAAGATATTGAATTTTCGTCAATAAGTTGTCATTTTCATTGATTTAGCGTCATTTTTATCCATTTGGCGAGATTTTCGTTACTTTGGCAGCATTTAAAAAACTCGCCAAGTTGGCAACATTCCGCCAAATTCGTCGTCAAAATCTCGCCAAATGTTATGGACGGAGAAATAAGTTATTCTTATAGCAGATAACTAACTATTGGCGTTCAAATACAAAAATATTATTCAAAGTATATTTTCTCATGAATGGAATGATCTAGATCCGCGAAAATGATGTCACCAAATTTATCGTATGATATTACATATGAAAAGTAAACATGTTTCTCAACAGTTAATATTTTTTTTAATTTATGGGATTTCTTGATAAATTTATTTTAAAAATGTGCAATATCTCGAGAACGGTTCATGCTAGCTTTCTAAACTTTATGTCAATCGTTTTCTAAGGAAAAATTACATCAGAAATGTCTATTTGCGTAACTTTATTAAAGGTTTTTATTTTTTGACGATTTTTTGAAAATTTCACTCGAAAATTTATGGGGGTTCTGAGCATTCGATTGTGTTTTAAAACAATAAGCTTCCAGTATACACGGATTGTGATTTCTGTACTAAATTTAATTCGAATCGCTCCATTTGTTCGTGAGATATCGTCTCCAAAGACTCACTGACACACGCACACACACACACACACGCACACATACTTTCACACACACACACATACTTTCACACATACACACACACACACACACAGACATCACTTGAAATGTTCGATTCGTGATCAGGGAGGGTTGAAACGTGCTCTCCCGTCGAAAACTCGGATTCGAATTTTCGACCCCGTCACATTACTTTCCTTATACATTATGTATATAAGGAAAGTAAAAAAAAAGCTGACACTGCCTCCACTGCTGTTTGACAAATTTCTTTTTTCTCAAGTTTCTTTGCTCCGTATCGCAAAATCTATAGCATACAAAAATATAAGATATGGTACGCATGTAGCGAAAAGTTTGGGGAACAGGCTGAAATAAACCATCTCTCGATATACACTGGCGGGAAATAAAATCCTAACACCAAGAAGGAGTTGCCCTAGATAAACGAAATTTGGGAGGCGCGTTTTTGCACATGAAAGAGGACACCTATTCAAATTTCGAGTTAGACGAATAAGAGTGGCGCGAGTAGCGCCACTATGATCATGCAAATCACGTTTGCTTTAAATACGCGATGTAAACTTCGTGAGCGTTATTTATCGTCCGGATTGGACGTTGTGAGCTAGGTTTGAGTCAAGAATGCTTTAAGGAGACGAAGAAGGCAGTATCAGCAGCTTAGTGAGTTTGAACGAGGGCGTAGAATAGGGCTACCAGAAGGTGGATTTTCTTTCTGCGATATTGCAGAAAGACTTGGCAGGGATGTATCTACTGTGCATGATTGTTGGCAGCAGTGGTCACGGGAAGGCACTGTCTCAAGAAGACCGGGGTCCAGGCGCGGAAGGACCACTACTGAGAGGGAAGACCGCCGTATTCGCCGCATGGCTGTGGCGGATTGTACTGCATCTGCAGCAGCAATTAGAGCTTCTGTTGGCCCCAGAGTGACACAGCGAACTGTAAGAAATCGATTACTTGAAGGACAGCTCCGAGCCAGACGACCTGTAGCGTTCATCGCACTAACTCCGAATCACTGCCATCTGCGACGTCAGTGGTATCAAGCTAGAGCTCATTGGAGGGCGGAGTGGCGATCTGTTGTATTCTCGGTTGAGAGTTCTTTCTGTCTTGATGCCAGAGATGGCCGTATGTTGGTAAAAAGGAGGCCAGGTGAGCGCTTAGAATCAACCTGTCTGCGGCGTAGACACAGTGAAGCTACGCAAGGAGTTATGGTCTGGGGAGTCATTTCCTATGACAAGAGGAGCACTCTCTTCGTTATCCTAAGCATCTTGACTGCAAATTTGTACATCAGGCTGGTGATTGAACCGGCTGTGCTGCCATTCATGAACAGTGTTCAAGAGGGTGTTTTCCAATAGGATAACGCTCGTCCTCATACCGCTGCTGTCACTCAACGTGCTCTACAGAGTGTCGACATGTTGCCTTGGCCAGCGCGATTACCAGATCTTTCTCCCATCGAGCACGTGTGGGACATTATTGGAAGACAAATCCAGCTTCATCACAATCAGCATATTAACCGTAGTTGCAACAGGCATGGAACTCCATCGCACAAAATGATATACTGCACCTGTACGGCACAATGCATGCACGTTTGCAAGCTTGCATTCAAAATCGTGGCGACTACAGCGGTTATTAATGTACCACCATTTCACATTGGTACCAAATGGCTCTTCGCGCATACTTTAACTTGCGACCTTGAAACTTTAATCAAATAAATATGTTACCTACACAATTGCATTTAACTTGTTATGCATTTCTGAAGTGAAAAATGTTCTTTCATATCGGCACTTCCATAGAGTTTCTCTGTTTCGAACCCAAACAATTATACCATACAAACATAGCAAATTTGGTACATTTACAGCGAAATAATAACACAATGAAAAGATTTGATGTGGGCAGCACATGACTTCCCTTATATAATACAGTGAATTTACTGCTTTTAGAGCAAAGAAATAGGCTATTCTTATAGTAGATACTTATATCCTTTCCAAGATATTGAATTTTCGTCAATGAGTCGTCATTTTCATTGATTTAGAGTCATTTTTCCTTTTGGCGAGATTTGCGTTAATTTGGCAATATTTTAAAAAAGTCGCCAAGTTAACAACATTCCGCCAAATTCGTCGCCAAAATCTCGCCAAGCGTTATGGATGGAGAATTAAGTTATTCCTATAGCAGATAAATGATTATTGGCGTTCAAATACAAAAGTATTATTCAAAGTATCTTTTCTCATGAATGGAACGAGCTAGATCCACAATATTGATGTCCCCTAATTTATCGCATGATATTATATATGAAAAGTGAACATGTTTCTCAGCAGTTAATATATTTTTTTTTAATTTATAGGATTTTTTTGAAAAATTTATTTGAAAAATGTGCAAAATCTCGAGAACGGTTCATGCTAGTGTTTTAAAGTTTATGTCAATCGTTTTCTAAGGAAAAATTACATAAGAAATGTCTATTTGCGTAGCTTTATTAATGGTTTTGAATTTTTGATGATTTTTTCAAAATTTCACTTGCAAAATTAGGGGGTTCTGAACATTGCGTTTAAAAACAACAGGCTTCCAGTATTCACGGATTGTGATTTTTGTACCAAATTTCGTTCGAATCGCTATATTCGTTTGTGAGATATCGTCTCCAAAGACTCACTGACACACACACATACTTTCACACACACACACACACACACACACACACACACAGACATCACCTCAAAAATGTTTGATTCGTAATCAGAGATGCTTGAAACGTGCTCTCCCGTCGAAAACCGAATTCGAATTTTCTATTCCGTCCCAATACTCCCCTTATACATTATGTATATAAGGAAAGTAATAAACCGTTTACCGATTTAAACTTTACCGTTTGGCTGGGAAAATCAGCGAGCGCAGCAAGAGTTACGGGTGTTGACGCAGCGTAAGGAGCAGGGGGCTGCCCTCTAGTTTGTTATATAAAAGCAAATGCCTTTATGTATATGTCAATAAAATCTGTTCCATATATCTTCAGAAATTGAAGAGCAAAAAACGGTTTGTGTTTAAAATATATCAATAATGTAAATGTATAAACCAAAATGTCCTATAGGTAACATAATACAACCCAAACAAAGTTACACATGATTATTACTTTCCTTATATACATAATGTATACTACTTTCCTTATATGCATATAATGTATAAGGAAAGTATTGTGACGGGGTCGAAAATTCGAATACGTTTCAAGCATCCCTGAACACGAATCAGACGTTTTTGAGATAATGTCTGTGTGTGTGTGTGCGAAAGTATGTGTGTGTGTGTGTGCATGTATGCGTGCGTGTTTGTGTGTGTGTGTGTGTGTGTGTGTGTGTGTTTGTGTGTGTGTGTTTGTGTGTGTGTGTGTGTTTGTGTGTGTGTGTGTCAGTGAGCCTTTGGAGATGATAACTGAAGAAAGAATGGAGAGATTCGAACAAAATTTGGTACAAAAATTACAATCCATGAATACTAGAAGCCTATTGGTTTTATAAGCAATCGAATGTTCAGAACCCTCCTAAATTTTCGAGTGAATATTTAAAAAAAATCATCAAAAATTTAGAATCTTTAATAAAGTTACATAAAGTTACATAAGTCACGTCATATGTAATTTTTCATTAGAAAACGATCGACACAAATTTTAGAGCGATAGCATTAACCGTTCTCGAGATATTGCACATTTAAAAAAAAAATATCAAAATATCATATAAAATAAAAAGAAAATATTACCTATTGTGAAATATGTTCACTTTTCATGAGTAACATCATGCGAGAAATTTGATGATAGCATTCTCATGGATCTAGTTCGTTCCATTCATGAGAAAAGATACTTTGAGTAATACTTTTGTATTTGAACGCCAATAGTCATTTATCTGGTACATACAAGAATAACTTATTTCTCCATCCATAACGCTTGGCGAGATTTTGGCGACGAACTTGGCGATTCTGCCAAATTAACGAAAATCTTGTTAAATGGATAAAAATGACGCTAAATCAATGAAAATGGCGACTAATTGACGAAAATTTAATATCTTGGAGAGAATATAAGTATCTACTATGAGAATAACCTATTTTTTTCTACTGTAAAAGTAGTGAATTCATTGCATTATATAAGGAAAGTCATGTGCTGTCCAAATCAGATTTTTTACAGTTATAAATGGCCAAAACAAATTGCATACAATATTTATGCATATAAAGTTTCGTTCAAACTGTTATTGAAAATCATCTGCAAAAAAACACCTCTTTAACAACAACACGAAAATTAGATTTAAAATTTCAATGCGTTTCAAAGGCATAGATTTCAGAAATGTACAATAAATAAATTTCTTTCGTTCTAAAATCGAGCTGATATGTCCTTTCCTCGATTACATTGAAATAACTCAACAGTAATAACAAAATAAAAAATCTTCCAACCTGATTACCTTATTTTAATTCCGAATATAGCAGATTTCCCAGATTTTTTTCATCAAACTATTTTCTAATACATGCATTGATATTTCATATCTGCACAAACGTTGGAAAATTAAATTCTTCCAACACTTCTGCGCAGCATTCATCACAGATATCTCTTTCAAAAAATAATGAATTTTCAATTCATTCCAAAATGAATGAAAAGAACTTTTGCTGCAATCTCGACTGGGAATCAGATAGATGTCTGCAAACGCTTTTGTTGTTGATGTCTGACGCTTTCACCCTCGTTGCTATGGATACCAATTACTTAACACTAGAATTTCAATAAGTGTACGTTAATTAAAGAGCATATAAAGTGTAAAACGAAGTTTTTATTCCATTTTATTTCCACCATCGATTTGCAGACGATAATTCCCTGAAGAGCTTTTTTGAATGCTTTAAATGGACGTATTTTTGAAATATCTTAACTTATAACGATTCCTTAGCAGCAGAGGGTTAATTTGAAAAAAAAATACAGAAAACTGAAAATGTGTTTTGTAGAGATATAAATAATCTTAGATGACCAGGGATTTCAATTATATGAGTGGCTTTAAATTATAAAATCAATAAAATTTGCTAAGATTTGAATTTGTTATATTAGCATGTTTACTCTGTGTTGGGTGTTATTACTTTCCTTATATACATAATGTATAAGGAAAGTATTGTGACAGGGTCGAAAATTCGAATTCGAGGTTTCGACGGGAGAGCACGTTTCAAGCATGCCTGATCTCGAATCGACCATTTTTGAGGTGATGTCTGTGTGTGTGTGTGTGTGTGTGTGTGTGTGTCAGTGAGTCTGTGAAGACGATAACTCACGAACGAATGGAACGATTTGAATGAAATTTGGTATGAAACTCACAATCCTGGAAGCCTATTGTTTTTAATCACAATCGAATGTTCAGAACCCCCGCAAATACGCAAATAGACATTTCTTATATAATTTTTCCATAAAAAACGATTGACAAAAACTGTAGGACGCTAGCATTAACCGTTCTTGAGATATTGCACATATTTCAAATAAATTTATCAAAAAATCAAGTAAAATAAAAAAAATATTAACTTTTAAGAAACATGTTCAGTTTCATATGTAATATCATGCGATAAATTTGGTGATATCATTCTCGTGGATCTAACTCGTTCCATTCACGAAGGAAGATACTTTGAGTAATACTTTTGCATTTGAACGCCAATAGTCATTTATCTACTGTAAGAATAACTTATTTCTCTGTCCATAACGCTTGACGAGATTTTGGCGACGAATTTGGCGGAATGTCGCCAACTTAGCGACTTTTTCAAATGTTACCAAATTAACGAAAATCTAGCCAAATGGATAAAAATGACGTTACATAAATGAAAATGACCCCTAATTGAAGAAAATTCAATATCTTGGTAGCTACTATAAGAATAACATTTTTTAACTGCAAAAGTAGTAAATTCATTGCATTATATTAGGAAAGTCATGTGCTGCCCACATCAGATTTTTAAAATTGTCTTTAAGTTCTAAATTATCTTTTCGATTTCTTTAATTTCTGTTGATTTTTATTTAAATTACCTTAAAGTTCTAATCTTTAAGTTCTCTTATCTATTCTCTATTATCTTTAAGTTGGCTTTAAGTTCTAGAGTGTTATTTAAATTGTCTTTAAGTCGTTTAAGTTCATATTTACTCTATCTTTATGTTCTAAATAATATTGCTGAGCCGCCTATCCTCTAGACAGAGCTCTATCCATTGAGCTACTGAGACTATTTTATTTCCGTTTATATTTGAAGTGTGCCCAACAAGGCTATGTACAATTCAAATATCTTATTTAGTAGAATCAGACACGTGCCATTCATTTTTAACACTTTCCTACATAGTTGTAAAGTGTTCATGACTTTGTTTATTCTGTCTGTCTGTATGTCTGTCCGTACGCACGATAACTGCCGTAAAAATGACTGTTTAGTATTTTTAGCCAAACGCAAGATCAAGTTAAATAAAAAGTCATAAAAAATTAAATAAACTATTAATATCGCGACGATCATGTATAATGCTTTTACATTTAATCGTGATACTCATTCATCAAATGAGTGAACGCTATACACATACATTTTAACATTTTACAACATAGTTGAAAAGTGTTTATGACTTAGTTCATCCTGTCTGTCTGTCTGTTTGTCGTTAGCACGATAACTGCCGTAAAAATGACTTTATCAAAATGAAATTTTAGTATGTTTTTGAGACGGTTTATGGGACCTATGGGAATATAAATGAATGATATCACCTAATTAGATTTGGATTGAACCCGGGTTGAAAAAATGAAATACATTGAACAATATGGGACCTAATTTTTCAAACATTTTTTAAGCGGATTTAAAATTCACAAATTGCTTCGAAAATTTAAGGAAATATTCAAATTACCCCATAAAATATATAAAAAAAATTCAGCAAAATATATTCAGTAGTTTTTTAAATTAAAATTAAAATAATAATTACATCCTTTATATGAAGAGATCATGTGATCTCTGTATGAAGAGATCACGTGACCCACTTCAAAATAAAATATGGCATCCATCTTGTGTGAAAATCGTGATTTTTAAAGTTCTTTTTAATTCATATATAGTGTTGCATCAGCCCTAAAACCACTTTATTTTTGCTTAAATTCTGTGCATCTACATCCTGAAACTCCACAATTAACAATATAGTTGAGTTTAAATGATCATCCAACTTTGATTATTTCTCAACGATGCCTACTTTTTACTTATGGAGGATGTAAATACCAAAAGATGTAGAACAAGTTGTATAAGAATTGTTGCATTTCTTTATCGGAAAATTATTTAGACCATGGAATCTGTAATATAGCTGATATGAATGAAATAATCATTGATGTTACAGAGAAGCAAATGATTTTTTGATGAAGTTTTGAGCATAGAGTTAAATTACTTGTACCTCCATGGTTTTAAGTTTTAAATAAAATTAATTATTATTAATTAATTATTGTATTGTGATGAATGAAATGAATGGAAAAATGTTTATGAATGAAATGCTGCTTTTATTTAAAGAGCCAGCCGATCTATATTTCGATGAAGTCATTTGAAAAGTTCATTTGTTTTCGATGAAGTTTTCAAATATAATAAATTAATGAAGCATTGTGATAATTTTAAAAATATTATCGAGGAATATATCGCATTTTAGAGATGTTTGAACCAGGCAATTTGTATTTCATTGCCGTCATTTGAATGAAGTTCATTTTTTTCGATGAAGTTTTAAGTTTTCAAATATAATGCATTAATGTAGTATTGTGATAATTTTAAAAATATTACCGAGGAATGTATCGCATTTTAGAGATGTTTAAATAAAATTGCATTGAAGTTGGAAAGTGTTTCATAATCAATGCATTATGCATGATTGATCTTTCTTGTTTATAAAAAGAAATGGACATCTTTAGTTTAGTAAATATGTTCTAAAGATATTAAAAATTGTAGTCTTCGAGTTATTATTTGCCTAAGATACTTAAATTTTGAGATCCGCAGAAAGTCTTATTATTAGTTGCGTGCATTGTTATTATTATCATTATTATTATTATCATTATTATTATTATTTTGGTAAATCTCAAAACAGACATTTTTCAAGGCATTTTTCATTTCATGTTTCTTGAATGTACGTGATTCTTTGGAAAGATTTTGTAGCAACACGGGTATATTTAGTCCTAGCCAGACCTGCACCCGGAATCACATGCTTGCACTATATGGTTACTCCAAAAGCTAGCTTGTGGTATGAACTTATAATTCGGGTATTGATTCCTAATAGCCCAGGTGATCGATGTTGGAAGGAACGAAATCGGCTGCCACATCCCCAACAACTTCAGAATAAAAGGTCCATTAGTACACACGTTAAATATAGCTAGAGGTAAAGTGAACATGCCTGATCAAATAAAGGTAATTTCAGAGCCCCTAGTGGAGAATTGGTGAAGTTAGGAACATGGCTCCGGCAACAAAGCGAGAGAGAGGAAACATGTTAATTATGAAGTTATAGAGAATTGTCTAGAGGTAAAGTGCCTTACCTAGAGGTAATTACCTAGAGGTAAAGTGAACATGCCTGATCAAATAAAGGTAATTTCAGAGCCCCTAGTGGAGAATTGGTGAAGTTAGGAACATGGCTCCGGCAACAAAGTGAGAGAGAGGAAACATGTTAATTATGAAGTTATAGAGAATTGTCTAATTCATAGAAATCGCCAATAAATTAATTAGAAGAGGTATTTATTTATGTTACCGCTAAAGCTGGAAAGCCGTTAATGTGCACATTACCTAGCTAATCTGCAGATTGACTTATTTGCTCCGTTAACGTGCGGAATCAAGAGTTTTCCGCATTTTACCTAGGTAATGTGCACATTAACGGCTTCCGTATCGTTAACGTTCAAAAGTTTGTTTCTCTCATTTCCTTTCCCTACTCCTTCCTCCTCTCCTCCACTTTTAGTTTGATTTTGCCAACGTCTTGTCGTCGCCGGTTCTTTTTATTTCTCATAATTTAATTTTATCATATGTTTCGCAAATTCCTTTCCTTAATTGAAATCATATTTTAAACCGTTTGATTCTTTGTATTATAGTTTTTTAATTGATTGATGATTGGTTCTATCATATAATTTGTTGATTGTTTGATTGTATTAACTTGATTCTTTAGAAACGTTGCTGTTGTTCCAGCAAAGATCTTATTTTCACTTTAACGAGTGCTTAGTAGGTAATGTGCAGATCATCTAGGTAATTTGCAGATCACCTAGGTAATTCGAGAAATGAAACAATTTTCGGCACTTTAACGGATTACCCTAGTTAATCTGCACATTACCTAGATAATCTGTAGAATAACTGATTTCTGCATTTTAGCGGTAACATATGTACAATACGGGTAAAAGGTAAAAGATCTAACGTGTAGGCTCAGACGCCTTTTGTTCCGAAGTTCGTTATTGGGGGTGCTAATGGGCCGCAGTAGGAACACTGTATTATATATTTAACCGTATTAAATACAGGAAATCAGATTTATTTGAGTTTTGAATGTAGGTGTTATGCAAATACATACATTTCCATTTTAATTATGCAGACAGGTTATGCAATAGTCGGATAAACCTCAATATTCATTACAGCAATCTCTTTCAAAAAGTAATGAACTTTTGTTTCATTCAGAACTGAATGAAAGTATAATATTTCAATCGAGCTCGACTGGGAATAAGAGGACCGCTTTTGTTGCTGACTTCTGACACTTTTATCATCGTTGTCCAGGCAACCACACTTGATTTCAATAAGTGCAGAGTAATTAACGACCTCATAGAGTGTAAAATGGAATTTATTTCCCTCGCTTTTCTACCGCCAATGAGTTGCAGACGATAATTCTTGGAATTCTTTTTTGCCTTTTTTTATTAGAAGCGTTCTTAGGAATACAGCAGTTTATTTTAATTTATCATTGGCGAAGAGGTAATTTAAAAAAAAAAAAAAACTCGTGGAGTGAAAATAACATATTTTGTTGCAAGGAAAAAATCTGTCGTGGGCAACACATGATTTTCCCTACTGACTCAAATTCTCAATCCATTAGATTGAGCTTGATTGCTTAAGTTGATACGGATGCTTACGTGATATTTTTTCCAAGTTTGTAGTTTTAATACGTTTTCTTTTTCAGTAGGCAACTTAATGCATTTTAAGACTCCACCACCTTAAAAAATTCCAAAGAACTTTAATATCTCGAAAACGGTTTAAATTAATAGAAAAAACAGTTAATGAATTATTTAAAGAGGATTTATATTTTTATTCACAGATGTTGGCAATTTTGCGTGATATTTCGCAAAAAAAAAAGGCTGGTTTTACTATTTTCAAAATTTAACCCTTACTAGTGTAATCCTCAAGTAACTTACCTACCAAACTTTAAAAAGTTGTATTCTATAGTTTTTTACTACAGTGACACTACAGTTTTTAGTACAGCAGTCTTTACTACAGTACAAGGCCAAAATTAGGTTATTTTGTATGTCGTTATATTTTGTAATTCACACTCACGGATTTTAAAATAGCTAGTCCGCCCTGGTCTTTGCATTGGAAGGTACTCGTTTTTTGGGAATAACTCAAGAACCAAAGCAGCTAGATAGATATTCCGAGTTTGGTATGTCGGTTTCTCACGTTTAATAGTCCGAGATCCAGAGGGACTTCCGTCTGGAACCCGCCTTATCCTATAAGACCAAATATTTTTTAAACCTTAAGGGTGGTAGAAATTTCTAAGGTTTTCTTTATTGATAAAAACTGGCTATACTACCTAAATGGCAGCCATTTTTATATTTTTTAATTCAAATTAAAACAAATTAGTTGCTTAATTTACTCACACGAGTAGTCGTATTATATGTATGTTTCACGAGGAAGTGAATGAAAGTATTTTCAAGATGCTAAAACGAACAGCTTATTTGCAGTTTTTAGTAATTAAAAATAATATTAGAGATAAGATTTCTTTGAAAAAAAAATATACTCTTAAATTTTTTTAGAAATCAAGTAAATAATTGTTCTGAATCATATAAATATACTAATAAATATATTCCATTTTTTTTAAATATTTGTAGAGTAAAGATAAAATTAAATATACAACAATAAATTAAATATAACATTATACAACATTAAATATACTATTAAATATACAAGGTAGGATCAAAAAGTTCGGAGACTGTGGTGATATCCCCCAATCCTGATTGGAGGAGAGGGGAACTATTTTACCTTGGCGTAGAAGCACATGTGACACGAGATGTTAAAAGAAAGAAGCAGGTGTTTTTCCAGACAATGCGTGTCAGTGAACTGTAGTCGTTCACGTTCGTCGAAAACAGAAATGGCGTTTGAAGAACAACGTGCGAATATCAAATTCTGCCAGCGTTTGGGGAAATCGCCGACAGAAACATTGCACCCTGCAATGTTTCCCCAAACGCTGGCAGAATTTGATATTCGCACGTTGTTCTTCAAACGCCTTTCCGTTTTCGACGAACGCGGACGACTACAGTTCAGTAACACGCATTGTCTGGAAAAACCCAGCACTGCGAACCTGCTTCTTCCTTTTCACATCTTGCGTCACATGTGCCTCTAAGCCACGATAAAATTGTTCCCCCTCTCCTCCAATCAGGGTTGGAGATATCAGCACAATCTCCGAACTTTTTGATCCTACCTTGTATATAGCAATGTATATATTGCTTTGCATATATTGCAATAAATGCATTAGAAAAATTACATTTTTCATACATTTATGTTATAAACATTTTAATAATTACAATTTTCATTAATTTAATTTACATGCAGAAAGTTTTATCAAGTATTTAACATAAAATTAAAAGTAACAATCAAGTATTTAACATATGCTAAAGTAATAACAGTTTTGACCCATGTTGAAATATCTCAATGCAATGAAAATATTGCGAACATTTGAAGCTTTTAAAATTTCAACTTATCCCCCCCCCCCCAAAAAAAAAACAATTAATTAAACAAATGATATGTGAAAAATTCGTAAACGTATTTAAAATAAATGGAAGTGACGGAAAGTGTGAATTAATTATAGAACTCGCGAAAATTAGATTTATGTTTGACTGAATAAGATTTTACGTGCAACTTAATGTAACTTCAACATTCGGTCAAATTAAATGTGTCGTTGAAATAATTCGTAATTTGAATATCAGATTCTGATGGCGAAACTAGAAATTTAATTAAATGCATCAAAGCTTTTAAAATGAAAAATTAATTATATTTTTGTCAGAAGTATAGAGAAAAATAATCATTACGTGCACATAATTAGTATTTGTGATGAAAAATATTTATAATTGATTTTTAGATTGCTTTAATTAATATCAACATCATGAGCAGCAAGGATCAATTTTATACAGTTATTTTTGAATTCAAATATACGTAACCTTTTCTTACATTTGTATATTTTGTAAAACAGTATACAAACTTTTGATTAGGAATTTAAATATTACTATATAGTATTGTATAGAGAAAGTATTGGAATTTGGATCATTAACACGTTTATTACAAACGATGAACTGGCGAAGGCTAGCCTTTGAACTCCTATACTAGATACCACAGTTCTAAATGCTCACATTTTATTTAAAAGTATAAACAAAAAGAATATAAGTATCATAGAATTTCGAAGAAATTTGCCGTCTATCTTTCAAACTGTCTAGATGAAGAAATTCCAAGTAGCAACCTCAAATATCTAGACAAAATTTACAACCAAAAACTAAAACGCTTCAAATGTTCGAAAATATTGTAAAGAATCTGATGTGGACAGCACATGACTTTCCTTATATAATGCAATGAATTTACTACTTTTACAGTAAAAAAAAATAGATTATTTTTATAGTAGATATTTATATTCTTTCCAAGATATTGAATTTTCGTCAATGAGTCTTCATTTTCATTGATTTAGAGTCATTTTTATCCATTTGGCGAGTTCTTCGTTAATTTAGCAACATTTAAAAAAATCCTCTAAATTTGTCGCCAATATCTCGCCAAGCGATATGGACGGAGAAATAAGTTATTCTTACAGCAGATAAATGACTATTGGCGTTCAAATACAAAAGTATTACTCAAAGTATCTTTTTTCATGATTGGAAAGAACTAGATCCACGAGATGTCACCACATTTATCGCATGGTTATTACATATGAAAAGTGAACATGTTTCTCAATAGGAGATTTTTTTTTTATTTCATATGACTTATCTAAAATTTATGTCAATCGTTTTCTCATGAAAAATTACAT
The DNA here is from genome assembly GCA_951213105.1 of Amaurobius ferox. Taxonomy (NCBI): domain Eukaryota; kingdom Metazoa; phylum Arthropoda; class Arachnida; order Araneae; family Amaurobiidae; genus Amaurobius; species Amaurobius ferox. The sequence goes on along the minus strand of OX578155.1, from coordinate 16,358,888 downwards.
AAGAAATGTCTATTTGCGTAACATTATTAGAGGTTTTGATTTTTTGACGATTTTTTCAAAATTTCACTCGAAAATTTAGGGGGGTTCTGAATATTCGATAGCGTATAAAACAATAGGCTTCCAGTGTTTACGGATTATAATTTTTGTACCAAATTTCGTTCGAATCAGTCCATTCGTTCGTCAGTTATTTTTGAAGTGATGCCTGTGTGTGTATGTCAGACTCACGTTAGACTCCGTTCCGTTATCGTCTCCACAGACTCACTGACACACACACACACACACACACACACAGGCATCACTTCAAAAATGTTAAATTCGTGATCAGGGATGCTTGAAACGTGCTCTCCCGTCGAAAACTCGAATTCTCGACCCCGTCACAATACTGTCCTTACACATTATTGTATATAAGGAAAATAAAAATGCTACGAAAACAATGCAGCACGATTCGGAAGAGATATTGCTAGAAAGTTGACAAAACAAGCAATAACATTGTGTGAAGCATGCATTAGACAACCATTTATGTGTATCCATTGCTTTAATAATACCCATTAAAATAATTTTTCTGGTAAAAAATAGTATACATTATTTCTTTTTTTGATAATTTTTTAACACTTTTCAGCATGGTTGAAAAATGCTGAAGACTCTGTTCATTTGTCTGTCTGTCCATTCGCACGATAACTGACGTAAAAGCGACTTTATCAAAATGAAATTTTAATATGTTTTTGAGACGGTCTGGAGGACATATGAGAATGTAAATGAATAATGTCACCCAATTAGTTTTGGAATGAACCCGGGTTGAAAAAGTAGAATAAATTGAACCCTATGTGGGACCTAATTTTTCAAACATTCTTTAAGCAAATTTAAAATTCACAAATTGGTTCGAAAATTTTAGAAAGTATTCAAATTATTTCAAAAAATGTATAAAAGCAATTTCAGCAAAATATATTCAGTTGTTTTTTAAAATAAATATTAAAAAATAATCATTGCATCCATATTATATGAAGAGGTCACGTGACGCACTTCAAAATGAAATATGGTATCCATCTTTTTTTCTTACTGTAAAAATCGTGATTTTTAAAGTTCTTTTAAACTTTCATTTCGTTTTGCAGTCGTCCTAAAACCGCTTTATTTTTACGTATTTTCTGTGCCAAAGCAATTACAATATTTTTGAGTTTAAATAATCATCAAACTTTGATTATTTCTACAACGAAGCTTAATTTTAATGGATGCAGAATGTAAACAAGTGATTGTAAGATCAGTTGAAAAATAATAATTTAGGTCTGGAGTCTGGAATAAAAGTGATATGAATGAAATATTCATTGCTTTTGCATAGAGAGCCAGACGATGTATATTTCGATGACGTCATTTGAATACAGTTAATTTTTTTCGATGAAGTTTCAAGTTTTAAAATTTAATAAATTACTGTAGTACTGTGATAATTTAAAATATTTCAGCGCTGAACGTATCGCATTTTAGTAATGTTTAAATAAAATTGCATTTCAGTCGGAAAGTGGTTCATAATCAATGCTTTATACATGATTGTTCTTTCTTGTTAAACTATTTCATTTTTAATATAAGAATCTAATTTTTTAAATAATATATCGTCTCTCACCGGTGATTGGCTCGTCCTGCACGCAAAGTATATTGTCACACACCCATGACTGACTCGGCGTATTAATCGGAACTTGGGTTTTCGAGTCCGTAAAATAAGAACTACTTTTTAACACTTTACAACAAAGTTGAAAAGTGTTTATGACTTTGTTCATTCTGTCTGTCTGTCTGTCTGTCTGTCCGTTAGCACGATAACTGCCGTAAAAATGACTTAATCAAAATGAAATTTTAGTATGTTGTTCAGACGGTCTGCAGGACCTATGGGAATATAAATGAATAATATCACACAATTAGTTTTGGATTGAACCCGGGTTGAAAAAATGAAATACATTGAGCCCTATGGGACCTAATTTTTCTAACATTTTTTAAGCGGATATAAAATTCACAAATTGCTTCGAAAATTTTAGGTAATAGTTAAATTGTTCCACAAAATATATAAAATAAAATTCAGCTAAATATATTCAGTAGTTTTTTAAATAAAAATTAAAATAATAATTACACATCTTATATGAAACGATCACGTGACCATGATATGAAACGATCACATGACCCACTTCAAAATGATATATGGCATCCATCTTGTTTCAAATTCGTGATTTTTTAAAGTTCTTTTTAATTCATATTGAGTGTTGTATTCCTCCTAAAACTACTTTATTTCTGCTTAAATTCTGTGCATCTACATACTAAAACAGCACAATGACAATATATTTGAGTTTAAATTCTCATTCAAATTTGATTATTTCTACAACTAAGCCTATTTTTCACCTATGTAAAATGTAAACAGCAAAATATGTAGAATGAGTTGTATTAGAATTACTGTATTTCTTTAACACAAAATAATTCAGTCCATGGAGTCTGCATGGCTGCTATGAATGAAATATTAATTGATTTTATAAACAGAAGGACGATTTTTTTCGATGAAGTTTTAAGCATAAAATTTATGAATTGTAGCTCCATGGTCTTAATTTTTAAATAAAATAAATTATTATAGGATTGTGATGAATGAAATGGAGAAAGTTATGAATGAAATCCTGCTTTTATAGAGAGATCCAGGCGTGTTATTTTTTCTATGACGTCATTTGAATTAATTTCAGTTGTTTTCGATGAAGTTTTCAAATATAATAAATTATTGTAGTATTATGATAGATTTAAAAATATTACCGTGGAATGTATTGCATTTTAGAGATATTTAAACCAGGCAATTTATATTTCAGCGCCGTCATTTGAATGAAGTTCATTTTTTTCAATGAAAGTTTAAGTTTTCAAATATAATAAATCCATGTAGTATTGTGATAAGTTTTAAAATATTACCGAGGAATGTATTGCATTTTCGACTTTTTTAAATAAAATTGCATTGAAGTTGGAAAGTGTTTCATAATCAATGCTTTAAGCATGATTGATCTTTCTTGTTTTAATACTGAGTTTGACCCAGTAGAGATGACATAGGAAATACCAAAATATCAACAAAATTTATATAAAAGAAATTTTGAGTCTAAATTTAATTGTTAATCCACCAATAATATTCTGAAAGAAAATTGTACATATAATGAGAATTCGTTTAGTTGATGATCCGTTTCGGAAGAACAGTAAATCACGAACGCTGCTACGAATACGGAAACAGCGAAAAAACAAAACTAGAACAGTGTTCATAGCACCCTACAATATAACTCTTAGTGTAAACGCCAGAAAATGTTTCGGAACATGACAACGTTCGTCATTTCTGAATCCGTAGTTGGAATGTAATCTAAAAACTGGAATTCCAACTAAAATTTGTGTCCCGTGCAGTTTATCTCTATCTTTTTCAGTTTAGAAGACATTTCGAGCCTAAAGTGAGAATACTCACTCAGACACACACTTTTCAGCTTTTTCAAAAAAAAAAGTTAAAAATATTAAAATTATTTTCGTATCTTCGTAATTGGTACCCTATTTTTGACAAAACAAGTAAAAACTTGTTAACTAAATAAATAAGGTATGACAAATACAGTCGAAATAGTAAATGTTGCATCTTATTTCAATACCTGTATTCTGTCATCTTTATTATATTTAATTTTCAATTGGACGATCTGGTAAATATCTCTATACACGAAACATCTGGAGATTAAAACCAATAAAGCTACTATTGGGGTGATATGTACATCAATTCTTTAAATTGGGGCTTCACATTTCAGATGGAAAATAAATACTGTAGTCAAGGGACATTGGCGTCAGATTCATAAATCAGGAAACTTTACGTAAACTTTGCGTCCCGTGCAGTGAGCGAAATCAGAGCTGGCACGCAACCCTCACATTTGAGAGTCTGTGTATTGATGAAACAGTAAATGCATTTTGTAAGGACGTAAGAAAGCCAATAAATTGAAAAAAGTTCTTATTGAATCGGATTAGAAGTTGTTCTCAATTTTTAACACTTTACAACATAGTTGAAAAGCATTTATAACTTTGCTGCGTATTATTTTCGAGCATATAATCGTCCAAATTGTTTACATTTTTTTAACGCCCCAATTTCAGTCACAGAGTGCATATATAATTATATTTTGGATTGAGTTCTCAGTTTTTGAAGTACTATAAGGTTACAGTTTCGATATTTTAGTATTTTACCTGGGTTTTCCAATGGCTATTACAGCTTACCGAGCAATCGTATTGATCACCTTTGGTAACAAGTTAATAATAAGTAACTGGAATATGTCCCAACTGGACTTTCTCATATCAGAATCCATTTTCATGTAGCTTTTGTTTTCTAAGCACATTTTTGAAATTGGGGCCAAATGATTACAATTATAGCAAGTTACCCTTCACTTTAAAGGGCTAGTAAAAATCTTTTGATTTATACCATACTTGACAATGCACCCCCCTGGAGGAATAAATTGCTCCCCATAGGGGGGGGGGGTCAATGACGTTACGGCTATGTTTCAAGGCAATGATTGAAATTATGAAGTCTAGGAATCATTGAGATATAAATAAACTCCTTTATGTAAGATTGTGTCAAATTTTGTCCTATGTTGCTATGCTAAAAAAATTTAAATTTTCGAAGTTTTTGCTGGAATTTCAGAAACTTCTATCTAGTTCTAGATACTTTGTTATCAAAGCCGTATATAATGTTTCGTGAAAATCCATTCATATTTGTAGCCGCTATCTTGTATACAAAAAATGGACCACAGACAGACAATCATCACTACAAAAGTAGTCAAAACGTGTCCAGGAGGTCCTAAAACATACATTAGCATCAAAATCTCGAATTCGAAAATTTTTACGAAAACAATACTTTCTCTATATTATATTATATAGTACTGAAAAGTAAAAATCTGATGTGGGCAGCACATGACTTTCCCTGCAGACTTATATTCACGTTCTATTTATTTAAATTAAATTTAATTAATTTTTAATTCAATTTTCGTTCTCATTTAAAACTGGACTTATTTTCAAAAATGGTGTAGGACAAATACGAAAAACTAAAATATCTCGAGAACGGCTAGTCCTAGTGTAATGGGGTTGGTCTTATTCTTTCTTCGCTGAAAATTACGTATTAAACAAGCATTTAATGGCAATATTTGAGCATACGTAGTTCTTAAGTTTAGATTTTGATGATTTTTGCGGGCCATTTTGCAAAAAAAGGCAGGTTATTTTTTTTCGAATTATACCAAAATCTAATCAGCACCAGGGTGGCCTACAAGTGACTTATCTACCAAATTTTGTGAAATTCGGTCCATTAGTTTTTCAGTTAGAGTGGTTACAAGCTTTGGCGGGCCATTTCTCAAAAAAAGGCGGGTTCTTTTAACCCGAGTCATACCCAAAACTAATCATCACCAGATTCGTGCACAAGTTACTTACCTACCAAATTTTATGAAATTCGGTCAATTAGTTTTTTAGTTAGAGTGGATACAAAATCTGCACAGACACACAGACAGACGTCACGCTAAAAATAGTTTTTTCGTATTCTAGAGGTCTCGAAACGTGTAGATCCGTCGAAAACTCGAGTTGCGATTTTCGACATGATTCCAATACTTTCCCTATACATTACCATGTATTGCAGGGAAAGTAAAAATGGGTGGGAAAGGGAGGCTATGGGCGCTATAACAGATAATCCAAACGACGCAAATCCGCGAAATTTGGAACAGAGATATTTCAGACACCTTTTGCTTACGGGTGGGGTAGCGTCCATCCCAAACGAAGAACCTCCCAAAAAGACAGGTATTTGGGATAGGGTATGTCAAATACCTGTCTTTTTGGGAGGTTCTTCGTTTGAGATTGACGCTGTCCCACCCATAAGCAAAAGGTTAACTTGAAAAAAGTAGTAAAGATTATCAAATATGTTTAGACTTTCAATATGTAATTATTATGCAACAACTCTACCAATATCATTCTCGTGGATCCAGTACGTTACATTTTGTAATAGTTTTGTATTTTGACTCCGAAGAATTCGTCAATAGTTATTCATTTCGAAGGATATTAATTAAATGTAAATTGTATTTTGATGAAGATTTTGCACATGAGTATGAATATACCATTTAGTTTGGACTTATAAATTGCCAACAACACCCAATTTCATTTTACGTGGTGTCCATTCAATACAGGAAACATTATTCTGTGGATCTTATACAACATCATTATTTCGCTGTGAAAGAATTAAAGTTGTTGCATTAAATAGAAAAGTCATGTGTTGTCCGTATCAGATTTTTTAAGATGTGGCGGGATTTTAGGTTACATTTATCTCGCATAGAAAACTGGTATACATGGAAAATGACAAAAAATATTCAAATTTCATACAGTAAAACATTAGTTTACTTTAAAAATTTTAAAGTTTATCTACCATTAATATTTTTAAAAAAAAATTATTTATAAAATAATATTTCGTTTCGTTATCGAATAAGCTTGTGTTGTATCTTTGATCAAGAATACTGCTACGAATACGGATGTAGCAAGTTAAAAGAAGCGCCAGAATGATGATTACGAACAGTTATTTCAGCCGAAAAATAACGTCCCAAGAAGTAGCTGTTGTGTAAACATTGCCAATGTCAGGAATATAGCAGCCAGCGTTCTTCCTGCAGAATTATCATTCCCAAATCTGTAATTGGCACAGAAGGCCGTTCGCACTTTTTGGAAACGATTTTGTATTTATGTTTCTCGTTAGCATTTTGAGATAAAGTTTTGGCATTTTCAATGTAATCGTCTTCTACTGTTTTGTTTTGATTGGAATATAGAATAAAAGATTTATTTTGAAAATGGCTCCTGAAATTGATAGATGGTTCGAAGGTTACGTAAATGAGCTTTCCGAGAAAAAAATATTCATATCAACAAATTGTAAAGCGGTGTAAAAATCGAGGTTATTGCATTTCAAAGACAGGTATTTTTAATATATTAAATTTGAAAGTAAAAATGAAGAAATGGCCGCAAAATCGCATTCTAAGACTGTTCGAACACGGATCAAGAAAGTGAAGCCTCTGATCCTGAAAGAAAATCCACCAACTCAAAGATCTATTGCATCGAAACTGGGAATGTCGTCTGTCACTGTAAGTAAAATCATTCATAAAGATGTGACGTTGAAAATGATATTTAAATCTAAAGTTCGTCTGCTTTTGCCAAAGCATATTGCGGAAAGAAAAATAAATTGTAGAAAATTATATGAAAAACACCTAGCTGCTGATAAATGGAAATTTGTGGTAACCCTCGATGAGGCATGGGTGCAGTGGCGGATTTAACTGTCGGAAAGGGAACAATTGCCTGGGGCCCCAGCCTAAATGGACCTCAAAGTCATTATCGGAAAAATATGTAAATTCATATTTTAACAATTTGGTCATGTTGTAAATTTAAAAATAGAAATTCAAATTATAATTTTTAATAGTTAATTTTAGTTAAAATTAATATATTGATTTATTTCATTATTAAATGCTTAATTAATTTTAAGGAATTGATCGTTTGAAAGAAATCCAACAGGTAGAGTAGGAGGAATCGTAGGTATGTAATTAGAAAAGGGAATTTTTCTGTGAAGTGGGAAATGCAACTCTACAAACCTGCAGCACTAGTACGGAATTCGAACAAAGTTAATTTAGTTCAAGTTTGTGCTCTGTTTCCATTAATCAATTTGTTGTGCCACTCTTTGTTTACGTACTTCCAGAAATAATGGATAGGAATAAGAGTCCAAAGAGTGGATGTTTAAAGAGACAAGAGGAGGCGGCAAATAAGCCCAAACAAGTAAAGGTCAGTAAATTCTTTCTAAATGATTCTCCTACGTCTACGGAAAACCAAAATAAGTTAACTGACTGTAATGAAACTGAAAGTCTAAAGGAAATTGCTAAACAATGTGGCATGTCAAGTCAGGGTGAATCTTTGGCTGCCAAAGCCAGTGAAAATGGATCTGTAGCTGCAACCGCCAATGAACCTATTTCGCGTGAGAAAACCCAACCAGCATCAACGCCTGCGTTTCAGAATGAATCTACGCTCACGTTTCGTAGATTTGGAAACGACAAAAGTCTTTATGCAAATTGTGTGTTTTTTTTTTAAGAAAACCAAGTTAGAGCTCTTTTGTCGACAGGTTCTTGTCAGCTTAAAGAATGTGATATGCCTGACAGTAAATTTAAGCAGGCAAGTGACAAACGTCCTTTCAGCTCTTTTCTTTATTATAAAAACAAGAAGAAGCCTTTTGTGGGAGATAACTGCAGTTCCTGGTTATCCTATTCACCAACAAATGATACTTATTGCCATTATTATTAGTTATTTGGTGATGAAGCTGCGAAAAAAAGTACGTGGTATACTGGCTTTACCGACCGGAAACATTGATATCAATCGGCCAATAAACACAATTTAAGTAAATCTCATCTAAACAATGCAGTCGCTGTTGCAGCTTTTATTCAGAAAGCAGATATTTGTCATAAACTGAATCAGCGAAGAAGCTAAAAACTGGCGCACATCCTTTTTTGATACTGTACAAACTTCAGCGGTTTATGTGTTGCTTTTTGTGGTCATCGTGAAAATTCGCAGGAGGTGTATCCTAGAATTTACTTGACTATCATAAAATTGATTTCCCCCCATAATCCTATTATGTATGCTCATATTGAATCCCCAAAAAGAATTAGGTACTTGAGGAAAACAATAACTTATGAATTATTGAGTGCATTAGCTGATCAAACCAAAAAATTTATTGTTGATGAATGTAAAGGTGCACAATTTTTCACCTTACTTGCTGACTCAACTACGAATGTTGCTCATTTGGACCAGATGGCCATTTTGTTACGGTACGTTCTTATTTAGAAAGATCAGATAGGTGCTCCGACAATAAGCATTAAAGAGAGTTTCTTGTGTTTCACTCAGCTGAAGAAAGGAGATGCTACATATATTTATAACGTGATAACCGCTATATTACTCGATAAATACGGTTTCCAGAAAATACATCTGTGTGGTCAGGGCTACGATGGTGCAGCCGTATGGCAGGGAGTCAAGGCGGATTGCAGGCAAAAATGAAGGAATGCATCGGTGAAAAATCATTTGCCCCATAAGTTCACTGTGCTGCTCATCAATTAAATGTGGTATTAGTGCATGCTGCAGAAGAAAATGCAAGTCCTTCGATTAAGGTGTTTTTGAGGCGATCCAAAAAATCTTCACTTACTTTTCGCACTCTCACAAACGGTGGAAGGGACTCTTACAAGCAATCAGAAGTCTATCACGAGATTCCAACAGTTTTGGCATTCAGCTTCTCAAAAAGCTTGAAAAACAGGTCTTCGAGTTTGATTGTCACGCAGAAGAAGAAATACAAAACGATCAGCATCAGATTGCTCATAAATCACAGGAGCGAGTACTCCATATTAAAGGTTTGAGTACCAACCGTTGGACTGCACGTCTGAAAGCCGTAGAAGCAGTTCTTTAAAACTTTGAGTGCAGCGTGGATTGCCTAAAGGATGAAATTTCAAGAGATGCAGCCACTGGAAACGACATTATGAGAGCCCAGTCGTTGCTCTCATCGGTAAATAGGCTGTTTTTTCTGAATTTGTTGTGATAACATAATCAACCTTGCATAAGTGCAACTACAGAGAAACGAAATAGACTTGATGAAGCACAGAATTGAATTTTAACAGCATTAACCAAATTGAGAGCTTTGAGGAGTGAAAATGCCTACAATAATTTTATCGTGAAAGCGAAAGCTAATTGGGAGGAAATGGACTGAGAACTTGATGAATTTCCAGTTGTAAGAAAACGGCGAATTAAACAAATGTCTGGTGAAATAGCTAATAAGAATAGAAAATGAATGGTTCTGCCAACTCTCACTCTCCCGGCTGTAGCCTCACTGGGTAATAAACCACCCAGTTTCTCTCCAAGTAGTCGGCAAAAACCCCTCAGGTTTCCTTCTGGCGGAAAAGAGGATAAAATGCATTTAGTTACGCCGGCCACAGGAGCCTAGCCTGTTTGAATTAATAAATTGCCAAAAGCTCCCAATTTCGATTTACGTGGTGTTAATTCAATGCTAAGAAATCCCATGTGTGAAACTTGGACACTATTATTTTATCGTGAAAAAAGCAACGTCACAGGATTTATAAGGAAAGTCATGTGTTGCTTATATATCAAATTTTTAAAGATGTTGCAAAATTTCAGTTCTCAGCAATCTGCAGCGAAGTATACGTGGAAACATAAAAATATAATCAAATTTCATATAATAGAGCGGTAGGTTAAGTTAAAAATTTAAAAGTTTATCAACCGTTAATATTTATAAAATAAAATTCTATATAAAATGAGATTTCAATTAAGCGAGATTTATAATACTCTATAAAGATGTTATATCCAGAACACTGCTCTATATACGAAAGCAGCAAGTGCGTTTTTAAGGAAATATTGTCGACTTACGACATAACTGCATGGTAAGCGCTGGTCAATTTTAGGAAAGTAACAGCGTTCTTTCCTGCCAAATTTCCATTTCCGAATCTATAATTATTATGGTATATTATAAGTAACGTGACAAAAACCAACTTTCAGGGGTCTGTATCAAAGACCAAAGATAGCTATAGACTTGATCTTATTGGAGCATGCGCGCGAAGCTTGGGTCACTAAAATGGCAAAATATTTGAAAGAACACCATTTTAGAACATCCTATCCGATTTTGAAGAAATTTGATTTCTAATCAGTGGTCAATGTGTAGAATGACATCTTTCAAAAAAGTTTTAAATCGAACAATATTTACTGGATTTAAAGCTATTCGACGGAGTTCAAGGGTCTTTATGCAGAATTTGTGCGGATGAGAAGGGTTAAGGCATAAAACGAATCTCTGTCCTCCACACAGTCCTTCCGAGAGGTTGGTGGTAGAGGAAGGAGGGTACGGTCCCTGTGGATGCCTCCTCACTGGTTTCCTGTCTAAATTGGGTGGCACTTCCCGGCCGTCCAAACGGTTATCTTACACCTTTCTGGTAGGTTGGACGGTCTGGGTCTCAACAACAACAACACAGTTGTATGGCGGGTATGGAATGGTAAATAATAATCTTCTTATTATCGGACGCATTTGTAAACAAACCCTCTATCAGTTGGGACATTTTTGACTTTTTAAACGAATTATCTGTCGAACAGTTGCCCTCCCCCGACAAATGTTTTCTTAATTGTAAATACAACCGAGAAGATATAGATTTGCTAATATAATAAATTTCATTAACCTTATAAACTTAATTCAGCATGTAATATTTCTATATATATATATGCTATATCAAAGTTGAAACTAGATAAAATTTAATGCCTGTGACTGTTACTGTAATCATGTGAGATGCAGGATCGGGATTAAATTTCATTCAAAAAATATGTTGTGGGCAGCACATGACTTTTCCTGCAGACTTATATCCACGATCTTTTTATTTCAATTAAATTTAATTCACTTTTAATTCGATTTTCGTTCTCATTTGATAACTGGACTTATTTTCAAAGGTGGCGTGGAGAAAATATGAAAAAACTAATATATCTCGAGAACGGCTAGTCCTAGTGTAATGGGGTTGGTCTTATTCTTTTCTTAGTTAAAAATTACGTATTAAATAAGCATTTAATGGATATATTTGAGCATACGTAGCTTTTTAGTTTAGATTTTGACAATTTTTTGGGGCCATTCTGCAAAAAAAGGCAGGTTATTTTTTTCGGAATCGTACCAAAATCTAATCAGCACCAGGACGACCTATACGTGACTCATCTACCGAATGTTGTGAAATTCGGTCCATTAGTTTTTCAGCTAGAGTGGATACAAGCTTTTGCGGGCCATTTCGCAAAAAAAAGGCGGGTTTTTTTATCCCGAATCGCACCCAAAACTAATCAGAACCAGACTCGCCCATAAGTGACTTACCTTAAAAATTTTGTGAAATTCGGCGCATTAGTTTTTTAGTTAGAGTGGATACAAAATCTGCACAGACAGACACACACACAGACGTCACGTTAAAAATGGTTTTATCGTATTCTAGAGGTCTCGAAACGTGTAGATCCGTCGAAAACTCGAGTTGCGATTTTCGACATGATTCCAATACTTTCGCTATACATTACCATGTATTGCAGGGAAAGTAAAAAAGAACATGGGTCTGCAGGATTTGAGTTAAAATGTTTATTTGCATTAGGTGTACTGTCTAGGACAGACCACTTAGGCCTCCTTTCGTAATTCCACATGTGAGTTTTCGGGCCAGTCCGGTATCTTACTTTCTTTTAAATAATTCGGGTCCACTAGATTACTGTTGAAAAGTTTTACGGCATCGGATCTACAATCTGTGGGGCCCCACGTCCGCTTATCGTAAATTTACATGCGAAGTTTAGGGGCCTGACCGGGTCTATATGTAACTTTTAAACATTCCATAGCCCATTTTAGTCTTAGTCAATTAAAAGAAAATAATTACGACTAAGAAGGGCTTCGTGCAATAACGTGGAGAGTTTGGAAACTCTGCCTGTCTCCATAGACCAGAAAGTACAAAGCTTATTTAGCGGAATTTTATCCCAAAACATTTTGAGATTTCATTAATATTTTGGAAGAGAGCATTTATGTTTACTTTCCCTGCAATCGATACAAGGTGATGTATTGGAAAGTATTGGAATTGTGCCGAAAAGCGCAACTCGAGTTTTCGATGTATTTACACGTTTTGGGAGAATACGAGAAATAGAATACGAAGAATATGAATAGAATACGAAGAATATGAATAGAATACGAAGAATATGAATAGAATACGAAAAATATGAATAGAATACGAAATAAGAATACCAAAAAACTATTTTTAGCGTGACATCTCTGTGTATGTGTGTCTTTGTGTGTGTGCCTTTCTGTCTGTCTGTTTGTGCAGATATTGTATCCACGCTAACTGAAATACTAATGGACCTAATTTCATAAAATTTGGTAGGTAAGTCCCTTGTGGGTGACCCTGGTGCTGATTAGATGTTGGTACGATTCGGATAAAAGAACATGCTTTCTTTTACGAAATGGCCAACAAAAATCGTTAAATCTAAAAATAAAAGACAATTAAATGCTTATTTTATACGTAATTTTCGAAGAAAGAAAGGAATAAGACAAAGGAAGAAGAGGAATAAGACAAACGAATAAGACAAACCCTATTACTCTAGGACTAGCCCTTTCTCGAGATATTTTAGTGTTTTCGCATTTTCGCTACGCCACCTTTGAGAATAAGTCCAGTTACCAAATGAAAACGAAAATTGAATTAAAAGTAAAAATACCGGGTTATTCGAAATAATAATGAATGTTATTTTCTTGAATTATACTCTATTTAATGAATTATTGAAGAAACAAAGAGAACGTGAATATGAGTCTGCAGGGAAAGTCATGTACTGCCCACATCAGATTCTTTGTACTTGATGGCAATTTTTTTATCATGAAGTGGTGTTTTCAAGTGATTTGAAATGATTGCGTAAGAATACATATTTCAAAACACATTTTTATGAGATTTGAGGTGACTGTGTAAGGAAACACATTTAAAAGAAATCTGATGTGGGCAACACATGACTTTCCTTATATAATGTAATGAATTTACTACTTTACAGTAAAAAAATAGGTTTTTCTTATAGTAGATACTAATATTCTTTCCAAGATATTGAATTTTTAACAATTAGTCGTCATTTTCATTGATTTAGCGTCATTTTTATCCATTTGGCGAGATTTTCGTTAATTTGGCAACATTTCAAAAAGTCGCCAAGTTGGCGGCATTCCGCCAAATTCGTCGCCAAAATCTCGCCAAGCGTTATGCACTAAGAAATAAGTTATACTTACAGCAGATAAATGACTATTGGCGTTCAAATACAAATGTATTACTCAAAGTATCTTTTTTCACGAATGGAACGAGCTAGATCCACGAGAATGATGTCACCCAATTTATCGCATGGCATTACATATGAAAAGTGAACATGTTTCTCAATAGGAAATATTTTTTTTTATTTTATATGACTTTTTGATAATTTTTTTGTAAAATGTACAATATGTCGAGAACGGTTCATGTTAGCGTTCTAAAATTCATGCCAATTGTTTTCTAATGAAAAAGTACATAAGAAATGTCTATTTGCATAACTTTATTAGTGGTTTTGAATTTTTGACGATTTTTTCAAAATTTCATTCGAAAATTTAGGGGGGTTCTGAACATTCGATTGCGTATATAAAAACAATAGGCTTCCAGTGTTTACGGATTGCGATTTTTGTACCAAATTTGGTTCGAATCGGTCCATTCGTTCGTCAGTTATCGTCTCAACAGACTCACTGACACACACACACACACACATACTTTCACACACACACACACACACACACAGACATCACTTCAAAAATGTTCGATTCGTGATCAGGGATGCTTGAAACGTGCTCTCCCGTCGAAAACTCGAATTCGAATTTTCGACCCCGTCACAATACTTTCCTTATACATTATGTATATAAGGAAAGTAATATATATTTTAAATGTGAAGCGCAGTACAAAACTAGGTATCCGTAGGCGAGTACTAATTAGGTGTCAAGACTTACCCTTGAAAAAGATGTTTTGATCATGTGCAATGGTGCAATTTTGCTCATGTTCAATTTTACCCATGTGCAATTTCAGCAAACTGAAAAATCTGATGTTGACAACACACGATTTTTCCTACAGATTAAATTCATTATTAATTTCGTATAAAGTACGTATTTTAAAATACGTAAATGACGTGCAAAATAAGTATTTAAATTGATATATTTCAGCATACTTAGTGTTTTATTTTAGATTTAAAGATTTTTGCGGACCATTTCGCAAAAATAGGCAGGTTTTTTTTTCCCGAATCATACCAAAATCTAATCAGCATCAGATTAACTTACAAGTGATTTATCTAGCATATTTTGGGAAATTTGGTCTATTAATTTCACAGCTAGGGCCATTTCGTAAAATAAAGGTGGTTGTTTTATTCTGAATCGCCCAAATCTAATCATCACAAGGGTCACCCACAAGGGACTTTAGAAATTTTATGAAATTCAGTCAATTAGTTTTTCAGCTGGAGTGAAAACAAAATCTGCTCGCACAAACACACACACAGACATCAAGTTAAAAATAGTTTTTTCGTGGTCTAGAGATCCCAAAACGTGTAACTCTGTCGAAAACACGAGTTGCAATTTTCAAATATGATTCCAGTACTTCCCTATACATTACCATGTATTGCAGGAAAAGTAAAAATCTGATGTGGGCAGCACATGACTTTCCCTGCAGACTTATATTCACGTTCTCTTTATTTTAATTAAATTTATTTCACTTTTAATTCAATTTTCGTTCTCATTCGGTAACCGGACTTATTTTCAAAGGTGGCGTAGAGAAAATACGAAAAACTAAAATATCTCGAGAACGGCTAGTCCTAGTGTAATGGGGTTGGTCATATTCATTTCGTCGTTAAAAATTACGTATTAAACGTGCATTTAATGGATATATTTGAGTATACCTAGTTCTTTAGTTTAGATTTTGACGATTTTTGCAGGCCATTCTGTAAAAAAAGGCAGGTTAGTTTTTTCTGAATCGTACCAAAATCTAATCAGCACCAGGATGACCTATACGTGACTTATCTACCGAATTTTGTGAAATTTGGTCTACTAGTTTTTCAGCTAGAGTGGATACAAGCTTTTGCGGGCCATTTCGCAAAAAAAGGCGGGCTCTTTTATCCCGAATCGTACCCAAAACTAATCAGCACCAGAATTGCCCACAAGTGACTTACCTACAAAATTTTGTGAAATTTTGTGTATTAGTTTCTTAGTTTGAGTGGATAAAAAATCTGCACAGGCAGACAGACACACAGACAGACACACAGACACACACACACAGACGTCTCCTAAAAATAGTTTTTTCGTATTCTAGAGGTCTCGAAACGTGTAGATCCGTCGAAAACTCGAGTTGCAATTTTTGACATGATTCCAATACTTTCCCTATACATTACCATGTATTGCAGGGGAAAAAAATCTGATGTGGGCAGCACATGACTTTCCCTGCAGAGTTATATTAACGTTCTCTTTATTTAAATTAAATTTATTTCACTTTTAATTCAATTTTCGTTCTCATTCGGTAACCGGACTTATTTTCAAAGGTGGTGTAGAGAAAATTCGGAAAAGAAAAATATCTCGAGAACGGCTAACCCTTGTGCAATGGGGTTGGTCTTATCATTTTCGTCATTAAAAATTGCTTATTAAACGAACATTTAATAGATATATTTGAATATACCCAGTTCTTAAGTTTAGATTTTGATGATTTTTGCGGGCCATTTTGCTAAAAAAGGCAGGTTATTTTTTTTCGAATTATACCAAAATCTAATCAGCACAAGGGTGGCCTGCAAGCGACTTATCTACCAATTTTTGTGAAATTCGGTCCATTAGTTTTTCAGGTAAAGTGGATACAAGCTTTTGCGGGCCATTTCGCAAAAAAAGGCGGGTTCTTTTAACCCGAGTCATACCCAAAACTAATCAGCACCAGATTCGTACATAAGACTTACTTACCAAATTTTATGAAATTCGGTCAATTAGTTTTTTAGTTAGAGTGGATACAACATCTGCACAGACAGACAGACAGACACACAGACACACACACAGACGTCACGCTAAAAATAGTTTTTTCGTATTCTAGAGGTCTCGAAACGTGTAGATTCGTCGAAAACTCGAGTTGCGATGATTTCAATACTTTCCCTATACATTATCATGTATTGCAGGGAAAGTAAAAAGGTCTTACATGAACATGTATTCGAAAATATTTATGTAAATTGCGTTGTATAATGTACCAGACAGCGCTCTAATTACATTTGCACGTTTTCATAAAATTAAACTTTTTTCATTAACGTGTCTTTTTGAAACTTATATTTCGAGGGCGGTTAATAATAAACGTGACTGTGAAATCATAATTTAAGTGAAATCATAAAGATAAAAAATCAAAATTTTATATATATTTTTTTTTTCTTCGTAAATTTTGCCAGAAAATTTTGAAAAATCTATATCGTTATTTCAAATGATAACAATCATAACATATGTTACCTTTCATTCCATAGTGCTAGCGCAAATCTTTGGATTGATAACACGTTTGAGAATATACCCCCTCGGGGGGATAACTCTCCCTCCCCACGAAAATGCTAATGACGTCACGAATACAAAAATTGTATCCCGGCAATTTTTACTTTCCTTACATACATATAATGTGCAGGGTGTTTCAAAATGATTAACCCGATTTCAAATGGCTATAATTTTGTAACAATGAATTGTGTATTAAGAAATCAGATGTGAGCAACACGTGACTTTCCTTATATAATGCAAAGCATTTACTACTTTTAAAGTAAAATAATAAGTTTTTGCTATAGTAGATACTTTTATTCTTTCCAAGATATTGAATTTTCGACAATTAGTCGTCATTTATATTGATTTAGCGTCATTTTTATCCACTTAGCGAGATTTTCGTTAATTTGGCAAAATTTAAAAAGTCGCCAAGTTGGCGACATTCCTTCTTTGCCAAAATCTCGCCAAGCGTTATGGACGGAAAAATAAGTTATTCTTATAGCAGATAAATGGCTATTGGCGTTCAAATACAAAAGTATTATTCAAAGTATATTTTCTCCTGAATGGAAGGAGTTGTTGTTGTTGAGACCCAGACCGTCCGACCTACCAGAAAGGTGTAAGGTAACTGTTTGGACGGCCGGGAAGTGCCACCCAATTTAGACCGGAACCCAGTGGGGGAGGCATCCACAGGGACCGTACCCTCCTTCCCCTACCACCAACCTCTCGGAAGGACTTACGGACCCACATGTTTAACGTGATCGTACTCCGCGTGAACACGGCGGCAGTTTTTGGCAGTGGCTGGAATCGAACCCGGGTCTACCGAGTGCAACTCCAGCGCGCTAACCAATGGGCTACCGCGCCCCCGAATGGAAGGAGTTTGATCCACGAGAATGATGTCATCAAATTTTTCGCATGATATTACATATGAAAAGTAAACATGTTTCTCAACAGTTAACATATATTTTTTTAATTTATGGAATTTTTTGATAAATTTATTTGCAAAATGTGCAATAACTCGAAAACGGTTCCTGCTAGTGTTCTAAAGTTTATGTCAATCGTTTTCTAAGGAAAAATTACATAATAAATGTCTATTTGCGTAACTTTTTTAAAGGTTTTGATTTTTTGATGATTTTTTAAAATTTCACTCAAAAATTTAGGGGAGTTCTGAACATTCGATTACGTTTAAAAACAATATGCTTCCAGTATTCACGAATTGTGATTTTTGTTCCAAATTTTATTCGAATCGCTCCATTCGTTCGTGAAATATCGTCTCCACAGGCTCACTGACACACACACGCACACACATACTTTCACACACACACACACACACATACACACATCACCTCACAAATGCTTGATTCGTGATCAGGGATGCTTGAAACGTGCCCTCGCGCCGAAAACTCGAATTCGAATTTTTGACCCCGTCACAATACTTTCCTTATACATTATGTATATAAGGAAAGTAATTAATATATATCACTTGAAAGAAGAAATTTCCAAGTTTTACAATGTCACGTTCTGGTACGTTTGTGGCTTCGCAATAGGCAGTAAAAAGTTGTTTTTGAAAATATCGACTACGCAGTAGACAGTTTTTTGCGTGTTGCGGTTTTCGAACTATAAATCGGTAATTCCCGTTCAACGTCAGTTCCGTAGACGTTACATAATTAAACCGCCATGTGTTAAAAGCATGCGTAGTTGGTATCAGCAATCGAACAAACAGGAAGCGTGTGCAAAGGCCGCAGCACAGATTTGGCATTAACAAATTAGCCTCCCAGATCCCCAGATCTGACGCCAAGTGATTTTATTTATTTATTTATTTTTCTTTGGGGGGGGGGGGGGAGAATACATAAAGGATACTGTGTTCGTACAACTTGCACCCATAAACCTGCATGATCTCAAAAACCGCATTACTGCCGCTGTGGCAATGGTAACACAGGATATTCTGGATCAAGTTAAGTTCGGCTAGGATTTGATTATCTCATTGACGCTGTTCGTGAAACTGAAACAGGTCACATCGAACACTTGTAGATAAAATTTAGATATTATTTTCCCTTTAATTTCATGTATAACTTAAATGATTGTTATTATACGTAATTTTTAACGATGAAAACAGTACGACTAACCCCATTACACTAGGACTAGCCGTTCTCGAGATATTTTAGTTTTTTGCGCTTTTTCGCTACGCCACCTCTGAAAATAAGTCCAGTTACCAAATGAGAACGAAACAAATTCAGTGTGATTTTAAATAATTATGAGTGTTATTTTGTACAATTAAACTCAATATAATGAACTATTGAAGAAATAAAGAGAACGTAGTTTGCAGGGAAAGTCATGTGCTGCCCACATCAGCTTTTTTTGCCCTACAAACCCAACTTCAAGTTCCAATTTTGCACAAATCTAATACTTTCCCTATGCATCATCATGTATTGTATGGAAAGTAATAAGTGAAAACATCCTAATGCTCACATACATACAAAACCTCGGAAGGAAAATAAATACAAAAAATCTGATGTGGGCAGTATATGACTTTCTCTGCAGACGCGAATTCGTTCTTTTTATATTTCTTTAAGAACTCATTAAATTGAGTTTAGTTGTACAAAATAATACAAAATTTTCATTTTTAATTCAATTTCTGCTTTTATTTGGAAATTGGACATTTTTCCACAAATATCTCGAGAACGGTCAGTCCTAGAGTTATAGAGTTGCTCTTATTCTTTCCCTCGTCAAAAATTACATATACAACAAGCATTTAATTGATACATTTGAATATGCGTAGTCTTTTTTTAGATATTGGCGATTTTTGCGGGCCATTTCGTAAAAAAGGGCAGGTTGTTCTTCTAGAAAGCACCAGAGTATCCCACAAGTGATTTATCTACCAAATTTTGTGAAAATTGGTCAATTAGTATTTCATCTAGAGTGGATACATGAGATTTTTTCGGGCCATTTCGGAAAAAAAAGCGGGTTCTTTTTTTCCGAATTGTACCAAAAACTAATCAGCACCAGTGTCATGCACAAGAATCTTACCTACCAAATTTTATGAAATTCGGTCCATTAGTTTTTGAGTTAGAGTGGATACATTCATTGCACAGACACACAGACACACACACAGACGTCACGCTAAAAATGGTTTTTTCGTATTCTAGAGGTCTCGAAACTTCCGTCGAAAACTGGAGTTGCGATTTTCGGCATGATTCCAATACTTCCGCTATACATTACCATGTATTGCAGGGAAAGTAAAAATCTGATGTGGGCAGCACATGACTTTCCCTGCAGACTGAAATTCATAATTTCTTTATTTCTTTAATAATTCGTTAGATTGAGTTTTATTGCACTAAATAACCCTAAATTTGCATTTTTAATTCAATTTTTGTTTTTATTTGATAATTGGACATTTTCCCGAAATCGGCGTAACAAAATTGCAAAAAATCTCAAATATCTTGAGAACGGTTAGTTCTAAAGTATAATGGAGTGTGTTATATTCTTTTCCTCGTCAAAAATTGAGTATAAAACAAAAATTCTTTTGATATATTTGAATATATATAGTCTTTTTTTTATTTTGGCGATTTTTGAGGGCCATTTCGTAAAAAGAGGCAGGCTGTTCTTTTCCGAATAATTCTAATCAGCACCAGTGTATCCCACAAGTAACTAACTTATCTACCAATTTTTGTAAATTGGGTCAATTAGTATTTTAGCTATTGTATATACATGAATTTTTTGCGGGCCATTTCCTTAAAAAAGGCAGATTGCTCTTTTCCGAAACATACCGAAATCTGATCAGCACCAGTGTCGACCACAAGCGACTTATCTATCAAATTTTATGGAATTTAGTCGATTAGTTGAGTTAGAGTGGAAATATACAATTTTTGCGGGACATTTCGTGAAAAAAGGTAGGTTGTTCTTTTCAGAATCGTACCAAAATCTAATCAGCACCAGGGTGACCTGCAAGTGACTTATGTACCAAATTTTGTAAAATTTGATCAAATAGTTTTTCAGTTTACAGGCAATTTTTGTGGGCCATTTCGCAAAAAAAGGCGGGGTGGTTTATTCCTTTTAGTACCCCAAAACTAATCACCACCAGGGTCACATAGAAGTGTTTTACCTACCAAATTTTATGAAATTCGGTCCATTAGTTTTTTAGTTAGAGTGGATACATACATTGGACAGACAGACAGACAGACACACAGACAGACAGACAGACACACACACAGACGTCACGCTAAAAATAGTTTTTACGTATTCTAGAGGTCTCGAAACGTGTAGACTGGAGTTGCGACTTTCGGCATGATTCCAATACTTTCCCTATACATTACCATGTACTGCAGGGAAAGTAAAAATCAGATGTGGGCAGCACATGACTTTCCCTGCAGACTTATATTTACGTTCTCTTTATTTTAATTACATTTAATTCACTTTTAATTCTATTTTCTTTCTCATTTGATATGGACTTCTTTTCAAAGGTGGCGTAGAGAAAATACGAAAAAACAAAAATATCTCGAGAACGGCTAGTCCTAGTGTAATGGGGTTGGTCATATTCTTTTCTTCGTTAAAAATTACGTATTACACATGAATTTTATGGATATATTTGAGCATACGTAGTTTTTTATTTTAGATTTTGGCGATTTTTGAGGGCCATTTTGCAAAAAAAGGGAGGTTATTTTTTTCCGAATCATACCAAAGTCTAATCAGAACCAGCGTGTCCCACATGTGACTTACCTACCAAATTTTGTGGAATTCGGTCCATTAGTTTTTCAGCTAGAGTGGATACAAGCTTTTGAGGGCCATTTCGCAAAAAAAGGCGGGTTCTTTTATCCCAAATCGTACCGAAAACTAATCAGCACCAGACTCGCTCACAAGTGACTTACCTACCACATTTTGTGAAATTCGGTCCATTAGTTTTTTAGTTAGAGTGGATACAAAATCTGCACAGACAGACAGACACACACACAGACGTCACGCTAAAAATGTTTTTTTCGTATTCTAGAGGTCTCGAAACATGTAGATCCGTCGAAAACTGGAGTTGCGACTTTCGGCATGATTCCAATAATTTCCCTATACATTACCATGCACTGCAGGGAAAGTAAAAATACTTCCACCAATTCTATAAATTAGACGTTACACATTTCTCACGGAAAATAAATGTACGAAACTACAGATAATGGCGCATCAGACTCATAAATAAGAAGTCATATATTGGAAAATCTTTGCGTAATGTCCCTTGTCTGATATCCAAGACCACACGCAACTCTTACATTTCTGTGTGTATAAGAAAAAGATGAATGTATTTAATTCTCCTGTCTTTCGAAACTCTTATTTGAGTCGTCGTTCATAATTACTTTCCCTGCAATACCCTTCCCTAATGTATAGAGAAAGTATTGGAATCATGCCGAAAATCGCAACTCGAGTTTTCGACGGATCTACACGTTTCGAGACCTCTAGAATACGACAAAGCTATTTTTAGCGTGACGTCTGTGTGTGTGTGTCTGTGTGTCTGTCTGTCTGTGTGTCTGTCTGTGTGTCTGTCTGTGCAGATTTTGTATCCACTCTAACTAAAAAACTAATGGACCGAATTTCATAAAATTTGGTAGATAAGTCACTTGAGTATGATCCTGGTGCTGATTAGTTTTTAGTACGATTCGTAAAAACAGAACCCGCCTTTTTTTGCGAAATGGCCAGTAAAAAATTCAGTTATCCACTCTAGCTAAAATGCTAACTGACCAAATTTCACAAAATATAGTAGATAAGTTATTTGTGGGATACTTTGGTGCTGATTAGATTTTGATATTATTCGGAAAAGAACAGCCTGCCTCTTTTTACGAAATGTCCCTCAAAAATTGCCAAAAGCTAAGAAAATCTACGTATGTTCAAATATATCAATTAAATGCTTGGTTTATACGTAATTTTTGATGAGGAAAAGAATAAGAACAACTCCAGTACTCTAGGACTAACCGTTCTCGAGATATTTGAGATTTTCGCATTTAGTTATGCCGATTTTCGAAAAATGTCCAATTAACAAATAAAAACAGAAATTGAATAAAAAATGCAAATTTAGGATTATTTTGTGCAATTAAACTCAATTTAATAAATTATTAAAGAAATAAAGAATAAATGAATTTGAGTCTGCATGGAAATTCATGTGCTGCCCACATCAGATTTTTTTTAATTGGATTCTGAAATCAGTAAGTCTACCCAGGACCCGTCTAAGCTTTCCCGGGGTCCAAGTAAATACTCGAGCCCCCTATTTATAGTAGAGGATTAGTGGAGAATTAGCTCAGTATTACATAAGTTGTTATTGTGTATTTTAGCGTGTTTTATATTAGCTGTAATGTGATTTCCCTTTCTCAATAACTGGGCGTGTACCTGCTGAGAAGTAAGTGTACTCCAAATATACTCTTTTTTGCAAAAATTGCAACACCACGAAGGAATCATCAGAATTGAATGAAATTTATTCCATAAACGATCTGTATTGATACAAATAAACGCTTAAATTTATAAAGCAAAAAAAAAAATCTAATGTGGGCAATACATGACTTTTTTTGCAGACTTATATACATGTTCTCTTTATTTTATTTAAATTTAATTAACTTTTAATTCTATTTTCATTCTCATTTAGTAACTGAACTTATTTTCAAAGGTGGCGTAGAGAAAATACGAAAAAACTAAACTATCTCGAGAACGGCTAGTCCTAGTGTAATGGAGTTGGCCTTATTCTTTTCTTCGTTAAAAATTATGTATAAAACAAGTATTTAATGGATATATTTGAGCATACGTAGTTTTTATTTTAGATTTTTGCGATTTTTGCCATTTCGTAAAAAAGGCAGGTTGTTCTTTTCCGAATCGTACCAAAATCTAATCAGCACCAGATTATCCCACAAGTAACTTATCTACCAAATTTTGTGAAATTTGGTCAAAATACTATTTTAGCTAGAGTGGATACATGAAATTTCTATGGGCCATTTCGCAAAAAAAAAGCGGGTTCTGTTTTTACGAATCCAATCAAAAACTATTCAGCACCAGAGTCTCATCTAAGTGACTTACATATCAAATTTTATGAAATTCGGTGCATTAGCTTTTCAGTTAGAGTGGATACATACATTGCACAGACACACAGACAGACACACAGACACACACACACAGACAACACGCTAAAAATAGATTTTTCGTATTCTAGAGGTCTCGAAACGTGTAGTTCCGTCGAAAACTCGAGTTGTTATTTTTGGCACGATTCCAATACTTTCCCTATACATTACCATGTATTGCAGGGAAAGTAAAAAAAAAATTACATGTCGAAAATCAGTATTTGGTGAAGCCACCACTCGCTGCAATAAGTAATTTATACGACCTGGCATCGAATCAAACAGATTTTGAATTTGTACCTGAAGAAGAGCATTCCAGATTGCTTCTATCCGATACCAAAGTTCAGCTGTATTAGCTACGGGACGAGCGTCACGAGATAGACGCCAAACGGTGAAATCCCTGACATGTTCAATAAGCGACATACCCGGTAAATAGGTAGGTCAAAGAAGAAGCTGTATCAGTTGTGCTGAAAAGAAGTCTTGAACATTCCTAGCAACATGTGGACGGGAATTGTCGTGTTGCAATACAACTCCAGGAATGCTTTGAAAGAACGGTATGACTTCGGGCAACATAATATTTCTGATGTACTGGTTTGGAGATTACGCACAACTCTTAGCAGCTGAGATCTCTCAAGATACTCAGTGGCATCACAGACTGTCACCCTTGGCGTTCGTCCAGTATAGCGTTGGATAATGCACTCCAGAAGGTGACGTTCACCGCTATAGCGTCTAACGCGGATGGGGCCATCACTGTACGGGAAATTGAAGCGGGATTCATCTGAAAAGATAACTTGTTGCCAATCGATAGGCCAGTGTCTATGTTGATGAGTCCATTGTAACCGCAGGCGTCTATGATGGTCTTGCGCTAGGAGAATCCTACACAAAGGATTTCTTGCAAGCAGTTCACAGTGCAGCAGACGACGACGTTATGTTGGAGCAAACAATGACACTAGCCCATTGGTTAGCGCGCTGGAGTTGCACTCGGTAGGCCCGGGTTCGATTCCAGCTACTGCCAAAAACTGCCGCCGTGTTCATGCGGAGTGCGATCACGTTAAACATGTGGGTCCGAAAGTCCTTCCGAGAGGTTGGTGGTAGGGGAAGGAGGGTACGGTCCCTGTGGATGCCTCCCCCACTGGGTTCCGGTCCAAATTGGGTGGCACTTCCCGACCGTCCAAACTGTTACCTTACACCTTTCTGATAGGTCGGACGGTCTGGGTTTCAACAACAACAACAACACCTGTGGCAGTGCCAACGGCCCTACCGTTGTTCGGTAGGGTTCAGCACCGGTTCTTCAACACCGGTTCTCGTTCGATCACCGAAGTCAAGCAGCATCGGGCACGGTTAGTACTTGTGTGGGTGACCACCTGGGAGCACCGCGTGCTGTTGGTACATTTCGGGCGCGGTAGCCCTTGGTTTGCGTGCTGGATTTGCACGCTGCCACAACGGCCGCCGTGTTCATGCGGAGTACGATCACGTTAAACATGTGGGTCCGTAAGTCCTTCCGAGAGGTTGGTGGTAGGGGAAGGAAGGTACGGTCCCTGTGGATGCCTCCCCTACTGGGTTCCGGTCTAAATTGGGTGGCACTTCCCGGCCGTCCAAATGTTTACCTTGCACCTTTCTGGTAGGTCGGGCGGTCTGTGTCTCAACAACAACAACAACACCTGTGGCAGTGCTACAGTACGTTCTGTCAACTGTCGAGATGAAGTTGTATGGTCGTCCATCACTGCCATGTGGATGAGATGTCTATCATCCAGTGTGACGTAACATTTCGTTGACCACTACCAGATTTGCGACTTGTATGGTTCTCGTCAGTTCACTGTTTCCACATTCGCATCACAGTCGTGGCTTTGCGCTCCATACAAGCTATTATTGCACTATAAGAAAAATCCCTTCACAAAGGCCGACTATTCGCCCCCATTCAAATTCCATAGCTTGCTCATATGGCGCCCTCTGTTGTCGTAGAGACATAGTGACTTTTCATGAAACGTGCACCGTTGCCAGACAACCATAGACTATTTTCAACGTCCCGCTACAGCTCTCTATTTATACAGCTAAAACAGCAGTTTGGAGGGCGCTGCTCAGCCCACACATGCGTGGTGACTCTGAAATTCTAATCATTCGCATAACACACCGTAATTTGCATTTGCTAAAAGTTTCAGCGTAATTCCTTCATGGTGTTGTAATTTTTGCAAACATTAGTTTAAGTAAATTAGGTATGACAAATACAGACGAAATAGTAAATGTTGCATCTTATTCCAATATCGGTATTCTGTCATCTTTATTACATTTAATTTTCAATTGGACGATCTGGTAAATATCTCTATACACGAAACATCTGCAGATTAAAACTATAAAGCTACTATTGGGGTGATATGTACATCAATTCTTTAAATTGAGGCTTCGCATTTCAGATAGAAAATAAATACTGTAGTCAAGGGACTTTGGCGTCAACTCATAAATCAGGAAACTTTACGTAAACTTTACGTCCCGTGCAGTGAGCGAAATCCGAGCTGGCACGCAACCCTCAAATTAACAGTAAATGCATTTTGTAAGGACGTAAGAAAGCCAATAAATTGAAAAAAGTTCTTATTGAATCGGATTTGAAGGTTTTTCTCAATTTTTAACACTTCACAACATAGTTGAAAAGTGTTTATGACTTTATTTATTCTGTCTGTCTGTCCGTTCGCACGATATCTGCCGTAAAAATGACTTTATTAAAATGAAATTTTAGTATGTTGTTGAGAGGACCAGCGGGGCATATGGAAATGTAAATGAATAATATCACCCATTTAATTTTGGATTAAACCCGGGTTGAAAAAATGAAATACATTGAACCCTATGGGACCTAATTTTTCAAACATTTATTAAGTTAAAATCGACAAATCGCTTCTAAAATTTCAGAAAACATTCAAATTATCCCATAAAATGTATAAAAAAATTTCAGCAAAATATGTTTGTTAGAATTTAAATAAAAATTAAAATGATAATGACACCCATATTATTTGAAGAGATCACGTGACCCACTTCAAAATATAATATAGCGGCTGTTTAGTGAAACGACTTTCGTCAACATTCTGTGAATAATATCGCTTATTCTGTGAAATTAATGGAACATTTGACTGTTGTTTGATTGTATATTTTGCCTGCTTACTTTGTGCTAGTGCATAAACGTAAGTTATTCAGAAACCTGGACTCGTGTTTGTGTCCTCTATATACACCCACGATTCTTTAGGATACGTTTCGTAACAATATCAATGGAAATTTTTTTCCACGTACCCTTTAAAATGAGGTGTAACACGTTATCATGTGGCCGGACGTCCATTAAGCTGCTCATGTCTTCGGACCAGTCGGTCGTTCTGGGCTTTCGACGCTATCATGTGGATCATGGATCATGTAGACACATCATGTGAACACACATGTGAATCATGTGTATCAACGATACAGATTTTTCATATTTTTACTTTCCTTAAATACAATAATGTATAAGGAAAGTATTGTGACGGGGTCGAAAATTCGAATACGAGTTTTCGACGGGAGAGTACGTTTCAAGCATCCCTGATCACGAATCGAACATTTTTAAAGTGATGTCTCTCTGTGTGTGTGTGTGTGTGTGTGTGTGTGTGAAAGTATGTGTGTGTGTGTCAGTGAGACTGTGGAGACGATAACTAACGAACGAATAGACCGATTCGAACGAAATTTGGTACAAAAATTACAATCCGTAAACACTGGAAGCCTATTGCTTTTATAAGCAATCGAATGTTCAGAACCCCCCCTAAATTTTCGAGTGAAATTTTGAAAAAATAATCAAAAAATCGAAACCTCTAATAAAGTTACGCAAATAGACATTTCTTATCTAAATTTTCATTAGAAAACGATTGACATAAATTTTAGAACGTTAACATGAACCGTTCTCGAGATATTGCACATTTTTAAAAAAAAATTTCAAAAAATCATATAAAATAAAAAAAAATATATTTCCTATTGAGAAACATGTTCACTTTTCATATGTAATACCATACGATAAATTTGGTGACATCATTATCGTGGATCTAGCTAGTTCTATTCATGAAAAAAGATACTTTGAGTAATACTTTTGTATATGAACGCCAATAGTCATTTATCTGTTGTAAGAATAACTTATTTTTCCGTCCATAACGCTTGGCGAGATTTGGCAACAAATTTGGTGGAATGTCGCCAACTTGGCGACTTTTTTAAATGCTGCTAAAGAAACAAAAAACTCGCTAAAAAATGACACTAAATCAATGAAAATGACGACTCATTGACGAAAATTCAATATCTTGGAAAGAATATAAGTATCTACTGTAAGAATAGCATTTCTTTTAACTGTAAAAGTAGTAAATTCATTGCATTATATAAGGAAAGTCATGTGCTGCCCACATCAGATTTTTTCTTGCAAATTTTGAAAAAAAAAGTTATAGAAAAATGGATTCTGGTATGAAGAAACAAAGATAAACCACATTCCAATTAATTTAATCATATGACTTAGATTGTAAATTCTATGGATCTTCATTGAATTTAGTGCACTGACATTCTCACGCAATTACTTGTTTATAAGCTTATTCTTCTCTTTTCACATAAGATCGTTTATATAATTTTAACAGCTCCTGTCATTATGTATATTGTAAAGAGCCTTGTTGTCCCAACCGGGAATCGAACCCAGGATCTCCGAACAGCCTAACCGACGCTCTTCCGTTGAGCTACGAAATTGCAAGCTCTTATCGCCGAAGTGGACTTTGCATTCTCCACCCTCAAATGTCAGATTTGCGAGCAACTGCCACTCTAACTGACCACCTCCTAATTACTTTCCTTATATACATAATGTATAAGGAAAGTATTGTGACGGGGTCGAAAATTCAAATTCGAGTTTTCGACGGGAGAGCACGTTTCAAGCATCCCTGATCACGAATCAAACATTTTTGAAGTGATGTCTGTCTGTATGTGTGTGTGTGTGTGTATCAGTGAGTCTGTGGAGACGATAACTGACGAACGAATGGACCGATTCGAACCAAATTTGGTACAAAAATCACAATCCGCAAACACTGGAAGCCTATTGTTTTTATACGTAATCGAATGTTCAGAACCTCCCTAAATTTTCGAATAAAATTTTGAAAAAATCGTTAAAAAATCAAAACCACTAATAAAGTTACGCAAATAGACATTTCTTATGTAATGTTTCATTAGAAAATGATTGACATAAATTTTAGAACGCTAACATGAACCATTCTCGAGATATTGCACATTTTTCAAAAAAATTATTAAAAAGTCATATAAAATGAAAAAAAAAATATTTCCTATTGAGAAACATGTTCACTTTTCATATGTAATTCCATGCGATAAATTGGGTGAGATCATTTTCGTGGATCTAGCTCATTCCATTCATGAAAAAAAATACTTTGAGTAATACTTTTGTATTTGAACGCCAATAGTCATTTATCTGCTGTAAGAACAACTTATTTCTTCGTCCATAACGCTTGGCGAGATTTTGGCGACGAATTTGGCGGAATGTCGCCAACTTGGCGACTTTTTGAAATGTTGCCAAATTAACGAAACTCTCGCCAAATGGATAAAAATGACGCTAAATCAATGAAAATGACGACTAATTGTCGAAAATTCAATATCTTGGAAAGAATATTAGTATCTACTATAAGAAAAACCTATTTTTTTACTGTAAAAGTAGTAAATTCATTGCATTATATAAGGAAAGTCATGTGTTGCCCACATCAGATTTTTTTACCTCAGGTTAGCCTCCTGAGTTATCATCTCATTTTGAAATCGGCGCTCAGTCTTCCAGAGTCCACTGAATCCGTACTAGTCGTACTAGGGTCACTTTCATACCTCCGACATCTCTGCACTAACCTACAGGGTGAATTTGTTCGGGCGCCATTGTAAAGAGGCCTGCTACCTCAACTGGGAATCGAACCCTGAATCTCCGAACTGACCAGCCGACGCTCTACCGTTGAGCTACTAGGACGAAATTGCAAGCTTTTATTGTCGGAGTGGACTTTGCAAAGTTATCTCCCGAGGGTTTACAATGCCAGATTTGATATCAATGTAAAGATTTTTTCTCAAGCCATTTAAAATGAAGTATAACATGTTATAATTGTGATCATATGCATCAACGATATAGATTTTTCATATATTTTTCTTGCAAAATTTTGAAAAAAAAAATGCTATATAATAATTGATTCTGATAGAGGAAACAGAGTAGAACCACATGCCAGCTAATTTAATCGTATGGCTTAGATCGTAAATTCTGTGGATGTTCATTGAATTTAGTGCACTAAAATCCTCACGCAGTTACTTGCTTATACGCTTATTCTTCGCTTTTCGCACAAGATCGTTTATATAATCTTAACAGCTCCTGTCACTGTGTACCTTACAACTGACCACACGCACGACTGTGACCCCAGCGTTTGGTAGGCCAGTGTGACTTAATCTTCCGTCCAAAAATACACTCAGAGCACGTCCTTCGGCCGGATCTAAAGAGCGCATGGCACGCAAGAGTTGCATTTGCGGAATAATTAAGATATTAAATGACCCATAACTTGGAAATTTCCAGTGCCCATTACTTATGTTGCGGAATATAAATATTAAAAGGAAATTGTTTCGGATTTTATGAATGACAGGTTTTTCTTTGTTTTAAATTATTTTTAAAAGCTTTTATTTAACGCGTCATGTCTGATGCTTGTCTGTTTGTTTCAACTACTTTGATGGCGTTTTAAATATAATTATCCACGTCCTAGAAATCTGAGATTTGGTACATAGCTTAGTCTAGAAGAACATTTTAATCTATTAAAATATGGCTGATCCTCGCAAAATAGAAACGCCAAAATGCCCCCCAATTTAAACTGAAGAGGGCGTCTTTCATAGAGACCGCATCCTTCTTTCCCGGAGTGTCGGAAATCTGAAGCAGAAAAGGGCCCTGAAGGGGCAGAGCTGAACCTCCTTCTCCTACTACCAACCTCTCGGAAAGACTTACGGATTCACATATTTAACGTGCCGTGAAAACAGGGATAGTTTGAGCAGATCCCGGAATCGAACTCGGATCGTTCGAGTGCAATCCTCGCGCGCTAACCACCCGGGTGTATGTTGCTTTTTTTTTTTTTTTTTTTTTTTTTTTTTTTTTTTTTTTTTTTGTCGTCCCAGGCCGGGGGGCTTGCCTAATCAGGATTATAGCTGCTTAAAAACCCCGGCCGGAAAAAGAATCCTAAATTTATTTATAAACAAATTATTTGTGCCTGGCCAGGGCGGTTACAAAGGCCTACAATAACATTAAACTTTTACATTAAACTTTTACAACAACATTTTACACCCGGCCGTCCAAATAGTTGCTCTTAGTCCTCTGGACGAGTCGGACGGTCTGGGTCTTCAACAACATTTTACAGGGCGCGGTAGCCCATTGGTTAGCGCGCTGGAGTTGCACTCGGTAGGCCCGGGTTCGAATCCAGCCACTGCCAAAACTGCCGCCGTGTTCACGCGGAGTACGATCACGTTAAACATGTGGGTCAGTAAGTCCTTCCGGGAGGTTGGTGGTAGGGGACGGAGGGTACGGTGCCTGTGGATGCCTCCCCCACTGGGTTCCGGTCTAAATTGGATGGCACTTCCCGGCTGTCCAAACAGTTACCTTACACCTTTCTGGTAGGTCAGACGGTCTGGGTCTCAACAACAACAACAACATTTTACAACAAAGGCCTACATTCAACTTTTTCATTGTAAACCAATGTTACTCCAGGAAATGCTTCTAGAGTCTAAATTCCAAAGTCTATGTGTCACTGGTATTTTCCGAGCTCCTCAATATTAACACTAAATGTTCAACCCTACGATCGACCCAGCGATTGAAACACATTTACTTATTCTCCGGATAGACCCGGGGTTGGCTACAACCCTATTAAACCTTAAAGTCCTGCAACCCTCCATTGTCCCAGAGAGATAGAAATCGCGAGTTAGAGGGCAGACGATTTCCATCTCGAGAGATAGAAATCGCGTGTTAGAGGGCAGACGATTTCCATCTCTCTGGGCCAATGGTGTATGTTGCTTATCAGATGTTAGCAATATTTCCTATTGCCAAATTATATCTGAACGAAATGTAAGTAAATTTTATATGTTGTCATCCAGAAAATCGCCAAATGCCAGTTTACTTTTCAACGTTAAAAACATGATTCTGTGAAACTTGTCCAACATTATTTTGCATTGAAACAAGTGAAGTGTTTGAATTATGTAGTGAAAACCATGTGCTGTTTACATCAGATAGGTTTTCTTTATTTACAGGGGGAAAAAAAATCCAAAAATCATGCAATTTTGGAAAAAATTGATTTAGTGTTGATAAAATAATTTCATTCAAAAGAGATTTGCTTTTCTTTCGCGAATTTTAAAAATACATATACTTTTCGTGCGGTTTTAACCTCTCCGATTTTTATAATATATTTTATATATTATTTTTTAAATTATATAAAAAATATTTTGTGTTATTTTTATATTATATAAATACGTGCAATCCAATATTCATATTTTATATTATATATTATTTTTAAATTATATAAAAAATACTTTATATTATTTTTATATTATACAAATACGTGCAATCCAATATTCATCATTTAACAGCAGTTCCTAAATGTATCACAGACTACACCATAAAGAATAATTTCATAAACCCATTTGTTGATCAATTACAAGTTTTTAACCGAGCCATGTCTTGCATTTTTTTAATGAGCCGAACGCTTAAATGAACCAGAGAGAACTCTTCTCAGGAGCTATCTACTGAAGTCACACCCACGTATCGGGGAAAAAGCTTTTCTAACTAATTATGTCACTCCCATGCGTCCGTTGTTACGTCATACTTAAAATACGGAGCACAGTGTGTTTTCAGCAAGTAAAAATGTATTTATATTTGCTAATATCAAATTCTACTATGCAATTGGTTTGGCTGCGAATGGAAATTAACTAGAGCGCGGCTCAAATCGACTTTCTCACACTAAAATCCATTTTTAAGTAGATTATTATTTTTATTTATTTCTTTTTTATTATTTATTTATTTGTTTTTCATATTTTACAAATAAAATTTTAAAAAATCGGTATCGTTGATCCAAATGATTACAATTATAGCATTTCACCCTCCACTTTCAAGGGAGGATACCATATTTGACATAGTACCCAGGGGATAACTTTCCACCCCTCCCCGGATGGAGGTCAATGCCGTAACAAACCCAAAAAATCTGATGTGGGCAGCACATGACTTTCTCTGCAGACTTATATCCACGTTCTCTTTATTTACATTATATTTAATTCACTTATAATTCAATTTTTGTTTTCATTTGGTAACTGGACTTATTTTCAAAGGTGGCGAAAAGAAAATATGAAAAAAGTACAATATCTCGAGAACGGCTAGCCTTAGGGCAATGCGGTTAGTCTTATTCTTTTCTTCGTGAAAAATTACGTATAAAACAAGCATTTAATGCATATATTTGAGCATACGTAGTTTTTTATTTTAGATTTTGACGATTTTTGCAGACCATTTTGCAAATAAAAGGCAGGTTATTTTTTTCGAATCGTACCAAAATCTAATCAGCACCAGGGTAACCCACAAGCTACTTATCTACCGAATTTTGTGAAATTAGGTCCATTAGTTTTTTAACTAGAGTGGATGCAGGCACTTTTTGTCGGACCATTTCGCAAAAAAAGGCGGGTTTTGTTTTTATGAATCCTACTAAAAACTGATCAGCACCATGATCATACTCAAGTGACTTACGTACCACATTTTACGAAATTCAGTTCATTAGTTTTTTAGTTAGAGTGGATACATACATTGCACAGACATACAGACAGACACACAGACAGACATACAGACAGACTGACAGACACACACAGACGGCACGCTAAAAATAGTTTTCTCGTATTCTAGAGGTCTCGAAACGTGTAGATCCGTCGAAAACTCGAGTTGTGATTTTCGGCATGATTCCAATACTTTCCCTATACATTACCATGTATTGCGGGGAAAGTAAAATTACATCGCACAATGTTGACAACAATGACTGCAATTATTAAGTCTCTTGATAATTGAGCCATAAGAAAACCGTTTTATGCATGATTATTTCAAATTCTGTCCTATGCTGCCATGTTAAAAAATCTGATGTGGGCAGCACATGACTTTCCCTGCAGACTTATATCGACATTCTCTTTGTTTTAATTAAATTTATTTCACGTTTAATTCAATTTTCTTTCTCATTCGGTAACCGGACAAATTTTCATAGGTGGCATAGAGAAAATACGAAAAACTAAAATATCTCGAGAACGGCTAGTTCTAGTGTAATGGGGTTGGTCTTATTCTTTTCTTCGTTAAAAATTACGTATTAAACGAGCATTTAATGGATATATTTGAGCATGCGTAGTTCTTTAGTTTAGATTTTGGCGATTTTTATGGGCCATTTTGCGAAAAAAGGCAGGTTGTTTTTTTCCAAATCGTACCAAAATCTAATCAGCACCAGGGTGACCCACAAGTGACTCATCTACCGAATTTTGTGAAATTCAGTCCGTTAGTTTTTCAGTTAGAGTGGATACAAACTTTTGCGGGCCATTTCGCAAAAAAAGGCTGGTTTTTTTTTACTCCGAATCGTACCCAAAACAATTCAGCACCAAACTCGCCCACAAGTGACTTACATACCAAATTTTGTGAAATTCTGTCGATTAGTTTTTTAGTTAGAGCGGATACAAAATCTGCACAAACAGACAGACCGACACACAGACAGACACACAGACACACATACAGACGTCACGCTAAAAATAGTTTTTTCGTATTCTAGTGGTCTCGAAACGTGTAGATCTGTCGAAAACTCGAGTTGCGATTTTCGACATGATTCCAATACTTTCCCTATACATTACCATGTATTGCAGGGAAAGTAAAAATATAAAATTTTGAATACATTTTAAAATTTTCACACGAATTTAAAAAACAAAAAAAATTCTATCTAGTTCTAAATTTTTCGATAACAAAGCCGGCTGTAAAAGTTTCGTGAAAATCCAATAACATTTGTATGAATCATAGTGCACACAAGAAATCGACAACACACAGACGGACATTCCTCTAAAAGTAGTCAAAACGTGTTAAGGAAGCCTTAAAACATATATTGGCATCAAAATCCTGAAATCGAAAATTATCGTGAAAACAATAATTTCTCAATACTGCGTATGAGAAAAATAATCTGATGTGGGTAGCACATGACTTTCCCTGCAGACTCAAATTCATATTTTCTTTATTTCTTTAATAATTCATTAGATTCAGTTTGATTGAACCATATAATACTAAATTTACATTTTAAATTCAATTTTTGTTTTTATTTGGTAATTGGACATTTTTCCGAAATTGGCGTAACAAAAAAGCAAGGAATCTCAAATATCTTGAGAACGGTTAGTCCTAAAGTATAATGGAGTGTGTTATATTATTTTCCTCTTCAAGAATTGCGTATAAAACAAGAATTTAATGGATACATTAGAGCATACACTACTTAGTCTTTTTTTTAGATTTTGGCGATTTTGGCGGGACTTTTCCTAAAATAAGACAAGTTGTTCTTTTCCTAATCGTACCAAAATCTAATCAGCAGCAAAGTATCCAACAAGTAACTTATCTACCAAATTTTGTGAAATTTGGTCAGTTAGTATTTTAGCTAGGGTTGAAGACCCAGACCACACGACCAACCCAGGGGTTTACGGTAGCAAGATGTGTGGCCGGATTTTAGCTAGGGTGGATACATTAAATTTTTGCGGGCCATTTCGTAAAAATAGGTGGATTCTCCATTTCCGAATCGTATCAAATTCTAATAAGCACCAGAGTATCCAACAAGTAACTTATTTACCAAATTTTGTGAAATTTGGTCAATTAGTATTTTAGCTAGAGCGGATAAATGACATTTTTACGGGCCATTTCGCAAAAAAAGGCGGGTTCTGTTTTTACAAATCGTACCGAAATCTAATCAGCACCAGGATCACATCCAAGTAACTTACTAAATTTTATGAAATTCGGTCCATTAGTTTTTGATTTAGAGTGGATATATACATTGCACAGACACACAGACAGACAGACACACAGACGGACAGACACACGGACACACAGACAGACACACACACAGATGTCACGCTGGAAATGGTTTTTTTCGTATTCTGGAGGTCTCGAAACGTGTAGATCCGTCGAAAACTCGAGTTGCGATTTTCGACATGATTCCAATACTTTTCCTATACACATTACCATGCATTGCAGGGAAAGTAATAAAAATTGAGAGTGAGAACTCTTTTTTGTTCAAAACAAGCATTTCGGAAATTGAGTCGTGTTACTTCCATTCTCATTTATATTATTTACACGGCTGTCGTATATTTAAGACCCTGGCGACGTCAGGGAATTCGCTGTAGTCGTTTATATACCATTTAGAGTTTTTCTAACAATCTTATAACGTTAACCGCATAACGTTGGCCACGGCGTATTAGTAGAATTTATGTCGGTGTAAATTGTTATTCCATCCGAAATAATCTCAGAAAACGTCTATTGCTCCCACATAAGGGGGTTCACAACACGCAATTTTCAGATTTACGGTATAATTAGGCATCAGATTGCTCATAAATTCAAAATGCCCTTGGATTATTACTTATGCTGCAGCATACTAAAAGACTGAACGAAACATTTCAGTAAAGTTATGAATGACTTTTTCTTACTTTTGCATACTATTGCATACAAGAAAGTTCATTGTTTTCTGAAACACACCACACACACACACGTATATATATATATATACAACTCTGTGTATATATATATATATATATATATATATATATATATATATACATATATATATATATATATATATTTTCAAAAAGAAAAGAGGTATGGATAGATACAATATACCAAAAGATGGCCAGGGGGAGTTGTGACCCCCTCACCCCGGTTAAGCATGCTTTGCGTCGCGACAACACTCCCGGAGAGCCGGTATATTGCAAAATAGAATACGAATGTATCAAATTTTAAGATGTAAACAGACATCATACACAAACAAATATAAGATATAATTGTCGAGATCCAGCCCTATCAAAATTCATCATCATTCAGGTAAATGGTTTTGGAAATAGACTTTGTTATAATTGTTCTATTAAGTGTCAATATTTAAAGTCTTCTTTAAGTAGAAGCTATGTAATTTTGCTCATTTATACTAGTGAACATATTTCAAACAATATTTCAGACATATTTCAAACATTTACTGTTGATGAATTTTGATAGGGCTGGATCTCGACAATTATATCTTATATTTGTTTGTGTATAATGTCTATTTACATCTTAAAATTTGATACATTCGTATTCTATTTGGCAATATACCGGCTCTCCGGGAGTGTTGTCGCGACGCAAAGCATGCTTAACCGGGGTGAGGGGGTCACAACTCCCCCGGCCATCTTTTGGTATATTGTATCCATCCATACCTGTTTTCTTTTTGAAAATATTTTTAATCCTCTTTTTAGTGCAGCTTAGCGCCTTTTAAGTGTGATTTCTGATGATTTTGTAATATTATATTTCACAGTATTTTCATATTATATATATATATATATTATGTGAAAGTGGTATAAAATCAAAAAGTTATGTGTTGTTCCATGGGAAGGTGTATTGCGTAGAGTTTGGACTATGGCGTATTTATGTGTCTATATAAATGTATATATATTTATAAGGTGATAATATTGTTTAAATGTCTTGTATCCAATATTTAAAAATAACTCTCTGACTGGAATGTCTTTGGAATTGAATATATCGATTTATGAGCATTAAACTATCACAAGTGAAGTAAATTCAAACATTAGGATTTTTATGGTGATAAAGAAGCCAATAGGTTTTGGTATCCAGAAAGGATTTTAATAATAATAACATGGATTTCAATAGTCTTGAATATATAGTTTTTAAAGTAATAATTAACCATAAGTGAAATGATTTCAAACATTAGTATATATATGGCGATGGAGTTGCCAATAGGTCTTGAGTCCATATTTAAAAATACAGACACTCTGACTAGTATTTCAAACATTAGTTTTGAATAGAAAGGGTTTAAAAGGATTAAATGACTAATTGTGAGGTAATTTTACACACAGGTTTTTATATGGAAATAATGCGGTTTATGGGTCTTATATCCATTTTTTAAAAAAATATCCTCTCAGACTGGGATTTCTTTAGTCTTAAGAATTTTGTATTTTAAA
Source organism: Amaurobius ferox (assembly GCA_951213105.1). Classification (NCBI taxonomy): domain Eukaryota; kingdom Metazoa; phylum Arthropoda; class Arachnida; order Araneae; family Amaurobiidae; genus Amaurobius; species Amaurobius ferox. The sequence goes on along the minus strand of OX578155.1, from coordinate 16,320,500 downwards.
TTATTTGTTATATTTTTACAGAATGCTTCATGGATAGTTTTAGCGTAGAAAAGTAAACTTTTAGATTTTACATGTTATTGAAATTGTATATGTATGTATTTTTGCGGATTTATAAAAGGTCATGAAGGAAATCGTGTAGGGAGTATCGGTTACCGGGAGCGTTTGCCATGGCGGAAAAAGCTTTAACCGGAGTGCTGGGGGTCGCAACTCCCCCCGGCCGGTACTTCTGTCACACATCTAGAATCTGTACGAGTACATTGCTACTTGTCCTTTTTGGGAATTTATATAGGAATACACATGTAAATATTGCAGCATAGCGCTTTACAAGATGTATTATAAATTATTTTTTGCTTTTAGCTTTTTAATCTGTTCACTAAAATTGAAAATAAATTTTTCAAGTTTTATAATGTATATATATATATATATATACATGTATATACAGAGTTGCCCAAAAACATTGACCTCGGCCTTAATTCCATAAATATTGATCTTGACCTATATTATAAATTACAAAGTTGCGTAAAAAAGGTACATAATTTTATGAAATCGATAAAAATTTTCATCTGAAGAAATTCATTCGAAATGTCCTTGGATTATTACTTTCAAATTATTACTTCAAATGAAAATTTTCATAAAAATTCTCATTTGAAGAAATTAAAAATTTAAATTTTTATACGGCCCCGTACAAAACATGTCCAATGGGTAAAATGTGTCCCATACTCTAATAAGGTGATGTACAAAATTTCAGCATTTTATCACAAAAAGTCACAGAGATATGAAAAGACAAATATACTGACTTGAACCACTTTTCGATGCATCGACATGTGTTCTCACTGTCAGAGGGGAAAAGCCATGTCAGAAGATTGCGTTTCAGGGGTCATACACAAATGACGACAGAAAACAATTATTGCATAAATAAATAACAATTTTTCTATTTATTGGTACAAAAGTATCTACACTGTGTAGAAATAATAACTTTATACAAAGATTGCAAAGCTTGTTCAAAATGTTTTCCATCCATACCAAAGATCCATTAAAGATAAGAGGCAGATATTATTTGCTTATGATGCATTTCTGCGTTGCGTCATTTTCACTCTTGCTGTAAACATTTACATTTTAATTTGTGATTAATTCCTCACCAACTTTGCTTAAACAGATCTCTGGGATTTTTTATGATAAAATGCTGAAGTTTTGAACATCACTTTATTAGTGTATGGGGCGCATTTTACTTATACAGGCACCGATTATACAAGGTGTCCCAAAAACATTGACCTCGGCTTTTATTCCTTAAATATTGATCTTAAACATATATAATAAATTACAAAGTTGAGTAAAAAAAAGGTACCGAATTTTATGAAGTCGATAAAAATTTTCAGGGGATTAAATTTGAAGAAATAGAAAATTTAAATTTTTATACGGTCTCCGTACAAAGACATTTCCAATGAGTAAAATGTACCCCATACACTAATAAGGTGGTGTACAAAATTTCAGCATTTTATCATAAAAAGTCCCAGAGATATGTTTAAACAAAGTTGGTGAGGGATTAATCGCAAATTAAAATGTAAATGTTTACAGCAAGAGCTCAAATGACGCGACGCAGAAATGCATCATGGGTAAATAATATCTGAATCTTATCTTTAATGGATCTTTGGCATGGATGGAAAACATTTTGAACAAGCTTTGCAATTTTTGTGTAAAGTTATTATTTCTACACAGTGTAGATACTTTTGTACCAATAAATAGCAAAATTATTTATTTATGTAATCATCGTTTCCTTTCGTAATTTGTGTATGACCCCTGAAAAGTGATCAGCCAACATGATTTTTCCCCTCTAAGAACCCATGTCAATGCATCGAAAAGTGGTTTAAGTCAGTATTTTTGTCTTTTCATATCTCTGGGACTTTTTATGATAAAATGCTGAAATTTTGTACATCACCTTATTAGTGTGTGGGGCACATTTTACTTATAAGAAATGGTTTTGTAAGGGGGCCGTATACAAATTTAAATTGTGTATTTCTTAAGTTTTAATTTTTAATCGATTTCATAAAATTTTGTACCTTTTTTTACGCAACTTTGAAATTTCTTATATATGTCTAAGATCAATATTTAAAGAATAAAAGCCAAGGTCAATGTTCTTGGGACACCCTGTATATATATATATATTGTTACAGTACATCGAATTGTTTTTCAACACATACCTGAAGAACCTTATAATCGAAGATTCAAAGGAAATATTCTTAAGGATGAAGATTCAAAGGATTGAAGTTTCAATTTTTTTGTAGCTGAATCAGGAAAAAGTAGAATTTGTCACTCACCTATAAAAAGAAAATTAGCATATAAGTAAATACGAAATATCCGTAACATTAGTTAAAATATAAATGACTTATAACTATTACTAGCAGATATAACCGCCGTTGCTCGTAATTTAAAATATGTGCAAATTCCAGTAATATTCTAAATGATCTCAGCTGTTAAGAATTGTGGGTAATCTCAACAGCAACCTGTACATCAGGTTGCCCGATATAGGTTCTGGAGCCCGAAGTCTTAGCCTTCCTCCAACGCATTCCTAGAGATGTATTTCAACAGGATAATGCCCATCTACATATTGCTAGGAATATTCAAGACTTCTTTTCAGCACAACATATACAGCTTCTTCCTTGGCCTGTCTATTCACCGGATATGTCACCTATTGAATATGTCTGGGATTTCGTCGGTCAGCGTCTCGCTCGTGAAGCTCGTCTCGTAGCCACTACAGCTGAACTTTGTGCTCGGATAGAAGCAATGTGGAATGCTGTTCCTCAGGTACAAATTCAAAATATGTTTGATTCGATGCCACGTCGTATAGAAGCACTTATTGAAGCGCGTTGTCGCTTCACCAAATTTCTGATTTTCGACATCTAATATTGGGTTTGATTTATATATTTAAATATTTATTTGTATCAATACAGGTCGTTTGTGGAATAGATTTCAATCAATTCCGATGATTCGTTAATGGAGTTGCAATTTTTACAAACAGGAGTATATATATATATATATATATATATATATATATATATATATATATATATATATATATATATATATATATATATATATATATATATATATATATATATACCGGGTGGTCAGAATTTAAACACCCCTACTCTGAGCTCTCTATACATCGAACTACTCAGTGTAAAGGCTCCAAAATTGTTGAACCTACTATTCAAGACATGGGGAAAGGGATTATGCGAAAAAAAATCAGTTCCAGAAACACCGATAGGTGGCGCTGTACAACAGAAAATATGCTGAAAAGACACAAAATACACATTTGTAACACATTTTATTCGAACGTACCAAACATTCATATCACAAGGACCTTATGCAGGGAATGCTGCTCAATATGGTTCCCTTCTACAAGATGTAAAATCTGCAGTCTGTGGACAGCTTGTTCAACTGCGGATCATAATTGGTTGATTGAGATGCCTCTCACATGCAGAGTGATACTGTCTTTCAAATCTGCCAAGGTTACCAGACGTCCTCGATAAACAAGACTTTTTAAGTATCCCCACAGCCCAAAATCACAGGGATTAGGATTTGGAGAACGAGATGGCCAGGTTGTCGGAAACGCATGACAAATTACTTTGCCATTAGTAAAATGTTGCCGAAGAAACTGTTGTACACAGAGTCCAATGTGTGGAGGCGCTCCATGTTGCATAAAGGTAATTGAATCAAGACATTGGTGCTATTGCAGTTGGGGTACAACAAAATTTTCGAGCATGTTTTTATACCTCCTGGCCGTCACGGTGCATGTCACAGGGCCATTGGGAGTAGCCTCTTCGAAAAAGAAAGGTCCAAGAATGAACGTGGCTGTGAATCCACACCAGACTGTAACTTTCGGTGAGTGAAGTGGAATCTCTTGGAAGGTATGAGGGTTTTCCGTGTCCCAAATGCGACAGTTATGAGTGTTGACTATTCATGGTGTTGACTGGAAATGGGCTTCATCGCTCCATAGAATCTGCCATGGGCACGATGCATCAACTTGAACTCTAGCCAGAAATGTCAATACAAAGGTCAGTCGCTTCTCCCTGTCTATGGTCAACAAGTGGCGATTGTGACTAATTTTGTACGGGAAAAAATGCACTATATTTCTCAGTACGTTCCGCACTGTGCTGTAGGGAACACCCAAGTGTCGTGACACTCCACGTGCACTACTACAGCCTATAACGTTATCCATGGATTGTTCAACAATAGCGGTGGCAGCATCGTCAACGACATCTGAACGAGTCGATTTGCGTCCTCGACCCGGCTGGACTAAAATATATCCAGTTTTCTCGAATCGAGCGATCATTCTCCTGAGAGTTTGTGGAAGTAATGGTCCTTTGCGCAAATTCTTAAGTCGGCAAAACTCTCGAAGTGCAACTGCAGAATGTCCTTTGTTTTCATAAAACAGCTTCACAAGCAAAGCGCGCTCTGGCAGTGTGAGAGCCATCGCTGATAAGAATGAAAATTACCCAATTTTATCCCCTTTTATGCCCAGAACATAGTAGCTGCAAACCAAGGTTTTATGCAAATTTTTGTGCTTACAGTGCGAAATTGCAGTTACAATGACAGTTTAAGTTTCTTCACTTTTTTATCTTCTTTTTTTTTCATATCAGCAAAAGAAATTAAAAAGGAAAAATTCCATATCACATTTTTTTTTTGTGATTATGTTGTGTCTTTTCAGCAAATTTTCTGCTGTACAGCGCCACCTATAGATGTTTCTGGAACTAATTTTTTTTTTTCGCGTAATCCCTTTCCCCATGTCTTGAATAGTAGGTTCAACAATTTTGGAGCCTTTACACTGAGTAGTTCAATGTATAGAGAGCTCAGAGTAGGGATGTTTTAATTCTGACTACCCGGTATATATAATTCCAAACAGATATCTCGACGCATAAGCAAGAAAAAGAAGTTCAAAAATGAAAAGTATCACAAACTGGCAAGTGTTTCCATGGCACAAAGCATTGCTTAACCGGAGAGTGGGGGTCACAACTCCCCCCGACCAGTTTGTGATACTTTTCGGTTTCGAACTTCTTTCTCTTGCTTATGCGTCGAGATATCTGTTTGGAATTATATAGCTAAATTTGTACTAGAGCAGCATTGCTCCTTGTACATAGTTTACACAAGATGTTCACAGGGTTGTATACGACAACGGCGGGTGATTCGTTCTAGTATTTAATAAAAAACGATCAAGATTTCTAATTTAATTTTAATTATTAAAAATACAACGTAAGTTTAGTTATTAAAAATAATTAATTATTAAAAATGTCTGGATTTTCTCATCTTTCCAGGCAAAATCGATAAGAAATTCTGTAATTTGTAGCATGTGTAACAAAATTGCAAAGCGTACACAAAATATCTCTTTAGTAGTAGCAAAACCTAAACTTTCAACAACATGCTGCAAAGTTTCCGTGAAGGATGTAAAAATAATTATATCCTTAACGTATTTGGCAACAGTCCTAAACTTCGAAACCTTTTCTGATTTACACTTCAAGTTGCCTTTCGGATGGGATTACATTAAGTTGGAAAAAAAAAGTATTTTGTCGTTGCTGATATTATTAAAAAAGTTTGTGACACAGATGTTTTCATGGGCATAGTAAAAACAAATATGATTTGTGCAGAACATGACTTTCCCAACAGCCACTTTAATGTTTTTCCCCCTATATATACAGTATAATATATATGGTATTGTGACGGGTTCGAAAATTCGAATTTCAGTTTTCGATGGAAGGGCGCGTTTCAAACATAGATGAACTCGAATCGAACGTTTTTGAGGAGATGTGTGTGTGTTTGTGTATGTGTATGTTAATTATTAGTGTATGTCTATGTATGTTAGAGTGTGTGTATATATATACTAATGCATGAATGCTAGTGTTTGTATATGTATGTATGCTAGTGTGTGTGTATGTATATGTTAGTGTATGTATGTTAGTGTATATATGTTAGTGTATGTATATTAGTGTATGTATGTTAGTGTATGTATGTAAGTGTATATATGTTAGTGTATGTATGTTAGTGTATATATGTTAGTGTATGTTCGTTAGTGTATGTATGTAAGTGTATATATGTTAGTGTATGTCTGTTAGTGTATATATGTTAGTGTATGTATGTAAGTGTATATATGTTAGTGTATGTCTGTTAGTGTATATATGTTAGTTTATGTATGTTAGTGTATATATGTTAGTGTATGTATGTTAGTGTATGTATGTTAGTGTATATATGTTAGTGTATGTATATTAGTGTATATATGCTAGTGTATTTTTGTTAGTGTATGTATGTAAGTGTATATATGTTAGTGTATGTATGTTAGTGTATATATGTTAGTGTATGTACGTTAGTGTATGTTTGTTAGTGTATATATGTAAATGTATGTATGTTAGTGTATTATGTTAGTGTATGTATGTTAGTGTATATATGTTAGTGTATGTATGTTAGTGTATATATGTTAGTGTATGTATGTTAGTGTATGTATGTTTGTGTATATATGTTAGTGCATGTATGTTTGTGAATGCATGTTAGTGTATTATGTTAGTGTATCTATGTTAGTGTATATATATTAGTGTATGTATGTATGTTAGTGTATGTATATCAGTGTATATATGTTGATGTATATATATTAGTGTATGTATGTTAGAGCATGTATGTTAGTGTGAGTGTATATGGATGTTAGTGTATCATGTTTGTGTGTCCTTGAGTCTATGGACGCTATATCTAACGAGCGAATGGGACGTTTCAAACGTAATATAGTACGATTATCACAATCAGTGAATAAAAAAAAACTACTGATTTTAACCGCAATCGAATGTTCGGAAAACACTCCTACTGTCTAATTTTCGAATGAATTTCGAAAAAAAAGTCATTCAAAAATCAGAATCTTTAATAGTTATAAATAAATAATCATTTCAGATGAAATTTTTAATAAATAAAAAAATTATGCAAATTCTTAAACGCTAGCATGAGCTGTTCCCAAGATGATGCATGATGTCCAAATAAATGTTTGGGAAAAATCATTAAAAAATGAATAATTCCCACACTGTTAAATTAATAATAATTTTATACGCAAAATTTTATTAGAAAACGAAGGACATAAACATTAGAAAGCTAGTATAAACCGTTCTCTAGATATTGCACGTTTGTCTTTCAAATAAATTTTCCACAAAAATCACATAAAATTAAGGAAAGTAACAGTACTAAATACGTTCAATTTCCATATGCATTATTATGCAACAAACTGCAACGTTGTGACTGACCTTTTCTTCTATCTCGCTTTGTTGCCGAGTTTGTTCTATTAACGTTTTTAATTCTCTACTAAGGGCACTTTTATCAATCAGACATATTCACTTTACTATAGTTAGTCCGAAACTCTATAGTCACCCTCGTAGATCAAAATAAAATTATTCGGAACCTTAAAGACTTTTTAGGAGGCTTGTTAGATTATTCGCTATCGCAGGACCCCCCCCCCCCTCCATCACATGCTGGGACCACTACAAAAATTTATTACAGGCCCCCATCATAGTTAATTTTCTTTGTTGTGATAATTTTTCATGTCTTCTCCTCCCTAAACAGTATTGGGGATTTGTGTCCCCTCTAGAGCCTTCCACCCCTCACCTTGCAAAGTTCACTTCGACCAGAGACTGTAATTCTGTCCCTGCAGCTCAACGGTAGAGAGTCGACTGGTGAGTTCCAAGATCCAGGGTTCGATTCCCAGTTGGGGCAGCAAGGTTCTTTACAATGGAGCCCAAACAAATCAACCCTCTAGGTTAGTGCAAAGATGTCGGAGGTCTGAATACCCCAGACATATGCGACTTACACAGTGGGTTTAGAATACCAACGGCTCTACCGTGCTGAAAACACCGGTTCTCGTTAGATCACCGAAGTCAAGCAGCATCGGGCGCGGTTAGTATTGGGTGGGTGACCACCTGGGAACACCGCGTGTTGTTGGCACATTTCGGGCGCGGTAGCCCGGTGGTTTGCGCGCTGCCACAACTGCCGCCGTGTTCATGCGGAGCACGATCACGTTAAACATGTGGGTCCGTAAGTCCTACCGAGAGGTTGGTGGTAGGGAAAGGAGGGTACGGTCCCTGTGGATACCTCCCCCACTGGGTTCCGGTCTAAATTGGATGTCACTTCCCGGCCGTCGGTTACCTTACACCTTTCTGGTAGGGGCGCGGTAGCCCATTGGTTAGCGCGCTGGAGTTGCACTCGGTAGGCCCGGGTTCGATTCCAACCACTGCCAAAACTGCGGCCGTGTTCATGCGGAGTACGATCACGTTAAACATGTGGGTCCGAAAGTCCTTCCGAGAGGTTGGTGGTAGGGGAAGGAGGGTACGGTCCCTGTGGATGCCTCCCCCACTGGGTTTCGGTCTAAATTGGGTGGCACTTCCCGGCCGTCCAAACAGTTACCTTACACCTTTCTGGTAGGTCGGACGGTCTGGGTTTCAACAACAACAACACCTTTCTGGTAGGTCGGACGGTCTGGGTCTCCACAACAACAACAGTGGGGTTAGAGTAGCTAGCTGCACGGCCGGGAAAGGATACCTTCTGCACTCAGGAGGCACCCAAGGTCTACCATCCCGCCAAACGAAGATTAATTAGATCAAAAAAGATAACAATTGATGAAAAATATTGTGATTAAAGAGACAGTTTTACATTATATTTGAACTTGACAAGTACGTCCATTTTTTAAAAATGGGAAAAGGGTTATTGCGAATATAGATAAAAAGATCATTGAAAAATAACATTTAGAGTGAGGTATAATAACATAATGAAAAATAGATTAAAATTAAAGAAAGTAATAAAATTTTAAAAGTAAAATTTAGAAAATATATAAAAAGAAAATATATGAGAGGAAAAGAAAAATTAGGCACATGAAAAACAAGCACAGAAATTTAGAATAAAATTTAGAAAAGAAAAATTAGAAAAAATACAAATAAAAAGGGTCGAAAGAACAGTGAAAATAGGAACAGTTAACATAACTTTTTTTTTTAAACAGGAAATATGGAATTGAAGGGGGTTATATTTTTTAACAGAATATGGGGGGAGGGGTATGGAAGAGGGATATAAGTTCATATAAGTTATTAAGAATGAAATAGGGATTCATTGAACAAAATTAATTGAGAGCAGAATCTACTCATAAGCTTAGGTCACTTTATAAGAAAATTCCATGACAACAAGAATACAGTTTTTAGTTTTATCTACTGAAGAGGGATTTGAACGAACTTTATAGAACCAAATTGGTTTATTCGAGGGGGAGGGTTTGCAGAGATGAAAATTTTAAGAAAAAAGACAATCGAAAATGTAATGGTCAACGTCACCGAATTTATTGCAAATACAGTTAGATGTGGATTTAATTTGAAAAAGTATAGGTAATCAAGAAAAGGACCATGACCAGATCTCTGTCTGTGTTACGCTTTATTTAGATGTATTTGTGATACACAATTTTGACACAAATTAACGTATTTTTGATCAAAACAATTTCCATCGCCAATTTGTTTGTGATCCCTATTTTCCCTGATGAACCAGCCTTTCACATGGTACGGAAAGGTGGCATAGGTCAGATTTTATCCTTTATCATAATTCAGTTGATTTTAAAGATACAGATATGCGGTTTTTTAATGATCTTGTTGCATTAAAAATTAAAAATTCTGATTGACCCAATTTGTCTAAGGGGGTCGTATAAAAATTTAAAAAGTGTAACTTTTTGAAAATGAATGGGAGGACTACTTCATTAACGTAGTCTTATTTCCTACCTTACTTTCAACATTTTTGCAATTTACATTGCCCACTTATCTCTAACAGGTAAAGAATTAAAGCGGGTTTCAATCTTTTTGGGACACCCTGTATATGAATTTTTTCCATCACTCCCATAAGACACATATTAATTCAGAAAAATATAGATATATAGATTTTTTTTCCACATTTGCCATAAAAAACACATATTAATTCAACAATTCCTTACATCAATGATTTATGTAAAAGCGTCTGACAAACATCTGACCCGATGCGTCAATGACTTACGCTTCGACCATTTGTCATCATTCCGACCTCGAACTTAAGCCACGAACAACTATCAACAACAATAAAAAACGTAATATTTTCTTCACTTCTAGAAGCTTTTGACATTGCAATAATATTTTTCGGATTTTCTTTTCCGAATCAATGAAGACGTTCAGAGAAACCCGAGGTACAAAGCGGCTTTTTATTCAGTTGCAATTAGTAATGCAATTTGGTAAGATAAGATCTAAAAGCAGCAATCAGACAACTCAGCTCGGCCATTTACTCGCGTCTTTTGGGAGCAGTTGGATGATTAGGTGCAGTATTAGTTGAAGTTTAGCAATGATGATAAGAAATTTGTTTTCAGATTATGAGTTTTATGTTCTAAAGCATTTAAAAAATTCTATGAAGGCTAATGTCAAATAAATGACACAATCCAAATCTTATCTCTTCCTTTTTAAATTCAAGGGCATTTTTGTTGAATAAAATTCTGTAACAATGATAATAGCCAAGAAATCTATCTGTTACGGTTGGCGGCAATTTTGGCAACCTGGGCAATGAGCAATTTTTAGGATTTGACAATTTAGCAATTAGTAGCTTTGTAATACCGTTATTTATTTGGCAACAAGAAAATTGCTTTGGAAACTAGTAAATCTAAGATAAAATTTACACCGGAACTCGTAGCGAAGTCTCAAAACAGCAAAATGCTTTGACATTACGCCCGTTTACGAGCACACACGTCTATGCTACGACCGCTGCGTTTTTCGAAAATCTCTTAACTGCAACAGGTTTTGTGCTGTAGCTCTTAGCCACGTAGAAATTGTATGGGATGTTGCATGGGATTTAAAATTGGGAATAATTAAACTCATTCATACAATGTTTCAAAAAGAAGGATCAATCATGTATAAAGTTTTGATTATGAAACGCTTTCAAACTGAAATGCAATTTTATTTAAACAGCTCTAAAATGTGATGCATTCAGTGCTGATATTTTTTAAATTATCACAGTACTAGTCACTACACATTACAGTAATTTATTATACTTGAAAACTTAAAACTTAATCGAAAAAAATTAAACTTTATTCAAATGACGTCATTGAAATATAAATCGCCTAGATATCTGTGAAAAAGCAGTAAATATTTCATTCATTCACTTTTTTCCATTCCTTTCATTCATCACAATACTACAAAAAATTATTTTACTTAAAACCTTGGAGGTAAAAGTAATTTTACTCTATGCTTAGAACTTCATCTATAAAGACAATGCCAATTACACAAGATGAACTTTATTCAAATGAAGTCATCGAAATATAAATCGTCTACCTCTCTATGTATCAAAGAATACTTCATTCAGATCACTTAAATCCAGACTCCAGAGCTAAATAATTTTGCGTGAAAGGAAAAAGTTAGCAATTCTGAAAAAAAAACTCATCTTAGAATCACTTGATTTGTTTACATTCTTCATACTATAGTATAATGTTAAAATTGGGCTTCGTTATATTAATAAAAAAAGTTTAGTCATCATTTAAAATCAAAAATATTGTAATTGGGGTGGCACAGAATTTAAGTGGACGGATAATACGCAAAAATTAAGAGGTTTTATGATGGATGCAACAATAAATATAAATTTAAACGATCTTTAAACATCTACGCTATGCACGCGGAGAAAAAATGGAAGCCATCTTAATTTTTAAAAACCATTGAATTTTTATTTAAAGAAAACTACCCAACATATTTTGCTGAAATTTTTTTACACATTTTATACGATAATTTGAATATTTCCTAAAATTTTCGAAACAATTTATGAATTTTAACTCCGTTTCAAACATGTTTGAAAAAATGATGTCCCACAGGGTTCAATGTATGTCATTTTTTTCAACCCGGGTTAAATCCGAAACTAATTAGGGTCATAATAATTATTTTCATTCCCAGACATCTCACAGATAGTCTGAACAACATAGTAAAATTCCAGTTCAATAAAGTCATTTTTTCGGTAATTATAGTGCAAACGGACAGAGAGACGGAATGACCGAAGTCATAAACGCTTTTCAACTATGTTGTAAAGGTTTAAAAAAAAGCGTAATCATCCGCTGCGCATGCGTAGTACGCACTAAATAAAAGTCTAAACATGTCCTTAAAAAAAAAGCTTTCTTAGGTATTGTTTGCTATTATATTACTTGTCAAATTAATAGTATTTTACTGCAACAATATTGATCTTTCAGTTATTATATTTTCATAAAAAATGGTTTGCTGATAATATTTATGCATCTTTCATAAAAAAAAAAATCTGATATAGGCAGCACATGACTTTCCTTATATAATGCAATGAAATTACTACTTTTACAGTTACAAAAAATGTTTTTCTTATAGCAGATACTTATATTCTTTCCAAGATATTGAATTTTCTTCATTTAGTAGTCATTTTCATTAATTTAACGACATTTTTATCCATTTGGGGAGATTTTCGTTAATTTTGCAACATTTAAAAATGTCGCCAAGTTGGCGACATTCCGTTAAATTCGTCGCCAAAATCTAGCCAAGAGTTAGAGATGGAGAAATAAGTTTTAAAAATTCCTACAGCAGATAAATGACTATTAGCGTTCAAATACAAAAGTATTACTCAAAGTATATTTTCTCGTGAATGGAATAAGTTAGATCCACGACAATGATCTCACCAAATTTATCGTATGATATTACATATGGAAAGTGAACATGTTTCTTAACAGTTAATATTTTTTTTTAATTTATGAGATTTTTGATAAATTTCTTTGAAAAATATGCAATATCTCGAGAACGGTTTATGCTAGCGTTCTAAAGTTTACGTCACAATCGTTTTCTAAGGAAACATTACATGATAAATGTCTATTTGCGTAATTTTATTAAAGGTTTTGATTTTTTGATGATTTTTCAAAATTTCACTCGAAAATTTAGGGGGGGTTCTGAACATTCGACTGCATTTTAACACAATAGGGTTCCAGTATTCACAGATTGTGATTTTTGTTCTAAATGTCATTCGAATCGCTCCATTCGTTCATGAGATATCGTCTCCACAGACTCATTGACACACACACACACACACACATACTTTCCCGGCCGTCCTTTTGGTTGCTCAAGTCCTAGAATGAGTCGGATTGCTTGGGTCTTCAACACACACACATACACGCGGACATCACCTAAAAAAATGTTCGATTCGTGATCAGGGATGCTTGAAACGTGCTCTCCCGTCGAACACTCGAATTCGAATTTTCGACCTCGTCATAATACTTTCCTTATACATTATGTATATAAGGAAATTAATAAACAATAACACATAATTTCACTCTATTGCAAGATTACAAAAAACTGTTAAAAAAACACCCCCTCCATTTAATATTTCCCTCCTGACAGTTATAATAACTGCTTTTAAAATATGCACCATTAGTTTTATTTATATTATGCCGTAGAATAAAACCGTACGATAAAAAGTTAATAGCAATTATCGTCTGCAAGATCGAGACAAAAAGCTACATTTTTTTTCTCTATTTAATCATTAATCACCACTTACACTTTTTCTAGACTCAAGGGCTAACAAACTGGTCTCTACGGTAACTGCGTGGAAAAGAAGACTTGAAAACAAAAAGGGTTGTTATTTGAAAGTTTTTATTCCTGGACTGAATTCTCTAAAGAAATATTTTTTATTTATTTTTTTTACTTACGTCTATAGTATAAAATAAGTCATTTCCACCCACGCCTGGGCGCGAACTAAATGTCTATTAGTCTTTACATACGACACCTACACACTTAATAAAAGCTTTGAATATTAAAATCCGTTTCAAAGTTAAACATCAAAATGGCGCACCTTGTATAGATGAAATATGCTGTATGCTTCAATCACTGTGTATTACTTATTACCTTATTTTCAACGTTTACAGATACTTAAGACAAAAATCTAAATGTAATACTATATTTTCAATTTTTACTTTCCCTGCAATACACGATAATATATAGGGAAAGTATTGGAATCGTGTCGAAAACCATAGCTCGAGTTTTCGACGGATCTACGCGTTTCGAGATCCCCAGAATACGAAAAAACTCTTTCTAACGTGACGTCTGTGTGTGTGTCTGTCTGACTGTGCAGATATTGTATCCTCTCTAACTAAAAACTAATGGACTGAATGTCATAAAATTTGATAGGTAAGTCACTTGTAGGCGAATCTGGTGCTGATTAGTTTTGGGTACGATTCGGAATAAAAGAACCCGCCTTTTTTTGCGAAATGGCCCGCAAAAGCTTGTATCCACTCTAACTGAAAAACTGATGGACCGAATTTCACAAAATTCGGTAGATAAGTCACTTGTGGGTCACCCTGGTGCTGATTAGATTTTGGTACGACTCGGAAAAAAAATAACCTGCTTTTTTTGCAAAATGGCCTACCAAAATCGCCAGAATCTAAAATAAAAAACTATATATGCTAACTATATAAAAAACTATATATAAATTTGGTAGGTATATCACTTGTGGGCGGATCTGGTGCTGATTAGATTTGGGTACGATTCGGGATAAAAGAACCCGCCTTTTTTTGCGAAATGGCCCGCAAAGGCTTGTATGCACTCTAGCTAAAAATCTAATGGACCGAATTTCACGGAATTTGGTTCTACCAAATTTCGTGAAATTCGGTCACGCTGGTGCTGATTAGATTTTGGTATGATTCGGAAAAAAATAACCTGCGTTTTTTTGCAAAATGGCCTGCAAAAATCGTCAAAATCTAAACTAAAGAACTAGGTATACTCAAATATATCCATTAAATGCTCGTTTAATACGTAATTTCTAACGAAGAAAAGAATCAGACCAACCGCATTACACTAGGACTAACCGTTCTCGAGATAATTTAGTTTTTTCATATTTTCTCAACGCGATCTTTGAAAATAAGTCCAGTTATCAAATGAGAACGAAAATGGAATTAAAAGTGAATTAAATTTAATTAAAATAAAAGGAACGTGGATATAAGTCTGCAGGGAAAGTCATGTGCTGCCCACATCAGATTTTTTGAAATTCGAATGAAAACTTCTAGATTTATTTGAAATTTTATATTTTCTTGTGAAACACGTTATTAACCGAAAGATTTTTTCAAGCCCTCTAAACTTAAGAGTAAGATGCTATAATTACGATCCTTTTAACCATCGATACATGTTTTTCATTTTTTTTCTTGTAAAATTAAAACAAAAAAATCTAATGTGGGCAGCACATGACTTTTCCTACAGACTTATATCACCATGCTCTTTCTTTTAATTACATTTAATACGCTTTTAATTCAATTTTCGTTCTCATTTGGTAATCGGACTTATTTTCAAAGGTGGCGTAGAGAAAATACAAAAAAACTAAAATATCTCGAGAACGGTTAGTCGTAGTGTAATGGGGTTGCTCTTATTATTTTCTTCGTTAAAAATTACGTATTAAACAAGCATTTAATGGATATATTTGAGCATACGTAGTTTCTTATTTTAGATTTTGACAATTTTTGCGAGCTATTTTGCAAAACAAGGCAGGTTATTTTTTCGAATCGTACCAAAATCTAATCAGCACCAGATTAACCCACAAGTGATTTATCTACCGAAATTTGTGAAATTTGGTGCATTAGTTTTTCAACTAGAGTGAATAGAGTCTTTTGCGGGCCATTTCGCAAAAAAAATGCGGGTTCTTTTATTCAGAATTCTACCCAAAACTAATCAGCACCAGATTCGCCCACAAGTGACTTACTTACCAAAATTTATGAAATTCAGTCAATTAGTTTTTGAGTTAGAATGGATACAAAATCTGCACAGACACACAGGCAGACACACACAGAAACGTCACGTTAAACATAGTTTATTCGTATTTGCAATAACAATACAATATTTCATCAAATTTGAGTTGATCTTCCTCCACCCCAGTAGATTCATGCTCCTAATGGTTCGCAAAAATATTGTTGAAAGATAGTTAAGAAACAAATATAATAATTTGTTTCAGTATAAATGTAATATCATTGTTGAAAGATATTTAAAAAATGGTTTAATATGCAGCTTCTTTGATATTGACACGTTGTTCTTCAAAGGTCATTTTCGTTTTCGACGAACGCGAACGACTACAGTTCACTGACATGCATTGCCTCGAAAACTCTGCAATGCGGACCTGCTTCTTCATTTTCCCATTTCGCATCACATGTGCCTCTACCTCTACGTCACATAGTTCCCATAGTTCATAACATAGTTCCCATAGTTCATCCCACATAGTTCATAACATAGTTCCCCTCTCCTCCAATCAGTGTTGGAGATATCAGCACAGTCTCCGAACATTTTGATCCAATCTTGTATATATATATATATATATATATATATATATATATATATATATATATATATATATATATATATATATATATATATATATATATATATATATATATATATATATATATATATATATATATATATATATATATATATATATATATATATATATATATATATATATGTATATATATATGTAAAAATAGAAAGATTTCTAAAGAAAATTATTAAAATAAGTTTTTAGTGTACTTGCGCACAGCAGCATAAAACACCAAAAATATATAAAGACATAATAGAAATATAAAAGAAGGGAGGTAACATAAAGTGCTTACACAAAGGCGGTAAGGGGTAGTGACCTTACTCCCCAGTTAACAACATGCATGTCTTTAATGCCGCGGCATGCACTCCTGGACGCCAGCACTGACATTAGCCAACCTCCGGAATGATAATCAAAATCATCACAAGACCATTGATAAAGGAATAGGATATGAAAAAGTAAGGACCAAGTTATAGAGACAGCCAAATTCCTGCACATGCTACATATTTATAACATCAAAATATTCAATTCAGCAGTTACTTAATATTGCTACAGCAGGTATCATACATTGGACCTCTAATTTACACTTGAATATATTTAGAAATGTATTCATTGCTGGTCTAGCTAGAACAAAAAGAATAGTAAGCAGTGACGTCACCAGACTGGAAAGTGACAAAAAATTTTTACTACAGGCATTAATGCAAAAATATCCAAAACGTTTTATGATACATTACATCAAAAATTACTACAGAAAAAACGAAATTTATGGGTTGAATTTGTGTAGATATTTGAAGACTTTGTGAATTTGAATCGAATATCTTTATGCTTGTGACATCACAGATATCAAAACTGCTGAATTGAATATTTTGATGTTATAAATATGTAGCATGTGCAGGAATTTGGCTGTCTCTATAACTTGGTCCTTACTTTTTCATATCCTATTCCTTTATCAAGGGTCTTGTGATGATTTTGATTATCACTCCGGAGGTTGGCCAATGTCAGTGCTGGCGTCCAGGAGTGCATGCCGCGGCATTAAAGACATGCATGTTGTTAACTGGGGAGTAAGGTCACTACCCCTTACCGCCTTTGTGTAAGCACTTTAAGTTACCTCCCTTCTTTTATATTTCTATTATGTCTTTATATATATATATATATATATATATATATATATATATATATATATATATATATATATATATATATATATATATATATATATATATATATATATATATATATATATATATATATATATATATATATATATATTTGTGATATATTATGTAACCACAAATGAACTGATATCCGTGTAAGAGTCAAAATGAAGAGGCATCTTTCTCCTCAGAAGCCTTTATTTACAGTCCACGTCCCTTCATCCTCATACATCCAATTTACTCCGTAAACGGAGCTCAACAGACATGTTAACAGTACATGATTACAGCTACAAATTTGCAATAGGCATAAGATTTCTGTGCTATGTGCCACAGAGATATGAACATAGATCTGCTTCCAAAATTCACATCGGTCTGCTAGATAGATCTGTCTCAAAAACGCTCTGCACGGACTTTTATAATACACTTATCAGATCACTTATACACTTGTGATCCACTTCACATATACTTCTGAGGAACACTTTTCTAGTTTCCCGAGACTTGATAGTGGAATGGTTTACATCATTATATTCAATTACTTCATATCGGAACTCTTTAGTCTGTCACCCTTCTCATTACCAAGATACTTATCCGATACTTATCTCAGTTCCCACTCTGATATTTACGTGATTACTGCCCCTATATGGTCAAATTTCATGATATGAAGAGTTTCTCGAGTATTAACCTCTTACTAGTGCTTACAGCTTAGGCTCTCCATTCCTTCAACACAGTCTATCATTAACTTTTATGGCTCCTCCCCTTGATAAGTCCTTCCCTTAATGTTAAGAGCCAAGAATGTCGGCGACGTCTTTGCAACTAAAATCTTCTCTGATATAGAAAATTTAAAATCTAAAAATATATGTATCATATATATATATATATATATATATATATATATATATATATTTATATATAAAAAAAAATAATTTGAAAATCCAATGATAGAATAGAGAAAAAATTAAATAAAAGAAGCACTAAATAGAATTTAGAAGAAGAATTAAATAGTTTTTAGTATTAAATAATACTTATTTTTATTATGTAGGCATATTTTAAAGTTAGTGTTTTTTGAGTTACAACTTCTCTATATTCTATAATTGGATTTCCAAATTAATTTTACAATTAAAATCATTTTATTAACACTTTGCAACAAAGTTGAAAAGTGTTTATGACTTTGTTCATTCTGTTTATCTGCCGGGTTGATAAAATGAAATAGAGTCCAACGGGACCTAATTTTTCAAACATTTTTTAAGCGGATTTAAAATTCACAAATTGCTTCGAAAATTTTAGGTAATATTCAAATTGTTCCATAAAATATATAAAATAAAAATTCAGCGAAATATATTCAGTAGTTTTTTAAATAAAAATTAAAATAATAATAACATCTCTTATATGAAGGGATCACGTGACCATGATATGAAAAGATCACGTGACCCACTTCAAAAAGATGTATGGCATCCATCTTGTCTCAAAATCGTGATTTTTAAAGTTCTTTTTAATTTATATTGAGTGTTGTATCCGTCCTAAAACAACTTTATTTTTGGTTAAATTCTGTGCATCTACATACTGAAACAACGCAATAACAATAAATTTGAGTTTAAATGCTCATCCAAATTTGATTATTTCTACAACGAAGCCTATTTTTTACCTATGTAAAATGTAAACAACAAAATATGTAGAATGAGTTGTATTAGAATTGCTGTATTTCTTTAACACAAAATCATTTAGTTCATGGAGTCTGCATAGCTGATATGAATGAAACATTCATTGATTTTACAAAGAGAAGGACGATTTTTATCGATGAAGTTTTACGCATAGAGTTTAATTACTTGTAGCTCCATGGTCTTAAGTTTATAAATAAAATAAATTATTTTAGTACTGTGATGAATGACATGATTGGGAAAATGTTGTGAATGAAATGCTGCTTTTATAGAGAGAGCCAGGCGTGTTATTTTTTCTATGACGTTATTTGAATGAATGTCAGTTGTTTTCGATGAAGTTTTCAAATATAATAAATTATTGTAGTATTATGATGATTTTAAAAATATTACCGAGGAATGTATCGCATTTTAGAGATGTTTAAACCAGGCAATTTTTATTTCAATGCCGTCATTTGAATGAAGTTCATTTTTTTCGATGAAGGTTTAAGTTTTTAAATATAATAAATTAATGTAGTATTGCAATAAGTTTTAAAATATTACTTAGGAATGTATTGCATTTTAGAGATGTTTAAACAAAATATATATACACACATTAGATTCAAGTTAATCTATAAACTTGCCTGGCGAAACATTAATACGTACTTGAATACGTACTTGAATACGTATCTATCATTTAACAAGATTATTTAATTTCCTATTTTAATTAAAAACGAAACAAAAAATTTCCGTATTTGTGCACCGATATTTTACCACGACATAAGCAACACTGATGACATTTTAAATATTACAGCTTTTCCAGCTATTTCAAACTTAGGTTAGAAAACTAAAATATCGAAATTAAAACCATAACACTTTAAAAACTGAGAGCTATGCCCAAATTCAATTATCAGTTACAAGGCTTTCAAACATACATATCGTTGCTTAGTCAGCAATTTCAATTTTAGAAATATAAGCATTAAAAACTTGAAAAACGGAAAACTTTCATTTTTTTACAGCTTTGTAAGACTATTAATCGAAAGTTATAAAACGCTTATTTTTTTTTTAAATACAGATATAGAAACTAAATTTCCTAATGCATATTTTTGTCATATGCTTTGCAGTGTTCATTTTTAGAATAAGGGTTTAAGAGCTTGCAATTTCGTCTCAGTAGCTTAACGGTAGAGCGTCAGCTGGCCAGATCGGAGATCCAGGGTTCGATTCCCGGTTGAGGAAATAAGGCTCTTCACAATGTTCCCGAAAAAATCAACCCTGTAGGTTAGGGCAAAATGTAGGAGATCTGAAGACCCCAGACCGTGCGACTCACATAGTGGATTTAGAGTAGCTATCTGCACGGCCGGGAAAGGATACCTTCTGCACTCAGGAGGCACCCAAGGTCTACCATCCCGCCAAACGAACTTTTATTTAGGTCTAAAAAGATAACAATTGATGAAAAATATTGTGATTAAACAGACAGTTTTATATTATACTTGAACTTGACAAGTACGTCCATTTTTCAAAAATGGGAAAAGGGTTATTGCGAATATAGATAAAAAGATCATTGAAAAATAAAATTTAGAGTAAGGTATATTAACATAATGGGAAATCTGATGTGGGCAGCACATGACTTTCCCTGCAGACTCAAATTCATATTTCCTTTATTTCTTTAATAATTCATTAGTTTGAGTTTAATTGCACCAAATAATACTAAATTTGCATTTTTAATTCAATTTGTGTTTTTATTTGGTAACTGGACATTTTTCCGATAACAAAAATGCAAGAAATCTCAAATATCTTGAGAACGGTTAGTCCTAAAGTATCATGGAGTGTGTTATATTCCTTTCTTCGTCAAAAATTGCGTATAAAACAAGGATTTAATTGATACATTTCAGCATACGTAGTCTTTTTTAAATTTTGGCGATTTTTTGGGGCAATTTCGTAAAAAAATGCAGGTTGTTCGTTTCCGAATCGTACCAAAATCTAATTAGCACCAGAGTGTCCCACAAGTAACTTATCTACCAAATATTGTGAAATTTGGTCAATTAGTATTTTAGCTCGGGTGGATACATGACATTTTTGCGGGCCATTTCGTAAAAAAGGCAAGTTGTTCTTTTCCGACTCATACCAAAATCTAATCAGCACCAGATCATCCTACAAGTAACTTATCTACCAAATGTTGTGAAATTTGGTTAATTAGTATTTTAGCTAGGATGGATACATGACATTTTTCCGGGCCATTTCGCAAAAAAAAAGCGGGTTCTGTTTTTACGAATCCTACCAAAAACTGATCAGCACCAGGGTGACGTACAGGGTGGTGATCAGCACCCAAGTGACGTACATACCAAATATTATGAAATTCGGTCCATCAGTTTTTTAGAGTGGATACATACATTGCTCAGACAGACAGACAGACACACAAACACACACACAGCCGTCACGTTAAAAATAGTTTTTTCGTATTCTAGAGGTCCCGAAACGCGTAGATCCGTCGAAAACTCGAGTTGCGATTTTCGGTATGATTCCAATACTTTCCCTATACATTACCATGTATTGCAGGGAAAGTAAAAGTGGATTATAATTAAAGAAAATAATAAAATTTTAAAAGTAAAATTTAGAAAATATATAAAAATAAAATATATGAAAATGATGTCGGAGGTCTGAAAGTGACCGTAGTACGACTACTACGGATTCAGTGGACTCTGGAAGATTGAGCGCCTATTTCAAATTGAGAGACCAAGACGAAGACGCTTGCTTCCGGGGTTTCTGTGTCAGAGACACCCATCCCCACATCGAATATATGGATGTCAGACCAAATTTAATTAAATCGAAATTAAATTGCAGGTAGTCCGCAATGTCGCTAGGATACTTGCGATTTCGTCCCAGTAGCTCAACGGTAGAGCGTCGGCTGGACAGTTCGGAGATCTAGGGTTCGATTCCAGGTTGGGACAGCAAGGCTCGTTACAACTATTTATATCTACATTTTATAGTTTCGTCTATATTTTATAGTATAGTCAAGTGAAAGTAAGAAAAATGAAAAAAAAGAAAAAAAAACTCGCTGGAACAGATACTTTTAAAGTTTTTTCGAAATAAAAATTTCAAAAATTTAAAATATTAAATATATTTTTATATATTCATAATATGTAACCTAGACAACAAGAAAAATTATTTACATTTTTATCGGTTCGGCTTGGAGGTATAAGTGGTTATATTTTACGTAAAGCTCCAAATTCCGACGCAGATTCCCCAAGCATAAATATTATCCACATCGAAAATTAACCAAGACATTGCTTTTAGAAAGTGTGGAATTACAAAAAGATTTGAGGTTTTAAAACAATATACAATATAATCTTCCCTTAATGTAGTTAAAATAACATTTGATTTTATAAAGTTTGTAAAATTAATCACACGCAAAAAGAAAAAAATCTGATCTGGACAGCACATGACTGTCCCTGCAGACTTGTATACACGTTATCTTTATTTTAATTAAATTTAATTCACATTTAATTCAATTTTCGTTCTCATTGGGTAACTGGACTCATTTTCAAAGGTGGCGTGGAGAAAATACGAAAAAACTAAAATATCTCGAGAACGGCTAGTCCTAATGCAATGGGGTTGGTCTTATTTCTTTCATCGTTAAAAATTACGTATAAAACAAGCATTTAATGGATTTATTTGAGCATACGTAGTTTTTTATTTTGGATTTTGACGATTTTAGCGAGTAATTTTGCAAAAAAAAAAAGCAGGTTATTTTTTTCTGAATCGTACCAAAATCTAATCAGCACCAACGTAACCCACAAAAGACTTATCTACCGAATTTTGTGAAATTCGGTCTAATAGTTTTTAGCTAGAGTGGATACAAGCTTCTGCGGGCCATTTCGCAAAGAGAGGCGAGTTCTTTTATTCCGAATCGTACTCAAAACTAATCAGCACCAGATTCATCCACCAGTGACTTACCTACCAAATTTTAGGAAATTCGGTCAATTAGTTTTTTAGTTAGAATGGTCACAAAGTCTGTACACACAGACAGACAGACGCACACAGACGTCACGCTAAAAATAGTTTTTTCGTATTTTAGACGTCTCGGAACGTGCAGATCCATCGAAAACTCGAGTTGCGATTTTCGACATGATTCCAATACTTTCCCTATACAATACCATGTCTTGCAGGGAAAGTAAAAAATGTACTTTTACATGTATAATAGCAATTATCGTCTGCGTAATTCCCACCCCCCCTCCTCCCGAAAAAAAAATGATCAAAGTTTTTACCCTATTTAGTCTTTAATCACGCAAGTTTTATCAAAAGAAAAAGTTCAAAATATTAAAATATTGAAATTATTTTCATATATCCATGATATGTACCCTAGACAACAAGAAAAATTTTTATCGATTAGGTTCAAAGATACGCGTGGTTAAATTTTACGTAACGCTCCAGCTTCCGAAACAGATAACCCGAAGCATAAATATTATCCACATCAAAAATTAACCATGATATTGCTGTTAGAAAGTGTGTAATCACTAAAGGATTTGAGGTTTTAAAAAAATATACTATTTAATCTTCCTTTAATGTAGTTAAAATAACATTTGATTTTAGAAAGTTTGTACAATTAATCACACGCAAAAAGAAAAAAATGTACTTTTACATGTATTACATGTATAATAGCAATTATCGTCTGCATAATCCCCCCCCCCCCCAAAAAAAAATATGACCAAAGTTTTTACCCTATTTAGTCTTTAATCGCACTGAAGTCTTTTTTTTCTAAGCTCATGAATTATAATCTCAATGGCATCTGGGTGATCAGAGGAAAACAAAAAATAGCTATTTAAATTTTTTTATTCTCACTCGAACACTCTAAAGAAAACACATTTTTTCTTCAAGAGAAACAAATGGGTTGATTTGAAAAATGAGTTTGATTTAGAAATTTGATCCTCATGTAATTTTAATCAAGTTTTTAATGAGGATAATATTTACGAAAAAAAGACAGAGTCGAACTTTAAAGATCTTTTTAAAGATTATCAATGACATATTTCTTTTAGTTTGAAACTTCTCAAAGTTTAAATTTCAAAGTCTTAACTATTAGAAACATTTTACTTATACCATATTTTCTTTCTTTTAGAAGTATTTTAAAAAAACCGACGGTGGATTCAATCCGATGGAGCCAAAAACTTTTGGGCGTCTAAAAAAATAAAATTTCAATAAAATTCAATAAACTTAATCTTTGTTTTCAGTGTCATTTGTTTTGTTCAGATAATATGGGATTAATTTAAATAAAGTAAAATACACAAATAAAACAATTTAATCTGTCTAAGGAGTGAATTTTAAATCTAAGCAAATTTGACACGTCATAAAAACCCGTTTTAAGACTATTTTCTAAACCACTAACTAAAATACCTATTCTAAATCTATAATTATTCTTGTAGGACTTTCAAAGTGCAAAAATTAATTACTTACATTACTTCATATCAAGCATATTTAGTTGTCGAATAATCAGCATTACAAACATTTAAAACTGAAAATTCTAAACCTTCTTTAACTTAAAAATTTTCAATTTTTGCTCAAAGATATTTAAAAACAAATTATTTATCTAGAAACTAGATCATTCAAATTATTTTTGCATATCCATAAAAGGCATCCCATTTCCAACAAAACAAATATAAAAAATCTGATGTGGACAGCACATGACTTTCCCTGCAGACTTATATTCACGTTCTTTTTATTTTAGTTAAATTTAATTCACATTTAATTCAGTTTTCGTTCTCATTTGATAACTAGACTTATTTTCAAAGGTGGCGTAGAGAAAATACGAAAAAAATAAAATATCTCGAGAACAGCTAGTCCTAGTGTAATGGGGTTGGTCTTATTCTTTTCTTCGTTAAAAATTACGTATTAAACAAGCATTTAATGGATATATTTGAGCACACGTAGTTTTTTATTTTAGATTTTGGCGATGATTTAAGGGCCATTTTGCAAAAAAGGCATGTTATTTTTTTCCGAATCGTACCAAAATCTAATCAGCACCAGAGTGATCCACAAGTGACTTATCTACCTAATTTTGTGAAATTCGGTTCATCAGATTTTCAGCTAGAGTGGATACAAGCTTTTGCGGACCATTTCGCAAAAGCAGGCGGGTTCTTTTATCCCGAATCATACCCAAAACTAATCAGCACCAGATTGGCCCACAAGTGACTTATCTACCAAATTTTATGAAATTCGGTTCATTACTTTTTTAATTAAAGTGGATACAAAATCTTCACTGACAGACACACAGACAGACAGGCAGACACACTCACAGACATCACTCTAAAACTAAATCACTCTTTTTTCGTATTCTAGAGGTCTCGAAACGTGTAGATCCATCAAAAACTCGAGTTGCGATTTTCGGCATGATTCCAACACTGTCCCTATACATTACCATGTATTGCAGGGAAAGTAAAAATCTAATATAGACAGTGCATGATTTTCCTTATGTAATGCAATGAATTTATTTCTATCATAGTGAAACCATGATGTATAAGATCACAATGGTTTTAATGTTGAATATTACACATTTGGCACTTTTCCGGATGACAACATGCAAAACTATTTGGAAGTACCCAAGTAAGTTATATTTCACTCATTATGGACCACAACAGCAGATTCTACTGACCAAAACATCATGCCCACAGGAGTAGAGCGACATTGCTGACCACCTGCAATTTTAAACTACACCACAAATAGTCCGACAACTTATATTCGATGTGGGGATGAGTGTCTCTGACACAGTGACCCTGTAAGCAAGCGTCTTGGTCTTGGTCTTGGTATTGCACTCAACTCTAAATTGACAATGATCAATATTGGTAGCATTCGCATTAATCAACAGAGTTTAATAATAATTTTATCAATTTGGTGTCATTTTCGTTAACTTCGCGTCATTTTTACAATGTTGACGATACTTTTGTCAATCTGAAGCGAAATATTGCCAAGTTGACAATATTTCGCTAAATAAGTTGCTACGTTCGCCAAATTGATCGCCAAACGTTCTGTTAACAACTCGAACGCCGTTGCAATACTTTCCCTGTACACAGTACTATCTATATATGGAAAGTAATTAACTGCTCATCTACTATGTATAAGTGTCTAATGTATAAGTGTGCAATGTATAAGTGTCTAATGTATAAGTGTGCACACTGTTTATAGTTTTCGTAACGCTCCAATTTCAGCCGAATACTCAGACTATACACATTTCAAATATTTTTTCTCTGTTTCATGCTACTGGTTTTTTAAATGTGTGTACATATAAATTCAATCTGGGGCAAAAAAAACAGAATGATTAATAATTAATTTAGTGAGAGCTAGTGATTTACATTTAGTATCCAACATGTACACACCTATCTGCAATATCCAGTATCAACCTGTGCCTGAACATCATTTCTAAAAATAAACAGTAAAATGCAACACTCTAAAATGATGAAAACTTGTTTTCACAACCTGTATATTTCTTAAAATTATTATTTGAAGTTATTAAAATTATTATTCAGATTTACACTTACAATTTTACTCATCAATTTGACAATTATTATATTTTATTTATTATTAAGTTTTCATATTAAACTTTTGGAGCTGCCTGTGATGCCAGATATAAATTTTGACAGATTCTAGGGAAAATTCCTTAATCAAAATATAAGATCCTCATGGACGATAAAAAATACCTTCTACTTTTGCATTCCACGTCATCTAAAGAAGCATCTTCAGACACGGTTATTGTAAGAAAACTAATTTTTCTACATGGGCACACTCTCAATTCTTAATTGTGTTTTCACTCATCTAAATTTCGCAAGTCCTCTGCATCTGCATGAATCTCGAAATCTCTCCGTTCTGAATTTTCTTATATCTCTTCAACTCTCCACCCCCTTTTTCCCCCTTGCTAATATTGGTCTCTCGGTTGTCAGCACCTCCCTATCTTCTTCTGCATTGGCTTGAGCTAGCTGGTGAAAATGCACTCATTGGCTGTAAGTAGCTGCCAGCCGACGTAATGGTCGATAGAATCAGGTTCAGGCTCAGAATCCCAACTTTTTTTTAGAACCGTAGCTTTTCATTGATTCAAGGCCAGTGCTTCGCGGAGCACAGCTAGACCCCACCCACTTAATGCACCTCCTTTACCTCTTGAGGAACTTTACCTTCTTTTCCAAATTCTAAGACTTGATCAGATCTAGATTGTGATTCGTCACAATCTGGATCCAAGAGCATCGCTCGCTTTTTGATTTCTCTCCTCCGTAACTTACCTTTTATTACTATTTCCCAGCTTCCCCTTAGATTGGAGGATTATAGGCAGCTCATGCTATCCTGGGAACTCCGGTAATTGGATAATCCGTGAATCCTTGACTCAGGTTCACTTCGGAAAACAAACATAGGTCTGGTCTGGTTTTATTGCTCATTATGAATTAATTAAAATCTAACATCAAATCTCTGTGTGATCCAGTCTGTTGCATTGTTAGCTGGAACTTACTAATCTTCTATTGCACGGAACTTAATCTTCTATTGACGTTTATAATTCTTCGTACCACAGCATCCTAATATGAATATTTCACCACCGTGTAAATTTATAACAGTCTGCCATCTCGCAATTCTATGTACAGCCAACCCTCCTATTACTCGGTACTCTCATAATGCGGTTTCTATATAACACGGAGCTAAAATTGCGACATCCTTTTCATAACGTGGTACTTATAAAACGCCATACAACGGGGTAGTCGTATAACGCAGTTTCTCTATAATGCAACTCAATTAGGTTAAGCAGTCACCCTATAGCATGGATTTTTCTATTACATTTTCACGGTTGAAATTAATGGGGAATTCCCCTGTTTTTTCATCCACGTTCATCACCATTTTTCAATTTCAGTTATCAGGGGAATCCCCTGTAAAAAAATTAATACATCCACCTCAAATGCATTGGTTGAGAAAAATATGTGTAAAGAATGGGTTTCAAATTTCAATTTAAGTGATGTGAAAAGGGAACTGGATTTGAGTAAACAATTAGAAAATTACTTTATTGAAAATGATTCTTCAACAGTGCGAAGTGCAAAGTTTAAAAGAGAATTACAAAATTGCTTAGCTCCTTATAGAGATATTTTGGTTAGAGGTACAAAATAAAACTGCATTTAAACAAGAAAGATCAATCATGCTTAAAGCATTGATTATGAAACACTTTCCAACTTCAATGCAATTTTATTTAAACATGTCTAAAATGCAATACATTCCTCGGTAATATTTTAAAACTTATCACAATACTACATTGATTTATTATATTTGAAATCTTAAACCTTCATCGAAAAAAATTAACTTCATTCAAATGACGGCATTAAAGTATAAATTGCCTGGTTTAAACATCTCTTAAATGTTATACATTCCTCGGTAATAATTTTAGAATTATCATAATACTACGATAATTTATTATATTTGAAAACTTCATAGAAAACAACTGAAATCCATTCAAATGACGTCATAAAAAAATAACACGCCTGGCTCTCTCTATAAAAGCAACATTTCATTCATAAATAATTCCCCCATTCATGTCATTCATCACAATACTATAATAAATTATTTTATTTAAAAATTAAGACCATTGAGCTGCGAGTAAGTAAACTCTATGCGTAAAACTTCATCGAAAATTATCGTCCTTCTCTTTCTAAAATCAATGAATATTTCATTCATATCAGCCATGCAGACTCCATGGACTAAATGATTTTGTGTTAAAGAATTACAGCGATTCTAATACAACTCATTCTACATATTTTGCTGTTTACATTTTACATAGGTGAAAAATAGGCTTAATAGTAGAAATAATCAAATTTGGAAGAGCATTTAAACTGAAATATATTGTCATTGCGTTGTTTCAGTATGTAGATGCACAGAATTTAGGCAAAAATAAAGTAATTTTAGGACGGATACAACACTCAATATGAATTAAAAAGAACTTTAAAAATCACGATTTTGACACAAGATGGATGCCATATATCATTTTGAAGTGGGTCATGTGATCGTTTCATATCATGGACACGTGATCGCTTAATATAAGAGGTGTTATTATTATTTTAATTTTTATTTAAAAAACAACTGAATATATTTCGCTGAATTTTTTTTTATATATTTTATGGAACAATTTGAATATTGCCTAAAATTTTCGAAGCAATTTGTGAATTTTAAATCCGCTTAAAAAATGTTTGAAAAATTAGGTCCCATAGGGCTCAATGTATTTCATTTTTTCAACCCGGGTTCAATCCAAAACTAATTGGGTGATATTATTCATTTATATTCCCATAGGTCCTATAGACCGTCTGAATAACATACTAAAATTTCATTTTGATTAAGTCATTTTTACGGAAGTTATCGTGCTAACAGACAGACAGACAGACAGACAGACAGAATGAACAAAGTCATAAACACTTTTCAACTTTGTTGTAAAGTGTTAAAAAGGAAATGAAGATATGCAAAGTGAGGAGAACATTAAAAGAAAAAGAATTAGGCCACTAATATTTGACAGCGATGATGAATGTTAATAGGAATTTTGTTGGAAAAAAATGAGTAAGTTTATATTTCACATATTTTTTTTAATTTTCTTATATGAAATCTTAAACTCAGTAAAAATAATTCGAAATATGTAAACATATACTGAATTCCTTTTGTAGCTACAAACTTATTTCATAACCGTATATTCATCATCACATGCTGCTCTGAAAATGCAGTTTTATATAACGTAGAATGAATCAGCTTGATATATATGTTCTGAGTTTCACTTAAAGCGGTTTCCATATAATGAGGTGTGATTGTTCTGTTTTATACTTATTCTGAGTTCCTTATAACGCGGTTTCCATACAACACGGAATGAATTGTTCTGTTTTGTGCTAATTCTGAGTTTCTTATAACGCGGTTTCCATACAACATGGTATGCGGTTTCCATATAACACAGTACGAATGAATCTGATTTGCAATAATCGGAGTTTCTTATAACGCGGTTTCCATATAACGCAGTACGAATTAATCTGATTTGCAATAATCTGAGTTTCTCATAACGCGGTTTACATATAATGCAGTACGAATTAATCTGATTTGCAATAATCGGAGTTTCTTATAACGCGGTTTCCATATAACGCAGAACGAATTAATCTGATTTGCAATAATCTGAGTTTCTCATAACGCGGTTTACATATAACGCAGTACGAATTAATCTGATTTGCAGTATTCTGAGTTTCTCATAACGCGGTTTCCATATAACGCATTACGAATTAATCTGATTTGCAATAATCTGAGTTTCTTATAACGCGGTTTCCATATAACGCAGTACGAATTAATCTGATTTGCAATAATCTGAGTTTCTTATAACGCGGTTTCCATATAACGCCGTACGAATTAATCTGATTTGCAGTAATCTGAGTTTCTTATAACGCGGTTTCCATATAACGCAGTACGAATTAATCGCATTATAAGATTATCGACTGTATATATAATAAGAAATATAAATATAAATAAAGCATAAAAGTCACATGACTTTTCCAACATTACATAGTAGGGAAGGTATTGGAAAGGTGTCGAAAACCACAACTCGAGTTTTTGATGGAACTACGCATTTTGAACTCTCTGGAATCTGAAAGCACTACTTTTAGTGTAACGTGTGTGTTTGTGTGTGTGTTTGTGTGTGTGTGTCTGTCTGTCTGTCTGTCGGTGCAATGCATGTATATACTCTAGCTCAAAAACTATTCAACGAAATTCCACAAAATTTGGTGGGTAAGTAAGTCACTTGAGAATGATGCTGATTAGATTTGGGTATGATTCGAAAAGAACAGAACCAGGCTTCTTTAAGAAATGACCCACAAAATTCCTAGAAATCTAAAATAAAAGACTATATAGGTTCAATTGCATCAACTAAGTGCTTACTTTATACGTAATTTCGGACGACAAAAACAATAAGACCAACTCCATAAATCTAGTACAAATTATTGCGATATTTAAGATTTTCTCAATTTTGTACAGTCGCCAAATGAAAACGAAAATTGAATTAAAGATGCAACTTTAATATAATTTTAAATAACAATCCGTGTTACTGTGTTAAATTTAACTCAATTTAGTGAATTGTAAAATAAATAAAACGTAAATGAATACATACGAAAATTCATCTGCAGCCCACATCAGAATTTTTTTTTAATATTCCCTTGCAAATTGAGCTCTATTGAGCAAAAACTGTTTCCTAAAACATTTTAGAGTTTAGTCCATTTGTTGTATGTAAGTGTATAAATGAATATTTATATGTGTGTGTTATCATCATTCATAGTTTAAATATCCACATGCAAATAAATGGTTAGCAGTTGCAAGTACCATGTTTCATGAAATATAACAGTCATCCTCGTATTTTCACTTCACCTCATCGGTTTCTCCAAGTGCCTTAACGTGTCATTTCCAACCCGGTAAGCTATGATGAAAAATGCTTGGTTTGGTGTATACTACCACCTCGTAAAGTTTGACCCATCTGTTTTGAATCACCCTGTATAAGGACAGTCATATACTGCCTATATCATATTTTCTTATTTTATGCCTACAGTATAAAATCATACGTTATAAAGGTATTAATAATGATCGTCGGCAAGATTTAAGAAACAGTGACCAAGTGTACCTTATTCAATCATTAATCATCACTTACTTTTTTTTTACTTTCCCTGCAATACATGCTAATGTATAGGGAAAGTATTGGAATCATGCCGAAAATCACAACACGAGTCTTCGACGGATCTACACGTTTCGAGACCTCTAGAATACGAAAAAACTATTCTTAACGTGACGTCTGTGTGTGTGTCTGTCTGTGTGTCTGTCTGTCTGTGCAGATTTTGTATCCACTCTAACTAAAAAAGTAATTGCCGAATTTCATAAAATTTGGTAGGTAAGTCAAGTGTGGACGAATCTGGTGCTGATTAGTTTTGGGTATGATTCGGGATAAAAGAACCCGCCTTTTTTTTCGAAATGTCCAACAAAAGCTTGTATCCACTGTAGCTTAAAAACTAATGAACCGAATTCCACAAATTTCGGTAGGTAAGTCACTTGTGAGACACCCTGGTGCTGATTAGATTTTGGTATGATTCGAAAAAAAATAACCTGCCCTTTTTTGTAAAATGGCCCGCAAAAATCGCCAAAATCTAATATAAAAAACGACGTATGCTCAAATATATCCATGAAATACTTGTTTAATACGTAATCTTTAACGAAGAAAAGAATAAGTCCAACCCCATTACACTAGGACTAGCCGTTCTCCAGATATTTTAGTTTTTTCATATTTTCTCTACGCCACCTTTAAAAAGAAGTCCAGTTGTCAAATGAGAACGAAAATTGAATTAAAAGTAAATTATATGTAATTAAAATAAAGAGAACGTGAATATAAGTCTGCAAGGAAAGTCATGTGCTGCCCACATCAGATTTTTTAGACTCAAGCTCTAACAAACATGGTTTCTATGGTAACGGTGTATAAAAAAGAGACCACAAAGTAAAAAGTTTGTTATTTGTAGATTTTTACGTCCAGTAGAATATTGTAAAAAGGAAATTTTATTCTTATTTCTCTGGAGAGGAAATAAATGGTTTGATTTGGTAGATGCGTTCGATTTAAAATATTCGATTCCCATGTTGTTTTAACGATGCTTTTAATAAAGGAAATGCTTTTGACGTAAAAAACTGGAGGGAGTTTGAAGATCACTTAAAACACAGTTGGCTTTTTATCTTTCATTTAAAAAGTTTTTTTAAGTTCTATATCCACTTTCGAAATTGCCGTGAACTTTCTTTGCAATTCAAATATTTTCTGGCAATAACATTTTGTTTTTCCTTTTCTTAATTTTAAATTTGCAAAGTAACTAGAATTAAAAGTTCTAACATTGAATAATTACTTTCTTTTTCAAAATAAAGTTATTTTTTCTTGCAAAATTTTCTACTTCGAGAATTTGACAAGAATATGTGTAGAAAATCCGTCTGAATTCGCTTCAATCTGGAAATAACTCATTTCTTTATATCTGAATAAAAGTTATTATAAAGCACTTATTCATTCGGTAGTAGTAAACATGTATAATTTTCTAAGATTCCTTTCCCATTTCAGATTCAAAATGTTAAATATCTCGAGACCGGTTTATGTACGTGTCTGTTAAATGATGTCATACGCTTTTAATATTTTATTAAAGATTACATATAAAAAGTGTATATTTGTAAACAGGTTTTAATATAATTTATTTTTAGAATTTATTTTAGATTTTCCAAAGAAAAATCAGCGGTGGCTCTAATCCGATTGAGCCGGAATGGTTTTCATGAATAACATTTTATAAAAAGAAAATTTATTAAAGTTCAATAAGTTTATTCGATTATTTTCAAACCCATTTCTTTCGTATACAGGCTTTCAAAGCGTTACGAATGACTCGCTAACTATTTATAGCTAACTAGCACTTTTAGTTTAAGCTCCGATTTCATCTGGATACTCCAACCATTTGATTTCACTTCAAAATATGGAGTTATTTTACTAACTTGCTTGGATGTAGATAAATTACACTTATACGATATGCTTGACGAAATTTTATATTCAAGTTTATCTATAAACTTGCCTGGAGTCACATAAATACGTACTTCAATACGTATATTTCCATCTATTCCATTCAAACCTCACTAATCATTAAACATCTTTAGAATCCCTAAGTTCATTTAACCTTCTAATTAGATGTATATATATAATTCAAATTTTCAAAGCAAAGTATTATAATTTTTTTTTAATTATTAGACGGCTCTGCCCTCTGCTCATTGTTCGGTAGTTTTAAAGCATTTTATGATATACTAAAAACATTCTAAATGATTCTAAACATTCTAAATTCCTGAAAGTTCTTACTCAAGGTTCTTAAAACCTAAATGTCATCTGAAAATATGTCTGAAATACTTCTCTCTAAAATATAAACCATTCTAAGTTCCTAAAAACTTTCTGAAATACACTCTGAAAAAGTTCTAAAGTTCCTCAAACCTGAAAACATCCTAAAAATATAACTGAATTCTTAAATAAACTGAAAGTGGACCTATTGACCAGTTTCCCTACGTGTACAAATATGTACTCTACATGTAATTAAATGGAACTTTCCTAAAAATAAAAATACATTAAAATAAAAGAAAGAGAACACAGATTTTAGGTTTTCAAAATCTAACGTTTATTAAAATTTTAAACTTCATTTTTAAAATAATTTTTAAAACCTTTTACATCTCATTAACTAAAATCAAACATCTTAAATAATAAAAATAAATGGAATGGCCGGTTGTATAGTGGTAAAAAAAAAAACGTTAGAATATTAAATTTTAAAGTTATCAATAATAAAATTATACAATTATTTGTCTAAACTAAAATTTGGGATAAAAGAACATCAGTTAGCCAAAAGGGAATTTAGAACAAAATTTAAAGAACCACAGGTTCAGGTGACCTAAAGTATATAGGTCAAAAGGGGTCTTATTTCTGTGCTAACTCAATAAAACTTTAAATAAGGCAAAAGTAAACTAGTCTGAAACTTGAAGGAAAAGAATTATATCACCAAGGGTCCAGTAGAAGAACGGCAGAGATCGGCGGGAGGGAGGCAGAATCACCAAACGTGCTGCAGACCCAGGGAAAACCAGAAGAGGAAAATCCATGGCACAGGATCTTATTTCTGTCCAGTAGAAATCTGGAAAAACGATCGCTCCACGAATTCAGACTCCACCGGAGATTCTCCAAATCAGCCGGACGTCCAGCAATAAACATCATTTCTCCAAGTTGCAGCACCGAACTTCTGACATCAGAACGAAAACCAAAAATATATGTCCGTCTATTGGGCACGGAAATATTGATTCCATTCCTCATGTAAAGAGCTGCACAACTCGGGTAAATAAACAAATTGCCACTTCCTCGGCGGACATCGCATAAATCGCGGAACTTCTTGGATCAACATTTAGCAGACAGGAAACTAATTAGCAAGACTGAAGAGGCAGGAATTCAAAACATCTCCATTCAGTCATGGAAGATGCTACATTTTCAGAGGCTCGTTAAAAATGATTTTTGTTCTCTGGACGTAGACAAAATACCGGTGCATTCCAAAGGAGAATATTTGAAAAAACTGAACAAATTTCGTTCCATTATGAATCGCGCGCGCGCCGTAGCGCAATTGCCACTTCAAAGTATTACATCTCCATTCTAATCAAAAAAGGGAAGAGTAAGAGATCGAAAAAGTGCGCGATTTTGCTTATATACTGCGAAACATCGCTGCCACAGATTGTAAACAAAATTATCGATGAACAATAAAATAATTAATGACAGACGATTTTAATATTACGGTCAACCAATTAAAAACTCGAAATTTTAAAGAAGAACAATGGAATTTCGGAGCAGACGAAAATTAAAAAGAAATGAAGTGAAACGATTTGGAAAATACGAATTCGGCAATAATTTAAATATGGACGATTCTGAAATATTTAAAAAGCTGAAAATAGAATAAAACTGTAAAATTGCGATGAATTAACCAATTTTTAACAGAGAGCAATAAATTTGGAATCAAATTAAAGGGAATAAAAAGGGCAATAAATGGAATCACAAATTAGCCAATTTAAATAAATTTAAATTGCTAAAACCTAAAAAGAACGAACTTTCGCCGTTTTTAACACAAAACCTATGGAAAAGAACCTATTTGGAACAGAAGAATATCAAAAACCTAAACAATTGGAAAATGGATAACTAAAAGAGAATGACTATGTAAATAAGACCCCTGAGCACGTTTAAACAAATAGCAAAACTCCTAAAATTGTTAAATATCCAAAGGTATAACCCAACATCATTCCCCTTCCGGGAGGGTTCGCCTCCTACTAGCTTCATATCTATCTTTCCTACAAATTCTACTTTAAAAAATCTGATGTGGACAACACATGACTTTCCTTATATAATGCAATGAATTTACTACTTTTACAGTTAAAAAAAATGTTATTCTTATAGTAGATACTTATATTCTTTCCAAGATATTGAATTTTCTTCAATTAGTCGTCATTTTCAATAATTTAGCTTCATTTTTGTCAATTTGGCGAGATTTTTGTTAATTTGGCAACAATTAAAAATGTCGCCAAGTTGGCGACACTCCGCCAAATTCGTCGCCAAAATCTCGCCAAGCGGTATGGACGGAGAAATAAGTTATTCTTACAGCAGATAAATGACTATTGACGCTCAAATACAAAAGTATTACTCAATGTATCTTTTTTCATGAATAGAACGAGCTAGATCCACGTGAATGATGTCACCCAATTTATCGCATGGTATTACATATGAAAATTTGAAAAAATGGTCAAAATTGGTATTACATATGTGCATGTTTCTCAATAGGAAATTTGTTTCTTTATTTTATATAACTTTTTGATAATATTTTTGAAAAATGTGCAATATCTCGAGAATGGTTCATGTTAGCGTTCTAAAATTTATGTCAATCGTTTTTTAATGAAAAAATACATAAGAAATGTCTATTTGCCTAACTTTATTAGCGGTTTTGATTTTTTGACGATTTTTCCAACATTTCACTCGAAAATTTAGGAGGGTTTTGAACATTCGATTGCGTATAAAAACAATAGGCTTCCAGCGTTTATGGATTGTGAATTGTATACCAAATTTCGTTCGAATCGGTCGTTCCATCCAGTCGTTCGTCAGTTATCGTCTCCACAGACTCACTGACACACACACACACCATGTCCTCTGGATGAGTCTGACGGCCTGGGGTTTCCACACACACACACACATACTTCCCCCCACACACATACTTTCCCACACACATACACACACACACATACACACACACACATACACACACAAACACACACAGACATCACTTCAAAAATATTTAATTCGTGATCAGGGATGCTTGAAACTTGCACTCCCATCGAAAATTCGAATTCGAATTTTCGAGCCCGTCACAATACTTTCCTTATACATTATGTATATAAGGAAAGTAAAAATCTATTTCCTATCTCTGCCTATTTTCAGCAGCAGGGAAAAACAAAGATTTTTTTTAGCCCAGGGAATCAAAAACTGAATTCCTTAATCATGAGCCCGCTTCGCGAGCTATTTCATGCCAAACTAAAGTTTAAATCGATAAAAGGTTTATTTCATCATGTTACCCTATTATTTCTCTATAAATGTACCAAATTTCATATTTTTGTACGTTATAGTTTTTACAGTAACAGACAGAGAAATCACTAGACGTGCCGATACAAAAAAAACATGACTTTCCCTGCAGACTCAAATTCATATTTTCTTTATTTCCTTAATAATTTATTAGACTGAATTTAATTGAACCAAATAACAATAAATTTGCAGTTTTAATTCAATTTTTATTTTTAGTTGGTAATTGGGCATTTTTCCGAAATCGGCGTTACAAAAACGCATGAAATCTCAATTATCTTGAGAACGGTTAGTCCTAAAATATAATGAAGTGTGTTATATTATATTCCTCCTCAAAAATTTCGTATAGAACAAGAATTTAATTGATACATTTGCGAATACACTACTTAGTATTTCTGTTTAGATTATGACGAAGCCCATTAGAAGGCCATTTCGTAAAAAAAGGCAAATAGTTTTTTTGTATTGTAGAGGTCGCGAAACATGTAGATCCGTGAAAACTGGAGTTGCAATTTTCGGCATGATTCCAATACTTTCCCTATACATTATCATGTATTGCAGGAAAAGTAAAGAAAGGGGCTACGTCCTGCAAAAATTCACCCATGTAGGTACCTGCCTGCAAAAATTCGTGGTCTTGCTATTGTTAGTCTATCCAGTACGTGAACTCGCAGCTCAAATATTTTGTTACTGATTTTGACATTAAGTATTTCTTAAACTACAATATATATCAAAAAACGATTAATTTCAGCGTATTCCCCAAATTTTTTTCTACAAGTGTATCAAATTTCGTATTTTTATATACAATAGTTTTTGCGGTGCGAAGCAAAGAATCTCGAGAAAGGAGAAATTTGTCAAACGGCGACGGCTACTTTTTTTTACTTTTTTTAAAGTATTGTGACGGGGTCGTGAATTCGAGTTCGAGTTTTCGACGAGAGAGCACGTTTCAAACCTCCCTGATCACGAATCGAATATTCTTGAAGTGATGTCTGTGTGTGTGTGAAAGTATGTGTGTGTATGTGTGTGTCAGTAAGTCTGTGGAGACGATATCTCACGAACAAATAGAGCGATTAGAATGAACTTTGGTACAAAAATCACAATCCGTGAATACTGGAAGCTTATTGTTTTAAAATATAATTGAATGTTCAAAACTCCCCTAAATTTTTGAGTGAAAATTTAAAAAAATCTTCAAAAAATCAAAACCTTTAATAAATTTGCGCAAATAGACATTTCTTATGTAATTTTCCCTTAGAAAACGATTGACATAAACTTTAAAACGCTAGCATGAACCGTTCTCGAGATATTGCCCATTTTTCAAATAAATGTATAAAAAAATCCCATAAGTTAAAAAAATATATAAACTGTTAAGAAACTTGTTCATTTTTCATATGTAATATCATGCGATAAATTGGGTGACATCATTCTCGTGGATCAAACTCGTTCCATTCACGAGAAAATATACTTTGAGTAATACTTTTGTATTTGAACGCCAATGGTCATTTATCTGCTGTAAGAATAACTTATTTCTCCATCTATAACGATTGGCGAGATTTTGGCGACGAATTTAGCGGAATGTTGCTAAACTGGATGCATTTTTAAATGCTGGCAAATGAACGAAAATCTCGCCAAATGGATAAAAATGACGCTTAATCAATGAAAATGACGACTCATTGAAGAAAATTCAATATCTTGGAAAGAATATAAGTATCTACTATAAGAATTACATTTTTTTAACTGTAAAAGTAGTAAATCCATTAAATTATATAAGGAAAGTCATGTGCTGCCCACATCAGATTTTTACTTTCCTTATATACATAATGTATAAGGAAAGTATTGTGACGGGGTCGAAAATTCGAATTCGAGTTTTCGACAGGAGAGCACGTTTCAAGCATCCCTGATCACGAAACAAACATTTTTGAAGTGATGTCTGTGTGTGTGTATGTGTGTGTGTGTGTGTGTGTGTGTGTGTGTGTGTGTGTGTGTGTGTGTGTGTGTGAAAGTATGTGTGTGTGTCAGTGGGTCTGTGGAGACGATAACTGGCGAACGAATGGACCGATTCGAACCAAATTTGGTACAAAAATCACAATCTATAAACACTGGAAGCCTATTGTTTTTATACGCAATCGAATGTTCAGAACCCCCCTAAATTTTCGAATGAAATTTTGAAAAATCGTCAAAAAATCAAAACCAATAATAAATTTACGTAAATAGACATTTCTTATGTAATTTTTCATTAGAAAACGATTGACATAAATTTTAGAACGCTAACACGAACCGTTCTCGAGATATTGCACATTTTTCAAAAAAATTATCAAAAAGTCATATAAAATAGAAAAAAAAAATTTCCTATTGAGAAACATGTTCACTTTTCATATATAATATCATGCGATAAATTGGGTGACATCATTCTCGCGGATCTAGCTCGTTCTATTCATGAAAAAAGATACTTTGAGTAATACTTTTGCATTTGAACGCCAATTTATCTGCTGTAAGAATAACTTATTTCTTCGTCCATAACGCTTGGCGAAATTTTGGCGACGAAATTGGCGGAATGTCGCCAACTTGGCGAGTTTTTTAAATGTTGCCAAATTAACGAAAATCTCGCCAAATGGATAAAAATGATAAATCAATGAAAATGACGACTAATTGTCGAAAATTCAATATCTTGGAAAGGATATTAGTATCTACTAGAAGAAAAACCTATTTATTTTACTGTAAAAGTAGTAAATTCATTTCATTATATAAGGAAAGTCATGTGTTGCCCACATCAGATTTTTTAATATAGATTTCACCAATTATGATTACCTGGTAAGGTCATATAGCAACATTCACCACTGCCATCTGCTCATTTATCCTCACTCAAAATAAAAGCATATAGAAAGAACTTCGAACAATATTTTTAATATCCTCAGTACTCATTTTTTTTCCCCAAATCCCACATGATAGTATACAGATGAGTTGAAATGTTGTTAACTCTGTCGTAAACTTATAGCAGAAAAAGATATAAAACAAGATAATTTCTCAAAACTTTTGGCAAGTTGCCAGATTCCCCGAAAGGATTTATGAGGTATATAATGAGTGAGTATTAATTCGAAAACAATCATTTAAGATTTTTTTTTTACAGTTAGTGGTGTTTTATACAGCAAATCATTATTTTTACTTTCCAATGTTAACTTCACACGGGCCAGTTTTCTTGCTTCTACGTAAAATAAAAATCTGATGTTGGCAGCACATGATTTTTCCTGCAGACTGATTTATATCCACGTTATCTTTATTTTAATTAAATTTAATTTTAAATTTAATTCTTTTTTCATGAATGGAACGAGCTAGATCCACGAGAATGATGTCACCCAATTATTACATTATCATGGTATTACATATGAAAAATGAACATGTTTCTCAATAGGAGATAATTTTTTTTTATTTTATATGACTTTTTGATAATTTTTTTTGAAAATGTGCAATATCTTGAGAGCGATTCATGTTAGCGTTCTAAAATTTATGTCAATCGTTTTCTAATGATAAATTACATAAGAAATATCTATTTGCGTAACTGTATTAGCGATTTTGATTTTTTGACGATTTTTCCAACATTTCACTCGAAAATTTAGGGGGCTTCTGAACATTCGATTGCGTATAAAAGCAATAGGCTTCCAGTATTCACGAATTGTGATTTTTATACCAAATTTCGTTCGAATCAGTCCATTCGTTCGTCAGTTATCGTCTCCACAGTCTCACCGAACAACACACACACACACACACACATACACACACACACTCACACACACACAAACATCACTTCAAAAATGTTTGATTCGTGATGAGGGATGCTTGAAACGTGCTCTTCCGTCGAAAACTCGAATTCGAATTTTCGACACCGTCACAACACTTTCCTTATACATTATGTATATAAGGAAAGTACAAAGTTCACAGAAAATACCAGCACCAGCTCCTTGAGAAATGTTCAAAAGGAAGCCATCCATGTAGATATGCAGCCATTCACAAGGAGGATAGCGATTATGATGACATTTACTAATGTGTGTTTATGTTAGTTTTTAGATAAATCTACTTGAAAAACGTGCAATATCTCATGAGCAGTTCAAGCTAGCGTTCGAAAGTTTGTGACATTCGTTTTAGACTAAAAAATTTCGTATAAAATTATTATTCTTTTAACATCATCGAATTCCCTGACTTTTATGAATTTTATGATTTATGATTTATTCAGAGGGCTATTTAGGAATCTTTCAAGGGTTTGATTGCGTTAAAAAAAATCTGATGTGGGCAACACACGACTTTCCTTATATAATTCAATGATTTTACTACTTTTACAGTTAAAAAAATGTTATTCTTATAGTAGATACTTATATTCCTTACAAGATACTGAATTTTCTTCAATGAGTCGTCATTTTCATTGATTTAGTGTCATTTTTATCCATTTGGCGAGATTTTTGTTAATTTGGCAACAATTAAAAATGTCGCCAAGTTGGAGACATGCCGCCAAATTCGTCGCCAAAATCACGCCAAACGTTATGGACGACGGAGAAATAAGTTATTCTTACAGCAGATAAATGACTATTGGCGTTTAAATACAAAAGTATTACTCAAAGTATCTTTTTTATGAATGGAACGAACTAGATCCACGAGAATGGTATCACCAAATTTATCGCATGGTATTTTTATGAAAAGTGAACATGTTTCTCAATAGGAAATATTTTATTTTTATTTTATATAACTTTTTGATAATGTTTTTGAAAAATGTGCAATATCTCGAGAACGGTTCATGTTAGCGTTCTAAAATTTATGTCAATCGTTTTCTAATGAAAAATTACATAAGAAATGTCTATTTACGTAACTTTATTAGCAGTTTTGATTTTTTGACGATTTTTTCAAAATTTCACTTGAAAATTTAGGGGGGTTCTGATAATTCGATTGCGTATAAAAACAATGGACTTCCAGTGTTTACGGATTGTGAGTTTTGTACCAAATTTCGTTTCAATCGGTCCATTCGTTCGTCAGTTATCGTCTCCACAAACCCACTGACACACACACACACACAGACATCACTTCAAAAATGTTTGATTCGTGATTAGGGATGCTTGAAACGTGCTCTCCCCTCGAAAATTCGAATTCGAATTTTCGACCCCGTCACAATACTTTACTTATACATTATGTATATAAGGAAAATAATAAATACTGATTGTAATAATCATATCAAATTTTCGTTCGAAACGCTCTATTCATTCATATAATATGACATTCATAAATTCACGGCCACTCATACACATCATTCAATTTGACTTCAGAAATGCTTAAAACATGCTCTCCCATAGAAGACTCAAATTCGTATTTTCGACTTCGTCAGAATACTTTTCTTATACAGTATACTTAGTATATAAGGAAAGTGGTTGTTGAGACCCAGACCGTCCGACCTACCAGAAAGGCGTAAGGTAACTGTTTGGACGACAGGGAAGTGCTGCCCAATTTAAACCGGAACCCAGTGGGGCAGACATCCATAGGGACCGTATCCTCCAGGGGCCGTACCCTTCTTCAAACGATCACCCGATGAGAAAACTTTGCTTCCTAAAACTTTTCTTTCTAAACTTTGCTTTCTTTTGGTTTTTACTCATGTAATTAAATAGTTATTTTTTAAAATTTTTATTAACTAGTTCTAGAGATTTATTCAGTTAATTATATATTTCATATGCTTCTATAGGAGAGTTATTTTGGAATTAAATTGCGCAACAAACAGCCAGGCAGACTCCCACAGTTTTAATAATTCATATCTTTTCATTCACTGAATGCGTAATACTTTTCGGAACAAAATTTCTTCCATTTCCATTAAATCTCACAAAGAATATGTTCTACGTAATCCTTCTATAATCTCTGGCATTTTTGTTTGCAAAAGTTTGAAACAAAGTGAAACAGCCTCGTATTGATTTATATTCGACGGTTATTTTGTTTCCATCCAACTACGTGTTTCGTTAACTAACGCAAGTTCGAACAGCGCCTTTGATCGTTGTTATCTTAACGAACACGTTTCTTTGGCGTTTCTAAAGGGGATTTAGTTATATTAAGATCTAAAGAAAAGGTTTCAAAGAAAGATGATGATTAATATCTGTTCAGGAAAATAATATATCGTATAGCTTTCAAAATCATTTTGCATTCAAACTGCATTTCCGAGTTCATAATATTATTGCTGTTTCCCCGATAATAGAACACAGTATAAAGTAACTTGAAAAGTTTACAATAATCCTTGTTACTTTTGATCGATTTTCTTACAGTTTCACACACATGTGTGGGGGGTGGGAGGGGCAGGTTCCTGGCATGGTTCGAGTGAGTTTCGAGACCTCAGCCATGGTAAACCCGTTGTTGTTGTTGAAACCCAAACCGTCCGACCTACCAGAAAGGTGTAAGGTAACTGTTTGGACGGTCGGGAAGTGCCCCCCAATTTAGACCGGAACCCAGTGGGGGAGGCATCCACAGGGACCGTACCCTCCTTCCCCTACCACCAACCTCTCGGAAGGACTTTCGGACCCACATGTTTAACGTGATCGTACTCCGCATGAACAC
The DNA here is from genome assembly GCA_951213105.1 of Amaurobius ferox. Classification (NCBI taxonomy): domain Eukaryota; kingdom Metazoa; phylum Arthropoda; class Arachnida; order Araneae; family Amaurobiidae; genus Amaurobius; species Amaurobius ferox. The sequence goes on along the minus strand of OX578155.1, from coordinate 16,276,641 downwards.
GGCATGGTAAACCCGTGTCGTAACGCTTAGGGTTTACCATGCCGTGTTCATGCGGAGTACGATCACGTTAAACATGTGGGTAAACCCGTGTAAACCCGTGGTAACCCGTGTAAACCCGTGGTTTACCACATGGTAAACCCGTGTCGTAACGCTTAGACCAAAAGATATCTTCGGGTCCAAGTGCATAACAGGGAAAGTGACTCGTAGCAGAAAGTGACCCAAGAGCCGACCCCCACATAAACATCCCAAGGTTCGCTTCTATTATAAAAGATGGCAATATCTTCCTAGTAGCTCAATAGTTATAAAGAGCCTTGCTATCCCAACCGGGAATCGAACTCTGGTTCTCCAAACTGTCTAGCCGACGCCCTACCGTTGAACTACAAAATTACAAGCTCTTATCGTTGAAGTGGCCTCTGCGTAGCAAGTAATTGTTTGACTTTTAAAAATTTGTCTCTTATGTTTTTAAAAGCTGTTATGTCTCCTACCTACAAAAAAAAAAAAAAAACAATGGCCTCTTTCTGGCTTTTCCTTTGAAGTAAAGAAATTCCAAAGAAGACAAGAAAGCGTTCCTTTGCAATAAATTGCTCTCAAAGAAAACATTGAGATTCCTTGATCTTTGAAGAAAATTAATCTCAAAGAAAAGAATAATTTTCCTCTGATCTTTCCTTAGCAGGAAAATAATCTTAAAGGAAACAATGGCATTTTCTGATCTTTCCTTTACAGAAAGATAATCTCGGAAGAAAAAATTTGATGTGGGCAGCACATGACTTTCTCTGCAGACTTAAATTCATATTTTCTTTATTTCTTTAATAACTCATTAAATTGAGTTTAATTGCACCAAATAACACTAAATTTGCATTTTTAATTCAATTATTGTTTTTATTTGGTAATTGGACATTTTTCCGATAGCGCCGTAACAAAAATGCAAGAAATCTCAAATATCTTGAGAACGGTTAGTCCTAAAGTATAATGAAGTATGTTACATTATTTTCCTCGTCAAAAATTGCGTATAAAACAAAAATTTAATTGATACATTTCAGCATATGTAGTCTTTTTTTTTTAGATTTTGGCGATTTTTACGGGCCATTTCGTAAAAAAAAGGCAGGTTGTTATCTTCCGAATTGTACCAAAATCGAATCAGCACCAGAGTGTCTCACAAGTAACTAATCTGCCATATATTGTAAAATTTGTTCAATTAGTATTTTAGCTAGGGTGGATACATGAAATTTTTGCAGACCATTTCGTAAAAAAGGCGGGTTCTTCTTTTCGGAATCGTACCAAATTCTAATCAGCACCAGAGTATCTAACAAGTAACTTATCTACCAAATTTTGTGAAATTTAGTTAATTAGTATTTTAGCTAGAGCGGATAAATGAAATTTTTACGGGCCATTTCGCAAAAAAGGCGGGATCTGTTTTTACGAATCGTACCAAAAACTGATCAGCACCAGGATCACATCCAAGTGACTTACCTACCAAATTTTATGAAATTCGGTCCTTTAGTTTTTGAGTTAGAGTGGATACATATATTGCACAGATACTCAGACAGACATACACACAGACAGACACACAGACGTCACGCTAAAAATAGTTTTTTCGTATTCTAGAGGTCTCGAAACGTGTTGATCCGTCGAAAACTCGAGTTGCAATTTTCGACATGGTTCCAATAATTTACCTCTGCATTACCATGTATTGCAGGGAAAGTAAAAATTTAACTTCTCCTGATCTTTTCATTATAGGGGGAAAAAATAAATTTATCTGATCTTTTCCTTACAATAAAATAAACAAAAGAAACCATTTTAGAGTGTATTTAAACAGTCTACAGTCATTAATGTAATATTAAATATGCAGCACTTTAACAATTATGCTTCCTAATTAATGTAGAATGATACGACAAATATAAATCACAAAACAGAACCTGTCATTCCACAAAGAATCCTTTTTCCTATGCTGTATATTATTCTTGTGCTGTATACTATATCCTGGTTGCATAATATATCCTGTGCTGTATACTATATCATGTGCTATATAATATATTCTGTGCTGAATATTATTCCTGTCCTGTATACTTCATACTGTGCTGTATATTATTCCTGCGTTGTATAATTTATCCTGTGCTGTATACTATATCATGTGCTATATACTATATTCTGTGCTGTATACTTTATCCTGTGCTGTATATTATTCTTGTACTGTATACTATATCCTGGTTGTATACTATATCCTGTGCTCCATACTATATTCCCGTGCTGCATACTATGTCCTGTGCCATATACTATATTCTTGTGCTGTATACGATATGCCTGTGCTGTATACTATATCCTGTGCTGTATACTATATTAATGTGCTGCATACTATATCCTGTGCCATATACTATATTTTTGTTCTGTATGCTATATCCTGTGCTGTATACTATATTCCTGTGCTGCATACTATGTTCTGTGCCATATACTATATTCTTGTGCCGTATACTATATTCCTGTGCTGTATACTATATCATGTGCTGTATACTATATTCCTGTGCTCCATACTATGTCCTGTGCCATATACTATATTGTAATGTATACTTGCATATTCTTGAGCTGTATACTATATCCTGTGCTGTATACTATATTCCTGTGCTGCATACTATGTCCTGTGTTATATACTATATTGTGCTGTATACTATATTCCTGTGCTGTATACTATATCCTGTGCTGTATACTATATTCCTGTGCTGTATACTATATCCTGTGCTGTATACTATATTCCTGTGCTGCATACTATGTCCTGTACTATATACTATATTCTTGTGCTGTATACTATATTCCTGTGCTGTATACTATATCCTGTGCTGTATACTATATTACTGTGCTGTATACTATATCATGTGCTGCATACTATATTCCTGTGCAGCATACTATTTCCTGTGCTATATACTATATTCTTGTGCTGTATACTATATCCTGTGCTGTATACTATATCCCAGCTGTGTACTATATCCTGTATTGTTCATTGTATTATTCTTAAATACAACAGTAATTCGCCTATAGCCATATTGTGTCAAATAAATACTTCCTGTAATTAATTTAGTAGCGAATTTTACTATGTTCTACAACTTTGCAATTCACATTTTACTTCTATCTCGCCTTGTTAGCCGTTATCCAAACTTCTGAGATTAAGGCGCTGCAATCACTTTTATTCTATCGCGCGTAGTCATTTTACAATAGATGACAGACCTAATATGTACACCCATGGACTTTTCCTTACAAAGATGTTGCAGACTTTGCGAGGAACCAAATAAAGCATATGTAAAGTAACTATATGATTAAACACCCAACTCTCGAAATTTGATAGTTTTGCATTTGCATGTTTTGAGAATCCCTCAATAAGAATAAATCATTTTTGCAAAATGCCTGTTTCTGTGAAAAAGCTACTAAGCTAATTAGAATATTCAAATGAACTATGGTTTAAGTATTTCAATCGTAACCAAAAGCCCTATTGAAATCAAAGAAGACATTCCATAAATTGGTATAATCATTTTATTCAGTCACTGCAAAAATTCTACTCATTTCCATTGAAATTCAGGCACAAGAAAGTTTAATTGCAGTTCCTTATCTTTGCACAATAAAGAAATTTGCTAATGTGAGACCAGAAAGCACCATATGCAGTTTTTACTTTCCTTATATACATAATGTATAAGGAAAGTATTGTGACGGGGTCGAAAATTCGAATTCGAGTTTTCGACGGGAGAGCGCGTTTCAAGCATCCCTGATCACGAATCAAACATTTTTGAGGTGATGTCTCTCTCTCTCTCTCTCTCTCTCTCTCTCTCTGTGTGTGTGTGTGTGTCAGTGAGTCTGTGGAGACGATATCACACGAACGAATGGAGCGATTCGAATGAAATTTGGTACAAAAATCACAATTCGTGAATACTAGAAGCCTATTGTTTTTAAACGCAATCGAATGTTCAGAACCCCCCCCCCCCTAAATTTACGAGTGAAGTTTTGAGAAAATCATTAAAAAATCAAAACCTTTAATAAAGTTACGTAAGTAGTCATTTCTTATGTAATTTTTTCCTTAGAAAATGTTTGACATAAGCTTTAGAACGCTAGCATGAACCGTTCTCGAGATATTGCACATTTTTCAAATAAATTAATTAACAAAATCCCATAAATTAAAAACAAATATTAACTGTTGAGAAACATGTTCACTTTTCATATGTAATATCATGCGATAAATTGGATGACATCATTCTCGTGAATCTAGCTCGTTCCATTCATAAGAAGAGATACTTGGAGTAATACATTTGTATTTGAACGCCAATAGTCATTTATCTGCTATAAGAAAAACTCATTTCTCCATTCATAACACTTGGCAAGATTTTGACGACTAATTTAGCGGAATGTCGCCAACTTGGCGACTTTTTTAAATGTTACCAAATTAACGCAAATCTCGCCAAATGGATAAAAATGACTCTAAATCGATGAAAATGACGACTAATTAACGAAAATTCAATATCTTGGAAAGAATAGAAGTATCTATTGTAAGAATAACCTATATTTTTTTTGGTGTAAATGTAGTAAATTCATTGCATTATATATAAAAAGTCATATGCTGCTCACATCAGATTTTTCATGTTTACAACGAAGCGAAGCGCAGACTTTTAATCACCGTTTTATGGTAGTTTGGAACCGGAAAGTCATGCAGGTGTGGTTGGGGCAAGTTATCCTAGGTCCAAAACTGTCATTGGAAACTGAAAGAGCCAATAATGTAAATATACGACATTGCACTGAGGAGCATCCAACGAGAGCAAGGAGGGCGTATCTGAACCCCAGGCAAAATGATGTGGCTGCAAGGAGGAAAGTAAAGCGAATATAATTAAATGATTATTCAAGGATTGAGTTGAGAAATAGTCGTGATTTCCAGCAGTGTTATTCAGAGAGAGAGAGACGTGATTTCAAGCAGTGTTATTCAGAGAAAGTCGTTATTCATTTGAGTATTGAGAGTGTTATAGAAAAAGAGGAAGTCTGTCTCTAAATGTCAGAAAAATAATCGGATAAGATGACAGTCATGTTGAGCTACAGACCTGAAATACAGAAGTATGTGCCAGTTTCCATGTATGTCAGATCAATTTCTACTTTCCGTGCAATACATGGTAATGTATAGGGAAAGTATTGGAATCATGTCGAAAATCGCAACTCGAGTTTTCGACGGATCTACACGTTTCGAGACCCCTAGAATACGAAAAAACCATTTTTAGCGTGACGTCTGTGAGTGTGTGTCTGTGTGTTTCTGTGTCTGGCTGTTTGTCTGTCTGTCTATGCAGATATTGTATCCACTCTAACTCAAAAACTAATGAACCGAATTTCACAAAATTTGGTAAGTAAGTCACTTGTGGGCAAATCTGGTGCTGATTATTTTTGGGAATGATTCGTGATAACAGAACCCGCTTTTTTTTGCGAAATGTCCCGCAAAAGCTTGTATCCACTCTAGCTGGAAAACTAATGGACCGAATTTCACAAAAGTCGGTTGATAAGTCACTTCTGGGATATTCTGGTGCTGATTAGATTTTGGTATGTTTCGGAAAAAAATAACCAGCCTTTTTTTGCAAAATGGCCCGCAAAAATCGACAAAATTTAAAATGAAGAACTACGTATGCTCAAATATATCCATTAAATGCTAATTTAATACGTAATTTTTAACGAAGAAAAGAATAAGACCAACCGCATTACGCTAGGACTAGCCGTTCTCGAGATATTTTAGTATTTTCGTATTTTCTCTACGCCATCTATGAAAATAAGTCCAGTTATCAAATGAGAACGAAAATTGAATTAAAAGTGAATTAAATTTAATTAAAATAAAGAGAACGTGAATATAAGTCTGCAAGGAAAGTCATGTGCTGCCCACATCAGATTTTTGATCTTTGGAAAAAGATTCAAAGACCTTAAGACTTTCCTCCTCCTTAAGCGTTTGTTAATACATTCATGTAATTTTAATCATAATAATATATATGTGTGAATAAATGATAATTTATTTTAAAGGTTAAAACCTGGATTTTAATGTGTAGTTTTTTGTTTTAATGATTATGTTAAGGAACTCGAGCAAAGAAGTAATGGTGTTTTGCAGCTATGATAACAATGTACAAATGTTACGATTCACGACCACTTTATTTAAGATTAATAGCTTAATCCACAAAATTAATTTTAAAAAATCTGATATGGACAACACATGACTTTCCTTATATAATACAATGAATGTACTACTTTAACAGTAAAAATAATTGTTTATTCTTACAGTAGATATATTCTTTCCAAGATATTGAATTTTCGTCAATGAGTCGTCATTTTCATTGATTTAGCCTCATTTTTATCCATTTGGCGAGTTTTTCGATAATTTAGCAACATTTAAACAAATCGCCAAGTTGGAGACATTCCACCACATTCGTCGCCAAAATCTCGCCAAGCGTTTGGATAGAGAAATAAGTTATTCTTACAGCAGATAAAAAACTATTGGCGTTCAAATACAAAAGTATTACTCAAAGTATCTTTTCTCATGAATGGAACGAGCTAGATCCACGAGAATGATGTCATCCAATTTATCGCAAGATATTACATATGAAAAGTGAACATGTTTCTCAATAGGTAATATTTTTTTTATCTTACATGATTTTTTGTTAATTTTTTTTTTAAATGTGCAATATCTCGAGAACCGTTCATACTAGCTTTCTAAAATTTGTGTCAATCGTTTTCTAATGAAAAATTACATGAGAAATGTCTATTTGCGTAACTTTATTAAAGGTTTTGATTTTTTGATGATTTTTTCAAAATTCCACTCGAAAATTTAGGGGGGTTTTGAACATTCGTTTGCGTATAAAAACAATGGGCTTCCAGTATTCATGGATTGTGATTTTTGTACCAAATTTCGTTCAAATCGGTTCATTCATTCATCAGTTATCGTCTCCAGAGACTCACTGCCACACACACACACACACATTATCTCAAAAATGTTCAAGTCGTGATCAGGGATGCTTGAAACGTGCTTTCCCGTCGAAAACTCGAAATCGTATTTTCGACACCGCCACAATACTTTCCTTATACATTATTGTATATAAGGAAAGTAAAAATTCACCTAATTTGATATTTTTTCATCACAGTTAACCTATGACGAAAGTCAACTGTTGCAAGCATCATATTATATTTATATTATACGCCTTTCCAAATTCTATCTTCTATGAATGCGTTCCATATCAGACATTCAGAGTTTAATCTGCTCATTTATCCCCCCGCGGATGAAAGCATCTGAAAAGACCTTCCAACAATATTTTTTAATATCCTCAACACTCATTTTTATTCCAAATCCCAGATGAATGAAAGTGGAGATGAGTTGAGATGTTTTTAGCCCTCTCGTGATCTTATCGTAGAAATGGCTATAAAACAAGATAACTTCTCCAAACTTCGGGCGAGTTGCCAGATTTTTCGAACGTATTTATTTTGCACATAATCTGCAAGTATAGTGAGTTAAAAAAAATGAACAGAAATTTCTCAAGATGGGAGGAGAAGAGAAGAATATTTTCTTTTTATACGATGTCTATTCAACTTTAAAATGACAAAAAAGGGGAAATAAATATTTTAAGCAGCTTGTATATCAAATAATTAACTTTTTCAATCAAAAAAATCTGATGTGAGCAACACATGACTTTCCTTATATAATGCAATGAATTTCCTACTTTTACAGTAAAAAAAAATATATATATGTATTCTTATAGTAGATACCGATATTATTTCTAAGAAATTGAATTTTCGTCAATTAGTCGTCATTTTCATTGATTTAGTGCCACTTTTATCCATTTGGCGATATTTCATTAATTAGGGAACATTTAAAAAAGTCGCCAAGTTGGCGACATTCCGTCAAATTCGTCGCCAATATCTCGCCAAGCGTTATAGATGGAGAAATAAGTTATTCTTAAAGCAGATGAATGACTATTGGCGTTCAAATACAAAAGTATTACTCAAAGTATCTTTTCTCATGAATGGAACGAGCTAGATCCTCGAGAATGATGTCACCAAATTTATAGCATGATATTACATATGAAAAGTGAACATGTTTCTGAAAAGTTAATATTTTTTTAATTTATGGGGTTTTTTGATAAATTTATTTGAAAAATGTGCAATGTCTCGAGAATGGTTTCTACTAGCGTTCTAAAGTATATGTCAATCGGTTTTTAATGAAAAATTACATAAGAAATGTCTATTTGCGTAACTTTATTGAAGGTTTTTATTTTTTAATGAATTTTTCAAAATTCCACTCGAAAATTTAGGGGTGTTCTAAACATTCGATTGTGTTTAAAACCAATAGGCTTCCAGTATTCATGGATAGTAATTTTTGTACCAAATTTCATGCGAATCGCTCCATTCGTTCGTGAGTTATCGTCTCCACAGACTCACTGACACACACACATACACATACACACACACACACACACACACACACAGAGACATCACCTCAAAAATCTTCGATTCGTGATCAGGGATGCTTGAATCGTGTTCTCCCGTCGGAAACTCGAATTCGAATTTTCGACCCAGTCACAATACTTTCCTTATACATTATACTTAAGGAAGGTAAAAATGCTCAAATTTGGTGTTTAAAACTGAATATACAATCTTTGCATAAATGCAGTTTATAAATATCCGATATGGGCAGAACATGACTTGCCCTTCAAAATGCAATGAATTTATTTCTTTCACATTGAAAAAATGAAGAATAAGGATCAGGACACAAATGTTTTTAACGTTGAATTGCACATTTGGTGCTTTTTTAGATAACAACATGTAACACTATTTCGGAGTATCCAATTGACTTGTAGTTCATGAACTCTAAATTGACAATTATCAATATTTATGGCATCCGCAAAAAGTAATATGGTCGATATATTAAAATATTTTGATGATAAATTCATCAGTTTGGTGTCATTTTTGCAATTCTGACGAAATTTCAGTTAATCTGAGGCAAAATATTACAAAGTTGACGATATATTGCTAGATTATATACTAAGTTTGCCAAATATATCGGCAAGTGTTGTAGACAGGCGGAGAAAAGACCTCCTCTTATGTATAAATGACTACTGGCGAATTGCTAAGCGTCAAAATACAAAACTGTTACTCAAAGTATCTTCTCTCGTGAATGGAACGAACTAGATCCCCGAGAATGATATTAACACATTTATCGCATAATATTATATATGAAAAGTAAACAATTTCACAATAGTTAATACTGGACGGTCTGGGTCTCAACAACAACAACAACAATAGTTAATACTGTTTCACTGATAGTAATATTTGAACCAAATTTCGTTTGGAACGCTAAATTCGCTCCTGAGGTATCACATCCATAGACTTATGGGCACACACACACATACACACCCTTATACACACACACCCTTATACATACACACCTCATACATACATACACACACCCTCATATACACACACCCTTATACACACACACTCTCTCACGCATACATACACACACACCTTCACATACATAAACACACCCTTACACACACATATATACACACACACACCTTCACAAACACACACCTTCACACACACACACCCTTACACACAGAAACACCTTTACACACACAAACACCCTTACACACAAAAACACACACAAACAGACACACATACGTGCACACACACACCGTCATGCACACGCACACCCTCATACACACGCACATCTTCATACACACGCACACACACTCTCTCACACACACATACATACACACACACCTTCACACACACACCTTCACACACACACCTTCACACACAGACGCACCCTTACACGCAAACACCCTTACACACAAACACACACAAATACACACACATACAAACACACACACACCTTCATACACACACACCTTCATACACACACACGCACACACACTCTCTCTCACACACACCTTCACACACGAACACACACAAACACACACACACACACACACACACACAAACAAACACACTCACATACACACACAAACATGTATCACCTCAAAAATGTTCCATTCTCTTTCAGGGATGCTTGAAACTTAGTCTCCAGTCGAAAATTCGAATTCGAATTTTCGACCCCATCACAATACATTCCCTATACATTATACTATATTTATGGGGAACGTAAAAGTAAGTAGTAAAAATATGAGGATTTATCAGATTTCACATGGTATAAGCCACTATAACTCAATACAGTGAAAGTGAAAATCTCTAGGGCAGCACATGACTTTCATTACATAGTACAATGACTTTAATTCTTTCTTTCACAACGGAATAATAATATACAAAATCCACATCACAATGTTTTCGTCAATGAATTATCCCCACGTAAATTGAAATGAGGGCGTTTGCCAACTTATGCGTCCAAAAAGGCTTATTTATACTCACATTCAAAATTCTCATCAAAATGCAATTGACGTTAAATTAATATCCCATAGAATAAATTACCATTATTAAAGTCTTTTGCTTCAAAATGCAAAACTATTGCAAAATACATTTTCCCTCGTGAAAGGAACGTCCTAGATTCACGAAAATGGTATTATCAGATGTGTTGCATAACAATGTGTATGAGAAATAAGCGCATTAGATGAGATTCAGTACTTTTTAAATTGTATGTAATTGTTCTGATAAATTTTTTGAAACCGCTTCATGCTTGAGTTATAAAGTGCATGTCATTCGTTTTCTAATGAAAATTTACGTATTAAATGATAATTTATTTAACAATATTGAAGGTCCTGATTTTTAATTATTCTTTCAAAATTTCCTAAGAAAATTTGGAAATTTTCTGGACATTCGATATTTCGTTTAAAGTCAGTAAGGTTCTAGTATTCACTGATAATAATTATCGTACCAAATTATTTTTGAAATGCTTCATTCGCTTGTGAGCTATCGTGTCCACAGATTCACGACACACACAAGCAGACTAACCACAAACGTACATACTAGTACATACACACATAAAACACACTAACATACATAAACACATCCTAATACACACTAATACACACTAACATACATACACGCACTAACATACATACACATACTAACATACACACACATATATATATATATATATATACTCACACATACTAACACACACACACGATTGAAAATTTTCAATTTTTTATTATTTTACAATTCCCCATTTTCTATATCACACTTTCAGATTTTAATTTACTCAGCATCCCCATTCGGAATAAAGGCGTCTGAAAAAAAAATTCCTGTTCTAAATTGTGAAAATTGCTTCATTTAACTTGATTTGAAAATTTTCAATTTTTTATTATTTTACAATATACTATTCCATATTTTCCACATCGCACTTTCAAACTTTAATCTAATCATCATCCTCTTTCGGAAGAAAGGCGTCTGGAAAAAACATTTTCTTGTTCTAAATATTAAAATTGCTTCATTTTAAACTTTTGAAAATTTTCAATTCTTTATTATTTTACAATATATTATTCCACATTTTCTACTTCGCACTTTCAGACTTTAATCCACTCCTCATCCTCATTCGGAAGAAAGGCGTCTGGAAAAAACATTTTCTTGTTCTAAATATTAAAATTGCTTCATTTTAAACTTGATTTTTAAATTTTCAATTCTTTATTATTTTACAATATATTATTCCACATTTTCTACTTCGCACTTTCAGACTTTAATCTACTCCTCATCCTCATTCGGAAGAAAGGCGTCTGGAAAAAAATATTTTCTTGTTCTAAATATTAAAATTGCTTCATTTTAAACTTGATTTGAAAATTTTCAATTCTTATTATTTTACAATATATTATTCCACATTTTCTACTTCGCACTTTCAGACTTTAATCTACTCCTCATCCTCATTCGGAAGAAAGGCGTCTGGAAAAAACATTTTCCTGTTCTAAATATTAAAATTGCTTCATTTTAAACTTGATTTTAAAATTTTTAATTCTTTATTATTTTACAATATATTATTCCACATTTTCTACTTCGCACTTTCAGACTTTAATCTACTCCTCATCCTCATTCGGAAGAAAGGCGTCTGGAAAAAACATTTTCCTGTTCTAAATATTAAAATTGCTTCATTTTAAACTTGATTTGAAAATTTTCAATTCTTATTATTTTACAATATATTATTCCACATTTTCTACTTCGCACTTTCAGACTTTAATCTACTCCTCATCCTCATTCGGAAGAAAGGCGTCTGGAAAAAACATTTTCCTGTTCTAAATATTAAAATTGCTTCATTTTAAACTTGATTTTAAAATTTTTAATTCTTTATTATTTTACAATATATTATTCCACATTTTCTACTTCGCACTTTCAGACTTTAATCTACTCCTCATCCTCATTCGGAAGAAAGGCGTCTGGAAAAAACATTTTCCTGTTCTAAATATTAAAATTGCTTCATTTTAAACTTGATTTGAAAATTTTCAATTCTTATTATTTTACAATATATTATTCCACATTTTCTACTTCGCACTTTCAGACTTTAATCTACTCCTCATCCTCATTCGGAAGAAAGGCGTCTGGAAAAAACATTTTCCTGTTCTAAATATTAAAATTGCTTCATTTTAAACTTGATTTTTAAATTTTCAATTCTTTATTATTTTACAATATATTATTCCACATTTTCTACTTCGCACTTTCAGACTTTAATCTACTCCTCATCCTCATTCGGAAGAAAGGCGTCTGGAAAAAAATATTTTCTTGTTCTAAATATTAAAATTGCTTCATTTTAAACTTGATTTGAAAATTTTCAATTCTTATTATTTTACAATATATTATTCCACATTTTCTACTTCGCACTTTCAGACTTTAATCTACTCCTCATCCTCATTCGGAAGAAAGGCGTCTGGAAAAAACATTTTCCTGTTCTAAATATTAAAATTGCTTCATTTTAAACTTGATTTTAAAATTTTTAATTCTTTATTATTTTACAATATATTATTCCACATTTTCTACTTCGCACTTTCAGACTTTAATCTACTCCTCATCCTCATTCGGAAGAAAGGCGTCTAGAAAAAACATTTTCTTGTTCTAAATATTAAAATTGCTTCATTTTAAACTTGATTTTAAAATTTTCAATTCTTTATTATTTTACAATATATTATTCCACATTTTCTACTTCGCACTTTCAGACTTTAATCTACTCCTCATCCTCATTCGGAAGAAAGGCGTCTGGAAAAAACATTTTCTTGTTCTAAATATTAAAATTGCTTCATTTTAAACTTGATTTTAAAATTTTCAATTCTTTGTTATTTTACAATATATTATTCCACATTTTCTACTTCGCACTTTCAGACTTTAATCTACTCCTCATCCTCATTCGGAAGAAAGGCGTCTGGAAAATACATTTTCTTGTTCTAAATATTAAAATTGCTTCATTTTAAACTTGATTTTAAAATTTTCAATTCTTTATTATTTTACAATATATTATTCCACATTTTCTACTTCGCACTTTCAGACTTTAATCTACTCCTCATCCTCATTCGGAAGAAAGGCGTCTAGAAAAAACATTTTCTTGTTCTAAATATTAAAATTGCTTCATTTTAAACTTGATTTTAAAATTTTCAATTCTTTATTATTTTACAATATATTATTCCACATTTTCTACTTCGCACTTTCAGACTTTAATCTACTCCTCATCCTCATTCGGAAGAAAGGCGTCTGGAAAAAACATTTTCTTGTTCTAAATATTAAAATTGCTTCATTTTAAACTTGATTTTAAAATTTTCAATTCTTTGTTATTTTACAATATATTATTCCACATTTTCTACTTCGCACTTTCAGACTTTAATCTACTCCTCATCCTCATTCGGAAGAAAGGCGTCTGGAAAATACATTTTCTTGTTCTAAATATTAAAATTGCTTCATTTTAAACTTGATTTTAAAATTTTCAATTATTTATTATTTTACAATATATTATTCCACATTTTCTACTTCGCACTTTCAGACTTTAATCTACTCCTCATCCTCATTCGGAAGAAAGGCGTCTGGAAAAAACATTTTCTTGTTCTAAATATTAAAATTGCTTCATTTTAAACTTGATTTTAAAATTTTCAATTCTTTATTATTTTACAATATATTATTCCACATTTTCTACTTCGCACTTTCAGACTTTAATCTACTCCCCATCCTCATTCAGAAGAAAGGCGTCTGGAAAAAACATTTTCTTGTTCTATATATTAAAATTGCTTCATTTTAAACATGATTTGAAAAATTTCAATTCTTTATTATTTTACAATATACTATTCCACATTTTCTACATCGCACTTTCAGACTTTAATCTACTCCTCGTCCTCATTCAAAAGAAAGGCGTCTGCAAAAAACATTTTCTTGTTCTAAATATTAAAATTTCTTCATTTTAAATTTAATTTGAAAATTGTTTAATATTTTACTGCAAACTCTTCCATATTTTCTATAGCACACTTTCAGACTTTAATGTGCTCCTCATCCCCATTCAGAATAGACATCTAGAATAAAATTCCAGCGATATTTTTTAATATACTCAATGATCATTTTTTATCCCAAATCCCAGATGAATGAACTTCAAGATGAGTTGAAGTTTTTCCTAGCTGCATATTGTGATCTTATCGTAGAAATGGCTATAAGAAAAGATAACTGAAAATTCAGCAAACTTTGGGCGAGTTGCCAGATTTACCGAATGGATTTATATCACATGTAATAGATTTATATCACATATATTACACTCTGGCAAGTAGAAATATTGAACAGAAATTTCTGAGAAGTGTATATTCGTGTTTAAGATGTGAAATACTAACATAAACGAGGATGTATGTGAACGGAACTAATAATTTATTTTCATACACACAATAATGCATTTCCTCTGTCGTACTGTTCTATTTCTTAAAACAAAATAAATAACAATTTTTTTTAAAAATGAACGCTAAATTTTTACATATATATAGATATATATATATTTTTGCTTTAGCTCGAAATTCAAGGAGGTTTTCATTTTTAATGTATTCACATATGAAAAAATTGTAATTTGCAGTTTTTTACTTTCCCTGCAATACGTGGTAATGTATAGGGAAAGTATTGGAATCATATCGAAAATAGCAACTCGAGTTTTCGATTGATCTAGAATACGAAAAACTATTTTTAACGTGACGTCTGTGTGTGTGTCTGTGTGTCTGTCTGCCTGTACAATATATGTATCCACTTTAACTCAAAAACTAATGGACCGAATTTCATAAAATTTGGTAGGTTAGTCACTTGGGTGTGACCCTGGTGCTGATTAGTTTTTAGTATGTTTCGGGATAAAAGAACCGGCCTTTTTTTGCGAAATGGCGCTCAAAAATTGCCTGTATCCATTCTAGCTGAAAAACTAATAGACCGAATTTCACAAAATTCGGTAGATAAGTCACTATACCCTGGTGCTGATTAGATTTTGGTACAATTCGGAAAAAAATAAACTTCCTTTTTTTGCGAAATGGCCCTCAAAAATCGTCAAAATATAAGATAAAAAGCTACGTATGCTCGAATATATCCGTTAAATTCTTGTTTTATACGTAATTTTTAAACGAAGAACAGATTAGGACCAACCCCATTACTAGCCATTCTCGAGATATTTCAGTTTTTTCGTATTTTCTCTACGCTACCTTTCAAAATAAGACCAGTTACCAAATGAGAACGAAAATGGAATTTAAAGTGAATTAAATTTAATTAAAATAAAGAGAAAGTGGATATAAGTCTGCAGGGAAAGTGTTGCCCACATCAGATTTTTTTTTCTTGTATTTTCTCTTCAATTATTATTTTGTCGCCCAAGAAACGTTGATTTTATTATCTGCATCGGAATTAATAAACCTCATTGACAGGGAATCTGAGAAATTAAGTTCAATTTTCAGATACATTACACTATTGGCAAATTGGCGATATTTCCCAAAATGGCAATATTGGGCCAACATTTTTATTAGAATATTGGCGATGAAAGAGATATATTGAAATTATAAAAATAGTACAAAATGTGGGCAGCATATAACTTCCCCTATGTAATGCAAATAATTTAATTCTTTTATAGTGAATAAATGATGTATAAGATCAACAACGCAATGTTTTTAATGTTAAATTGTAAATTGGGCGTTTTTTCTGATGACAACATGTAAAATTATTTTGAACAACCCAATTAGATTATATTTCACGTAACTCTTAATTAAGAATTATCAATATATATAGCCTCTGCAATAAGCAATACAGTCCTTATATTAAGATATTTTAATAATTTATTCATTATTTTAACGTCATTTTCGTAAACTTAATGCTATTTTTGCAATTTTCACGATATTTTCTTTAATCTAGGACGAAATGTCCCAACGTTGGCGATATTTCTTATAATTAATTGTCAAGGTCACCAAATTTACAGACAAACGGAGAAAATTTTTGTATGAATGATTGTTGGCGAATTGTAAGTCGACAAAATAAAAAAAATCTGATGTGGACAGCACATGACTTTCTCTGCAGACTTATATCCACGTTCTCTTTATTTTAATTAAATTTCATTCATATTTAATTCAATTTTCGTTCTCATTTGGTAACTGGACTTACTTTCAACGGTGGCGTAGAGAAAATACGAAAAAAATCTAAAATATCTCGAGAACGACTAGTCCTAGTGTAATGTTGTTGGTCTAATTCTTTTCTTCGCTAAAAATTACGTATAAAAGAAGCATTTAATGGATATATTTGAGCATACGTAGCTTTTTATTTTAGATTTTGGAGATTTTTGCGGGCCAATTTGCAAAGCAAGGCAGGTTTTTTTTCCCGAATCATATCAAAATCTAATCAGCACCAGGGTAACCCACAAGCGACTTATATACCGAATTTTGTGAAATTCGGTCCATTAGTTTTTCAGCTAGAATGGATACAAGAAATTTTTGCGGGCCATTTCGCAAAAAAAAGCGGGTTCTTTTATCCCGAATCGTACAAAAATCTAATCAGCACCAGGGTCACACCCAAGTGACTCAACTACTAAATTTTATGAAATTCGGTTCGTTAGTTTTTGAGTTAGAGTGGATACATAGATTGCGCACAGACACACAGACAGACACACAGACAGACAGACAAACACACAGACGTCACGCTGAAAATAGTTTTATCGTATTCTAGAGGCCTCGAAACGAGTAGATCCGTCAAAAACTTGAGTTGCGATTTTCGGCATGATCCAATACTTTCCCTATACATTAACCGTGTATTGCAGGGAAAGTACAAAACTATAATAAAGTATCTTTTCTTGTGAATGGAACGAACTAGATCCCGAGAATGATGCTAACACATGTAACGCATAATATTACATATGGAAAGCGAACATATTTCAAATTGTTAGTACATTTTTATTTTTATGCGATTTCTTTTATAAATGTATTTGAAAAAATGTAAAATATCTCAAGGACGGTTCATACTAGCTTTCTAAAATTTATGTTAATCGTTTTCTAATGAAATTATTACATAAGAAATGATTATTTAGTAACATTATTGAATGTTCTTTTTTTTATTATTTCTTATTATTTCATTTGAAAATTTACGTATGTATTTCGAACATTTGACTGCGTTTAAAATCAATGGGTTTTCAGCATTCATTGATTATATTTTTGTACCCAATTTCATTCGAAACATTCCATTCGTTTCAGAAATATCGCCTCCACAGTCTCTTGGACACACACACATATATTTACACACATTGACACAGACATCATTTCAGAACGTTCGATTCGATTTCAGGGATGCCTGAAACGGGAATTTCAATTTTCGACCTCGTCACAGTACTTTTTTTATGCATTATACTTTGCACATAGGGAAAGTAAATAAAGCATAATGGTAGAACCGTATTCAGGAATGTCGTAAACGCGTAGAATAATATATACAACAACAAAGATCAATCATGCATAAAGCATTGATTATGAAACACTTTCCAACTAAAATGCAATTTTATTTAAACAACTCTAAAATGCGATACATTCAGCACTAATGTTTTTTTTAATTATCACAGTACTGCAAGAATTTATTATATTTGAAAACTTAAAACTTCGTAGAAAAAATGTACTTTATTCAAATGACGTGATCGAAATATAAATCATCTGGCTCTCTACGTAAAAGGAATGAATATTTCATTCATATCACTTTTATTCCGGACTCCAGAGCTAAATAATTTTGCATGAAAAAATTCAGCAATTCTTATACAACTCCTCTTACGATCACTTGCTTATATTCGGCATCCATTAAAGTTAGAAATAACGTTGTAGAAATATCAAAATTTGACGATCATTTAAACTCAAAAATGTTGACACAGAATTTAGATGCACAGAAAATAAGCAAAAATAAAGCGGTTTTAAGACGAATGCAATACTAAATATAAATTTAAAAGAACTTTAATAAAAAGTCTCCCGATTACACTGGGAGAAAGAGATGGCTGCCATATCTTATTTTGAAGTGGGTCATGTGATACCTTCATATAATATGGGTGAAATTGTTATTTAAATTTTTATTTAAAAAACTACCGAACATATTTTGCTGAAATTTTTTTATATATTTCATGGGATAATTTGAATATTTCTTAAAATTTTCGAAGCAATTTGTAAATTTTAACTTCGCTTAAAAAATGTTTCAAAAATTAGGTCTCATAGGGTTCAATGTATTTTTTCAACCCGAGTTCAATTCAGAACCAATTGGGTGGTATTATTAATTTACATTCCTATATATGCCCCACAGACCGTCTCAATAACATACTATAACTTTAATAAAGCCATTTTTACTGTAGTTATCGTGCGAACGGACAGACAGACAGAATGAACAAAGTCATAAACACTTTTCAACAATGTTGTATAGTGTTAAAAATCCGAAAGTATGGTTTTCAATCACATTACCATATCTTGTATACTATGTGCTTGTATACTATGCTTAAAACATGATGTATACTACGATTTTTTCATGATGTATACTATGATGTATACTTTTTTCATGATGTATACTTTTCACATGATGTATACTATGATTTGATGATAATTTCACTCGCAGATTTAGGGGGGGGTTCTGAACATTCGATTGTGCGTTAAAACAATAGGCTTCCAGTATTCCTAGACTGTGATTTTAGTACCAAATTTCATTCGAATCGCTCCATTCTTTCGAGAGATATCGTCTCCACAGACTCACTGACACACAAACACACACACACACAGAGAGAGAGAGATCACCTAAAAAATGTTCGATTCATGATCAGAGTTGCTTGAAACGTGCTTTCCCGTCGAAAACTCGAATTCAAAATTTCGACCCCGTCACAATACTTTCCTTATACATTATTACTTTCTTACATTATACATTCTTCTTTTATACATTTTATACATTATTATTATATACATAATGTATAAGGACAGTATTGTGACGGGATCAAAAATTCGAATTCGAGTTTTCAACGGGAAAGCACGTTTCAAGCATCCCTGATCACGAATCAAACATTTTTGAATTAATGTCTGTGTGTGTGTGTGTGAAAGTATGTGTGTGTGTGTGTGTCAGTGAGTCTGTGGAGACGATAACTGACGAACGAATGGACCGATATGAACTAAATTTGTTACAAAAATCACAATCCGTAAACACTGAAAACCCTGTTGTTTTTATGCGCAATCGAATGTTCAGAACCCCCCTAAATTTTCGAGTGAAATTTTGAAAAAATCATCAAAAGATCAAAACTTTTAATAAAGTTACGCAAATAGACATTTCTCATGTAATTTTTAATTAGAAAACGATTAACATAAATTTTAGAACGCTAACATGAACCGTTCTCGAGATATCACACATTTTGTAAATAAACTTATCAAAAAATCCCATAAATTAAAAAAAATATATTAACTGTTGAGAAACATGTTCACTTTTCATATGTAATATCATGCGATAAATTGAATGACACCATTCTCGTGGATCGAGCTCGTTTCATTCATGAAAAAAGATACTTTGAGTAATATTTTTGTATTTGAACGCCAATATTCATTTATCTGCTGTACGAATAACTTATTTCTCCGTCCATAACGCTTGGCGAGATTTTGGCGACAAATTTGGCGGAATGTCGCCAACTTGACGACATTTTTAATTGTTGCCAAATTAACGAAAATCTCTTCAAATGGATAAAAATGACGCTAAATCAATGAAAATAACGACTTATTGAAGAAAATTCAATATCTTGGAAGAATATAAGTATCTACTATAAGAATAGCAAGCAATAAAAGCAAGCTGGTGATCATATATCTTCTCAATCAGTGTCTATTAACTTATCCTCTACGGTTCGTTTGAATCCTTTTATGACGACTTAATGCTGGGCAATACTCGTATGATCTAATTTGGAGTTCCATTAATTGAAGTTGCCCATACAGGTCCATTGATATAAGTGCACCGCCATTTTAGTTAATTAAAATGACCCTCAACAACCAATTAGCAGATGTTCAAAGGGGAATTTTCTCTGAGGAATGTACTTCTGCATAAATTGCCACTGATTTATATAGAAATCATTTCAATTTCTGTATTTCAGTCGCGTTTGTTGAAACAAACTTCACGCTATGAAATCTGCACTGGTGGTATGACATGGTGTGTTAAAATATATAAAAAGATGTTGTGGGCAGTACATGCCTTTCCCTACAGACTCAAATTCAGTTTCACTTTATTTTTTAATAATTCATCAAATTGAGTTTAATTGCACAAAATAACACGCATAATTATTTGAAATGCTACTGAATTTTGGATTTGTATATCAATTTTCGTTCTCATTTGGTAGCTGGACTTATTTTCAAAACGGACGTAGCAAAAATGCGGAGAAACTAAAATATCTCGAGAACGGCTAGTCCTAGAGTAATGCGACTGGTATTATTTTTTTTCGTCATCAAAAATGACGTACAAGACAATCATTTAATTGATACATTTGAGAATACGTAGTTTTCATTTTTAGATTTTGACGGTTTTTGCGGACCATTTTGCAAAATAAAAACAAGTCCTTTTTTTCTGAATCGTACCAAAGTCTAATCAGCAACAGAGTATCCCACAAATGACTTATCTACCAAATTTTGTGAAATTTGGGAAATTAATTTTTAGTTAAAGTGGATACATACGACTCTTTCGAAAAAAGACGGGCTGTTTTATCCCGAATCTTACCAAAATCTAATTAGCACCAGGGTAACCCACAAGCGACTTACCTATAGACTTGTATGAAATTTTGTTTATCTGATTTTGAGTTAGAGCACACACAAACTCTACGCTAAAAATAATTTATTCGTATTCTAGAAGTCCCGAATCGTATAGATTTGTCAAAAACTAGAGTTGCTATTTTCAACATGATTCCAATACTTTTCCTATACGTTACGATGTATTGTAGGGAACATAAAAATGGAACATTGCCATTTCCGGAACTGTCTCCCAGTGATGTGTTGAGTTTTTATCTCTTAATTACAACTTAAATAATTACAACATAAATAATATAAATAAATGGCTGAAGTTTAAGAAGTTTTGATTTAACTTGGAAAAAAAATCATAAACATATTGACAATATTATTTTGTGACATTGCTGACAAACATTCGGCTCTGAGCATAGGTGATATTACAATGTTGTTAAAAAAAATCATTTTTTTCAACCACCAGATGGCGACAGCAGTAATTTCGAGTCATTTGAAGAACATTGTTTAGAGCTTTATTCCGCATCTATTTGAAGTTTTGGAACTTTGCTATTAACAAATAAGTGATAAATACAATTTTATTAATCAGTTTTGATGGATATACTTATCATCTGTCATTTAAGAAACATTTCGCTATTGTTAATATGAATGAAAATGTAAAAACACCGTGTTTCCTGTTATCGCATAAACGCGACTTATGAATAGCGGATATACTCTGTTCCCAGTGTAAGCCTATATTTCTGTACGGAACAAAACTAAACCCATATGAACAAGCATTAAAATTCCATGATTCAGCAACAACTCTGTTATGTAAGTCATAAAAAATTTTTCCAAAAGGTGGCAGAGTGGTCAAGAAAGAGTTTCCTCATGCTCGCTTGGCTGCCAGGTTATGGGTTCAAGTCCCACCTGCGAGCATGGATGTTGTCTTATTCTGCCCCCCCCCCCCTGATGTGCCGGAGTAACGTTTTATGACGGTTTAATAGTTTTCTGGCCGATGTATAGGCGTCTGACCATTAGCAAATAAATAAATATATATTTCCAAGAGCTTATTTCAAGCAAAACTTACTCGAACTCATAAAGTTAAAAAAAAAATTGCAGGAGCTTAAAAATTGTTAATTAACAGATATTTCATCATACGATAACTATAACAATAGTATAGGAATGTAAAAATGGCAAATTCGTGCTCAGAAATGCAGCAAACACGTAGATGGATGAAAATTCAGAAATACTATTTTTGAAAATCCAGAAATACTATTTTTGATACTTTCTCTTTACGAAAGTTTCTATTTGCAAGCTTCCCTCATAAATCCCATAAATCTTTAAACATTCCTTCCTTTAACTTCTGATTGAAATTGCGGAGGCAAGATTTATGAACAGGAAAGTGACTGTGAGCGTGTAAAGACCTAAATTGTCTCTTTTTCATCTTTAGATGCCTTTGTAGCAGATTTTTGCTTAATCTGTCTAAAGTGACTCAAACTTGATATTTTGACCTTTCAGTCTAAGTGCAATAACACAGGACGTCACTATTTAAAATATAACTCAGTTTATCGGGGATTTTACAGAATTTACTGCAGCTTGCTGTTTAAAGCAACGGACAACATAGATGCTAATTGTTATTGCCCACGCCCAGAGTAGATAACAATTATACAAGCTACTACAATATACTATATAGGCTACAATATAAGATGGTGATAATGCTTACTTGGATACGCATTTAGAAAGCTTGTATGCTTATCCCGGCATTATGCTACTTCGCCCCGTATTGCGGCCACACCCCGAATACTAGACTCTTGCTAGTCATCGTTGTATCGAATGGGGTTTTCTTCAACTCGCAACTGGAATCCTTCATCGTCTACTCAAGAACCCTTCTTTCATTCCAAGAACCCTCTACTCAAGAACCCTTCTTTCATTCCCAGAACCCTCTACTCAAGAACCTTTCTTTCATTCCAAGAACCCTCTACTCAAGAACCCTTCTTTCATTCCAAGCATCCTCTACTCAAGAACCCTTTGGTCATTCAAAGACCCCTCTACTCAAGAACTCTTCTTTCATTCCAAGAACCCTCTACTCAGGAACCCTTCTATCATTCCAAGAACGCTCTACTCAATCGTTCATTCAAAGAACCTTCTACTCAAGAACCCTCTACTCAATCGTTCATTCAAAGAACCCTCTACTCAAGAACCCTTCTTTCTTTCCAAGAACCCTCTACTCAAGAACCCTTCGTTCAAAGAACCCTCTTCTCAAGAACACTCTACTCACGATCCGAACCTCACGATACTCACGATCCGAAATAGATTCTTATTCTACAGTAGAAACGCAGAAAATGCTGATTAGCTTGGTGTGATTGGTCTATCAACCGAACCAGTTAGACGTGATAGTTTAAGTAAACATAAATTATAATGCAAACTGAGGGAAATAATAATCCAAAGGTTATTTAGCACAAGCTATCCGTTGAAGACTGTGACCTAGCTATCCATTGAAGAAGTTAGAATTTATATCTCGAAAACTAAACAAGATAGGCAAACATTTTGAATTACAAAGTCGTGCAACGTTCACAATTTAGTATAATAAAACGTGTGGTCGTCGCCTAACATATAAACGAAGTTGGAAAAAAAAATAATGTGACTGTACATGACTTTACCTACAGACTCAAGGTCATAATCAGTTAAATGAATAACTCAAATTCACACGGTCACTTGTGTTGATGTTTTATCAGGTTTACAGTTTTCATACATTTTACTTTCCCTGCCATACATGGGAAAATGTATAGAAAAACTATTAAAATCGTGTCGAAAATCGCAAGTCGAGTTTTCGACAGATCATCACGTTTTGGGACCTCTAGAACACGAAACAACTATTTTCAGCGTGACTTCTGTGTGTGTGTGTCTATCTGTGTGTCTGTGTAATGTATGTATCCACTGTAACTCAAAAACTAATGGACCAAATTTCATAAAATTTTAAAGGAAGTTACTTGTAATGTGACGCTGGAACTGATTAGAATTTGGTACGAATCGGAATAAAAAAAAACCTGCTTATTTTAGTGAAATGGCCCTCAAAAATCGCATGCATCTACTCTAGCTAAAAAACTAATTTTAACTAAATTTCACAAAATTTAATATATAAGTTGCTTGTAGGTTACCCTGGTGTTGATTAGATTTTGGTACGATTCGGAAGAATCAACCTGCCTTCTTTACGAAATGGTAAGCATAAGTTATCAAAATCTAAAATAAAATATTACGTATGCTCAAATGTATTCATTGAATTTTTATTTTATACGTAGTTTTTTGAAGATGAAAAAAATAAGACCAACCCCATCACTCTAGGACTAACCGTTCTCGAGATATTTTACTTTTTTCTCATTAATGCTACGCCGCTTCTGAAAATACGGTGTAAATTCAGGGTAAATTTAAATAAAGATGTTTGTTATTTTGTGCAATTAAACTCAATTTAATGGATCATGTATTAAAGAAATAAAGAGAACGTGAATATGAGTCTGGAGAGAAAGTCATGTGCTACCCACATCAGATTTTTTTTTTTCATTTGGCAACATATCGTATATCAAAACTTTGTCAACTCCTCAAAATTATAAAATCTTACATATTTCGAAAGCGGTTCAACTTAATCACTTCGTCGTAAAAAATTACTTTTAAAACAAGCATATAATTAATAATTTTAAGTATACTTAGGCTTTTATTTCAGATTTTGACAGTTTTTTTACCATTTTTTTAAACTAGTAAAATTAACTTTTTCCAAATCGTATCAGAATCTAATAAGCACCAGGGTAACCCACAAGAGACTTACCTTAAATTCGGTCCTTTCATTTTTACTTTCCTTATATACATATAATGTACAAGGAAAGTATTGCGACGGAGTCGAAAATTCGAATTCGAGTTTTCGACGGGAGAGCACGCTTCAAGCATCCCTGAACACGAATCAGACGTTTTTGAGGTGATGTCTGTGTGTGTGTGTGTGTGTGTGTGTGTGTGTGTGTGTGTGTGTGTCAGTGAGCCTGTGGAGACGATATCTCACGAACGAATAGACCGATTCGAATGAAATTTGGTACAAAAATTATAATCCGTGAATACTGAAAGTCTATTGTATTTAAACGCAATCGACTGTTCAGAACCCCGCCCCCTACATTTTCGAGTGAAATTTTGAAAAAATCCTGAAAAAATTAAAACCTTTAATAAAGTTACGCAAATAGACATTTCTTATGTAATTTTCCCATAGAAAACGATTGACATAAACTTTAAAACGCTAGTATGAACCGTTCTCGAGATATTGGCCATTTTTCAAATAAATTTAACAAAAAATCCCATAAATTAAAAAAAAATATTAACTGTTGAGAAACATGTTCATTTTTCATATGTAATATCATGCGATAAATTCGATGACATCATTCTCATGGATCTAGCTCGTTCCATTCATGAGAAAAGATACTTTGAGTAATACTTTGGCCTATGAACTTCAATAACCATTTATCTGCTATAAGAATAAATATTTTATAACGCTTGGCGAGATTTTGGCGACGAATTTGGCGGAATGGCGCGAACTTGGCGAATTTTTTAAATGTTAAGAAATTAACGGAAATCTCGCCAAATGGATAAAAGTGACATTAAATCAATGAAAATGGTGACTAATTGATGAAAATTCAATTTCTTGGAAAGAATATAGGTATCTACTATAAAAATAACCTTTTTTACTTTCCCTGCAATACATGGTAATGTATAGGGAAAGTATTGGAATCATGCCGAAAATCGCAACTCGAGTTTTCGACGGATCTACACGTTTCGAGACCTCTAGAATACGAAAAAACCATTTTTAGCGTGACGTCTGTGTGTGTGTCTGTGTGTCTGTCTGTGTGTCTGTGTGTCTGTGTGTCTGTCTGTCTGTGTGTCTGTCTGTCTGTGCAGATTTTGTATCCAATCTAACTAAAAAACTAATGGACTGAATTTCAAAAAATTTTGTAGGTAAGTCTCTTGTGGGCGGGGCTGGTGCTGATTAGCTTAGGGTACGATTCGGAAAAAAAGAACCCGCATTTTTTGTGAAATGGCCCGCAAAAGCTTGTATCCACTGTAGCTGAAAAACTAAAGGACCGAATTTCACAAAATTCGGTAGATGAGTCACGTATAGGTCACCCTGGTGCTGATTAGATTTTGGTACGATTCAGAAAAAAATAACCTGCCTTTTTTTGCAAAATGGCCCGCAAAAATTATCAAAATCTAAACTAAAAAGCTACGTATGCTCAAATATATCCATTAAATGCTTGTTTAATGCGTGATTTTTAACGAAAAAAAGAATAAGACCAACCCCATTACATTAGGACTAGCCGTTCTCGAGATATAATAGTTTTTTTCGTATTTTTCCACGCCACCTTTGAAAATAAGTCCAGTTATCAAATGAGAACGAAAATTGAATTAAAAGTGAATTAAATTTAATTGAAATAAATAGAACGTAGATATAAGTTTGCAGGGAAAGTCATGTGCTGCCCACATCGGATTTTTTTTTTACTGTAAAAGTAGTAAATTCATTGCATTGTATAAGGAAAGTCATGTGCTGCCCACATCAGATTTTTGAGTTAGGGTATCAGGTATTTGTGGCAGCTATTGTGTGCACAAAAAAAAATCATAATCTGCTGAAAAATGGATTCCGATATGAGAAATTCGAGTTGAACAAAACCCCAGTCATAATGTCCTTCCCTTTGCCATGCTTAAACATTTATATACTAATAACCAACATGCTTTTGCATTCGTCGCAATTCATAGAACCGCAACTATCAGTCGCATTCCTTCCATGACGGCCTTCCATTCAGCAAAATATGATTTAGAATCCTATCGACCCCACACAATCGTCCGAACTCGCCGAATCAGAGGAGAATGTCGCTATTTCAGTTAATTAAATGCGCCCTCTCCACGTAATTACCATACGTCGGAATGGAGAAGAACGCACTGTTGAATACACCTCGGTATACATAGCCCTGGATTCAACAGCAACCATTTACATCCCGTAATCGCCAAAGTTTATTCACATGGAAATTTTTACAATGTATGGGTGTCAGGGATACCGTGAGGTCGTGTTTTACGACGATTCATTTTCGCGACGCTTTTGCTCATTTCGTAATGGAATGAAAACTACAAGATACATAACGTAAGCTATATATAACATTTTCTTCACATTTTAGTTTCCCCGAAAATTGTTGGTCTGCAGTTTCTTTTAAGTTATGCGGTAAGCTTCGTTTAATATAAAATCGTCTAGATCAGTGATTCTCAATCTCTTTTTGCAAATATCCCCCCCCCCCCCCCAATCTTTACTCTCAATGTATTTTTGCCTATGTTTTTCAAAATCTTTTTTTCCGATCTTTTTCCCCAATCTTTTTTTCCAAATATTTTTGTGCCAATATTTTTCTCCAATCTTTTTGTGCCAATCTTTTTCCTCAATCTTTTTTCCCCCAATCTTTTTCTAACTTCTTTTCCAATCTTCTTTTGCCAATCTTTCTCCCAATCTTTTTTTTGCCAAACTTTTTTGCCAGTCTTTCTTTGCTTGTAAGAACCCTGGAAATATTTCGTAAAAGGTAGGAAAACCCATAACTGTCTGATATATATAATATTTCCATAGGGATAAATTACAAAAACATCTGGTGTAGGCTTCACGACTTCCACTACATAGTGCAATGACTTTAATTATATTTTTCGCACTGATATAAAAAATCCACAACACAATATTTCCTGCAATTAAATAACAATAGAACAACGATAAAGAATTTTCAAATTTTTTCTTCTAATATTTGAACAAAAACACCGACATGGTGCTTGCAAATGGACTCTGATGTGAGAAAGTCGAGTTAAATTATGCTCAAGTTAATTTAGAAACGTTATAATTTTCCTGCTTTTAATATTAGTATACTAATAACCAACAAGCTTTTACAATCGTTGCAATGCATTGAACCGCAATGGCCCGTTACATCCTATCCATGATCTTCCTTTGCTTGTAAGAACCCTGAAAATATTTCGTAAAAGCTAGGAGAACCCATAACTGGCTGATATATATAATATTTCCATAGGGATAAATTACAAAAACATCTGATGTCGGCAGCACGATTTCCACTACACAGTGCAATGACTTTAATTATATTTTTCGCACTGATATACAAAATCCACAACACAATATTACCTGCAATTAAATAACAATGGAACAACGATATAGAATTTTCAAATTTTTTCTTCTAATATTTGAACAAAAATACCGACAAGGTGCTTGCAAATGCACTCTGATGTGAGAAAGTCGAGTTAAATTATACTCGAGTTAATTTAAAAACGTTATAATTTCCCTGCTTTTAATATTAGTATACTAATAACCAACAAGCTTTTACAATCGTTGCAATTCATTGAACTGCAATAGCCGGTTACATCGTATCCATGACGGTCTTCCATTCAGCAAAATCTGGTTTAGAATCCTATGGATCCCGACACAATTGTCCGAACTCGCCGAATCACAGGAGAATGTCGCCATTTCAGTTAATTAAAACCGCTCTCTCCACATAATTACCTTACGTCCGAATGGAAAATGCTCTGCTGAATGCACCTCGGTGTACATAGTCCTAGATTCAACAGTGACCATTTGCATTCACCTATTGCCAAAGTTTATTCACGTAGAACATTTTACAATGTATGGGTGTCTGAGATACAGCGAGGTCGTGTTTAACGACGAATAACTTTTCCGACGCTTTCGCTCATTTCGTAATTGAATGAAAACTATAAGGTACATAACGTAAACTATATATAATACTTTCTTCACATTTAAGTTTCCCGCGAATTGTTGGTCTGCAGTTTCCTTTAAATTGTGTGGTAAACTTCGTTTGACATAAATCGCCTAGATCAGTAAGTAATTCCCAAATTTTTGCACCAGTCTTTTTTGCCAAACTTTTTTTCCCAATCTTTTTTGCCAATTTTTGTTCTCAATGTAATTTTGGCAGTCATTTTTCCCAATCTTTTTCTCAATCATTTTTTGCCAAACATTTTCCCAATATTTTTTGCTAATATTTTCCAAATCATTTTTTGCTTGTAAGAATCCTTGAAATATTTCGTAAAAGCTAGAAAAACCCATAGCTTGCTGATATGTATTAAGTTCCATAGGGGTAAATTACAAAAACAGCCCATGACTTTCACTACACAGTACAATGCCTTTAATTATGCTTTTCCCAATGATATACAAAATCCACAACGCAATATTTTCGGCAATTAATTAACAAAGAAACAACGATATAGAATTTTCAAATTTTTCCTTTTAATATTTGAACAAAAAAAACCCACAAATTGCTTAAAAATGGACTCTGATATCAGAAAGTCGAATTGAATTACACTACGGTCATTTGCAGCCCACATCAGATTTTTTTCTTCTAATATTTGAACAAAAAAAAAATACAAGCTACTTAAAAATTGACCCTGATGTGAGAAAGTCGAATTGAATAGACTTTCTCACATCATTGACAATTTAAAAACGTTATAATTTCCTTGCCTTTAATATTAGTATACACTCAAACCTGTTTTTGTGCGGTGGATAGCGACCGCATAAAAGAAAACGCATAAAAAAAATCGCACAAAACTTCACGAGTAGCTATAAAAAATAGTTTTCGCATCACAATTAAAAAGTATTTTTTTTTATGCGGTGCATAGGGACCGCGTAAAAAAGTCTCACGTAGAAAATAACTCAAAACCTTACGAAATAACTTGGAATTGCTTTTTTAAACGAAATCAAGACACGAGGCTTGGCAACTACTTGGAATCTCGCCAAACCTTTTGGAATCTAATTTAGAAAATACACATGCGAACATTTTTAAATATTTTATTTACATATGTACTTATTTTACACATACAAAACGTTTCAAAACGTATAACCATTATCCTTTAGGAATGGGAAAGCACTTTGAAGGACGTCAATTAATATTAGATTTAAAAATTAAAACACTCGTAATATTCTTTTTTATTAAATCACTTTATTTAGCGGACTTGTCACTTGCGCAGATCAGAGACGAATAAAAAAAAAGCAACTCTTTGCTCCCTTCAAGTAAACTTCTTCTACCTACTCGTTAAAACAAACAAAACAAAGCATGAGAATAGTCGCCAACTATCTCATTAGCAAAAACCCAACTCAGCGACCTAACGAGACACGCAGTCCGTTTCAGGAAAACCCGAACTAACACGATGCAGATGTCCTTCAATGTTTATTTGCGATCCACGCATTTTTGCTTTGCTACGTAAGAATTCCATCGCAATATGCTATTGCGCATTTCATTTATTTACATGGAAAATCTTGTGCGTTCAACAATTAAATTATGCGATTATGGAATTCAATACATATGTAATGTAACTCGCTGACGCAATACTTATGTAATGTGATGAAATGCATATCAAAAATCGAAAAAACTTTTTTTATTGATAACTTCGTCAAATATGTTCCAATTTGATTGAAATTTTCATATACCGCACAAAAAAAAATCACACAAATAAAAAATCGCACAAAAAAAGACAGCAAAAAAAACAGGCTTGAGTGTACTATTAACCAACAAGCTTTTACATTCGTCGCAATTCATAGAACCGCAAAGGTTAGTCGCATTCTATCCATGACGGCCTTCCATTCTTACAAGATCCGATTTTGAATCCTATTGATTCTAACACAATCGAGCGAACTCGCCAAATTAGAGGAGAATGTCGCTATTTGAATTAATTAAAACCGCCCTCTCCATGTAATCAAAATACGTCTCAATGGAGAGCTCACTGTTGAATGCACTTCGATATACATAGCCCTGGATTCAACAGCGACCATTTGCATTCTGGCATCGCCAAACTTTATTAACTTTGAACATTTTGCAATGTATGAGTATCTCAGAAGGTTTAGTATAGTTATGAAGAAAACTCACGAAATTTAGTAATATAAAATGTGTTTCCACACACAGCGCAACATTTAACAAAATCTGATGTGGTCAGCACAAGACTTTCCCTGCAGACTCATACTGGCGTTCTCTTTATTTCTTCAATAATTCATTAAATTGAGTTTAATTCCACAAAATAACAGACAGAACTATTTTAAATGACACTGAATTTGCACTTTTAATTCCACTTTCGTTTTCTTTTAGTAACTGGACCCATTTTTAATGGTGGTGTAGTGAAATAGCGAAAAAACTAGAATATCTCGAAAATGGTTGGAGTAATGGGGTTGGTCTTGTTCTTTTCATCGTCACCAATTACGTGTGATACAAGATTTTAATTGATATATTTAAGCATACATATTTATTTATTTTACATTTTGACTATTTTTGAGGTTCATTTCGAAAAAAAAAGACAGATTCCTTTTTTCCGAATCGTACCAAATCTAATCAGCACCAGGGTAACCCACAAGTCACATATCCACCACTTTCTTTTTACTTTCCCTGCAATACATGGTAATGTATAGGGAAAGTATTGGAATCATGTCGAAAATCGCAACTCGAGTTTTCGACGGATCTACACGTTTCGAGACCTCTAGAATACAAAAAACTTTTTTTAGCGTGACGTCTGTGTATCTGTCTGCCTGTGTGTATGTCTGTGCGTCTGTCTGTCTGTCTGTCTGTGCAGATTTTGTATCCACTCTAACTGAAAAACTAATTGACCGAATTTCATAATATTTGGTAGGTATGTCACTTGTGGGCGAATCTGGTGCTGATTAGTTTTGGGTGCGGTTCGGAATAAAAGAACCCGCCTATTTTTGCGAAATGGCTCGCAAAAGCTTGTATCCACTCTAGCTGAAAAACTAATGGACCGAATTCCACAAAATTCGGTAGATAAATCACTTATGGGACACCCTGCTGCTGATTAGATTTTGGTACGATTTGAAAA
Source organism: Amaurobius ferox (assembly GCA_951213105.1). Taxonomy (NCBI): domain Eukaryota; kingdom Metazoa; phylum Arthropoda; class Arachnida; order Araneae; family Amaurobiidae; genus Amaurobius; species Amaurobius ferox. The sequence continues at coordinate 16,244,608 of OX578155.1, read as the reverse complement.
AAAAATAACCTGCCTTTTTCTGCAAAATTGCCCGCAAAAATCGCCGAAATCTAAACTAAAAAACTACGTATGCTCAAATATATCCATTAAATGCTTGTTTAACACGTACTTTTTAAGAATAAGATCAACCCCATTACATTAGGACTAGCCGTTCTCGAGATATTTTAGTTTTTTAGTATTTTCTCTACTCCACTTATGAAAATAAGTCCAGTTATCAAATGAGAACGAAAATTGAATTAAAAGTGAATTAAATATAATTAAAATAAAGAGAACGGGAATATAAGTCTGCAGGGAAAGTCATGTGCTGCCCACATCGGATTTTTTAATTTAGACTATTAGTTTTTTAGTTAGAGCAGAATTGTCCAACCGGTGGCGCATGCGCCCAAACGTGGCGCTTTGGATGATTTCAAATGGTGGAATGCATCCATGCGCCTACTTATTTTTACTTTCCCTGCAATACATGGTAATGTATAGGGAAAGTATTGGAATCATGCCGAAAATCCCAACTCGAGTTTTCGACGGATCTACACGTTTCGAGACCTCTAGAATACGAAAAAACCATTTTTAGCGTGACGTCTGTGTGTGTGTCTGTCTGTGTGTCTGTCTGTGTGTCTGTCTGTGTGTCTGTCTGTGCAGATTTTGTATCCACTCTAACTACAAAACTAATGGACCGAATTTCACAAAATTTTGTAGGTAAGTCACTTGTGGGCGGGGCTGGTGCTGATTAGTTTTGGGTACGATTCGGAATAAAAGAACCCGCCTTTTTTTGTGAAATGGCCCAAAAAATCTTGTATCCACTGTAGCTGAAAAACTAATGAACCGAATTTCACAAAATTCGGTAGATGAGTCACGTATAGGTCACCCTGGTGCTAATTAGATTTTGGTACGATTCAGAAAAAAATAACCTGCTTTTTTTTGCAGAATGGCCCGCAAAAATCGTCCAAATCTAAACTAGAGAACTACGTATGCTCAAATATATCCAATAAATGCTTGTTTAATACGTAATTTTAGCGAAGAAAGGAATAAAACCAACCCCATTACAGTAGGACTAGCCGTTCTCGAGATATTTTAGTTTTTCGTATTTTCTCTACGCCACCTTTGAAAATAAGTCCGGTTACCGAATGAGAACGAAAATTGAATTAAAAGTGAAATAAATTTAATTAAAATAAAGAGAACATGGATATAAGTCTGCAGGGAAAGTCATGTGCTGCCCACATCAGATTTTTTTACTTTCCCTGCAATACATGGTAATGTATAGGGAAAGTATTGGAATCATGCCGAAAATCACAACTCGAGTTTTCGACGGATCTACACGTTTCAAGACCTCTAGAATACGAAAAAACCATTTTTAGCGTGACGTCTGTGTGTGTCTGTGTGTCTGTCTGTGTGTCTGTCTGTGTGTCTGTCTGTGTGTCTGTATGTCTGTCTGTGCAGATTTTGTATCCACTCTAACTACAAAACTAATGGACCGAATTTCACAAAATTTTGTAGGAAAGTCACTTGTGTCCGGGGCTGGTGCTGATCAGTTTTGGGTACGATTCGGAATAAAAGAACCCGTCTTTTTTTGCGAAATGGCCCGCAAAAGCTTGTATCCACTCTAACTGAAAAACTGATGGACCGAATTTCACAAAATTCGGTAGATGAGTCACTTGTGGGATACCTTGGTGCTGATTAGATTTTGGTACGATTCGAAAAAAAATGACCTGCCTTTTTTTGCAAAATGGTCCGCAAAAATCGTCCAAATCTAAACTAAAGAACTGGGTATACTGAAATATATCCATTAAATGCTGATTTAATACGTAATTTTTAACGACGAAAAGAATAAGACCAACTCTATTACACTAGGACTAGCCGTTCTCGAGATATTTTAGTTTTTCGTATTTTCCCTACGCCACCTTTGAAAATAAGTCCGGTTACCGAATGAGAACGAAAATTGAATTAAAAGTGAAATAAATTTAGTTAAAATAAAGAGAACGTTAATATAAGTCTGCAGGGAAAGTCATGTGCTGCCCACATCAGATTTTTTTAAGTAGGCGCCATAACTGAATTCATCTTCATACTTTCAGCACCTGTCAGCAGTTGTTGTTCAGCACCTTCATACTTTCAGCACCAGAGTGCTTGCTCTTAGTTCAATTCATACGGCCTTCTTACTCATCAGTTCGCTGCAATTTTTTGACAGTTGGCGCATGGTACGTAAAAGGTTGGCCACCCCTGAGTTAGAGTGACTACAGTCATTTTTTGCGAGCCATTTAGCAAAAATCTGATGTGGGCACATGACTTCCCTGCAGACTTATATTCACGTTCTCTTTATTTTAACTAAATTTATTTCACTTTTAATTCAATTTTCGTTCTCATTCGGTAACCGGACTTATTTTCAAAGGTGGCGTAGGGAAAATACGGAAAACTAAAATATCTCGAGAACGGCTAGCCTAGTGTAATGGGGTTGGTCTTATTATTTTCGTCGTTAAAAATTACGTATTAAACGAGCATTTAATGGATATATTTGAGTATACCTAGTTCTTTAGTTTAGATTTTGACGATTTTTGCGGGCCATTTTGCAAAAAAAGGCAGGTTATTTTTTTCCGAATCGTACCAAAATCTAATCAGCACCAGGATATCCCGCAAGTGACTCTTCTGACGAATTTTGTGAAATTCGGTCCAGTAGTTTTTCAGTTAGAGTGGATACAAACTTTTGCGGGCCATTTCGCAAAAAAAAGGCGGATTCTTTTATTCGAAATCGTACCCAAAACTAATCAGCACCAGACTCGCTCCCAAGTTACTTACCTACCAAATTTTGTGAAATTCGGTCCATTAGTTTTTTTTAGTTAGAGTGGATACAAAATCTGCACAGACAGACACACAGACACACAGACACACAGACACACAGACAGACAGACACACACAGAGACGTCACGCTAAAAATAGTTTTTTCGTATTCTAGAGGTCTCGAAACGTGTAGATCCGTCGAAAACTCGAGTTGTGATTTTCGGCATGATTCCAATACTTTCCCTATACATTACCATGTAGTGCAGGGAAAGTAAAAATCTGATGTGGGCAGCACATGACTTTCCCTGCAGACTCAAATTTTTTTCTTTATTTCTTTAAGAACTTATTAAATTGAGTTTAATTGCACAACGTGACACTGAATTTGCGTTTTTAATTCAATTTCTGTTTTTGTTTGGTAATTGGACATTTTTCCAAAGGCAGCATAAAAAATACGAAAAATCTCAATTATCTCGAGAGCGGTTAGTCCTAGAGTAATAGAGTTGTTCTTATTCTTTTCCTTGTCAAAATTTATGTATAAAACAAGCATTTAATAGATACATTTGAACATACGTAGTCTTTTTTAGATATTGGAGATTTTTGCGGGCCATTTCGTAAAAAAAGGCAGATTGTTCTCTTCCGAATCATACTAAAATCTAATCAGCACCACAGTATCCCACATGTGATTTATCTACCAATTTTTGTGAAATTTGGTCAATTTGTATTTCAGCCAGAGTCAATACATGAGATGTTTGCGGGCCATTTCGCAAAAAAAGACGGGTTCTTTTTTTCCGAATTGTACCAAAAACTAATCAGCACCAGGGTCGTACCCAAGGGCCTGACCTACCAAATTTTATGAAATTCGGACCATTAGGTTTTGAGTTAGAGTGGATACATACATTGCACAGACACACAGACATCACGCTAAGAATAGTTTTTTCGTATTCTAGAGGTCTCGAAACGTGTAGATCCGTCGAAAACTCGAGTTGCGTTTTTCGGTATGATTCCAATACTTCCCCTATACATTATCAGGTATTGCAGGGAAAGTAAAAAAGAGCTAAATCATTCGAAACAATTTGTGAATTTTAAATTCGTATAAAAAATGTTTGAAAAATTAGGTCCCATAGGGTTCAATGTATTTCATATTTTCAACCCGGGCTCAATCCAAAACTAATTGGGTGATATTATTCATTTATATTCCCGTAGGTCTCACAGACAGTCTCAACAACATACTAGAATTTCTCATTTTGATAAAGTTTTTTTTACGGCAGTTATCGTGCGTACGGACAGACATACAGACAGACAGAATGAACTAAGTCATAAACACTTATCAACTATGTCGTAAAGTGTTAAAAATATGGAATATAAATGTATAAGAAAGTGAACGGTAAAGAAAGTATTGTTTTCACGAAAATTTTCAGATTCGAGATTTTGATGTCGATATATATTTTATGAAATCCTGAACACGATTGGACTATTTTTGCAGTGATGCCTGTCCGTCCGTCTGTCTGTCTGTCTGTCTGTATGTTTGTGGTCGATTTATTAGGTACACGATAGGGGCCACAATTATGAATGGATTTTCACGAAATTTTATGTCCGGCTTTGTTATCAAAAAAATTTAGAACTAGATAGAATTTTTTTTTTAATTTGAAATGAAAACTTCGAAATGTATTCGCAATTATATATTATTTTAACATGGCATCACTGCTGGTGTCTGTTGCCCTGATGATGGCACTGAGCTATCTTATCCGCTTGGCAATTTTGCTACTGTCTTTCAGGCTGAAGTATTTGCCATTCTTATGTGTTGTAGAATTTGCTATGACAGAAAGTATGAGAATAGCCAGATTTTCATTTGTTCTGATAGCCAGGCTGCTCTTATGGCTCTGGGGAAGATTACTGTGACATCTTCCCTTGTCTGGGAATGCTATAATGCTCTCTGTAAAATTGCTAGTAATAATAGTGTCATTCTGTACTGGGTGCCTGGTCATTCGGGCATTCCTGGCAATGAATTGGCAGATGAACTTGCTAGGAAAGGCTCTAGTACTCCTTTTGTGCGCCCTGAGCCGGCCTTGGGTATTCCCAATGACCTTGTCAGAAGAATTGTCTATGACATCTTCAGGAAGCTTCAATGTAAGAACTGGCGTGACACTAAGGGACAAAGGCAAGCGAAAATCCTCAACTGCAATTGCCCTAGTACACGTCAAAAGGAACATTTCAGACTCAGTAGAACTGGCATCAGGAGAGCTGTTGGGCTCCTTACTAGGCACTGCACCCTCAAGAGACATCTTAATATTATGGGTGTCTCCAAGGATTCGTTTTGCAGAGGCTGCAATTACAGCGAAGAAACTGCAGCTCCATTCTATGTGAATGTGAGGCCTACTCTGCTCACAGATTCGAACACATTGGTCGTCATGTGATTGAACCCTGGGAGCTGAACGACATACCTGTCAAGTGCCTGCTTATTTTCGCATCGGCTACTGGTCTCTTTTCTTAGGGATCTTCATTTTCTTTTTGGGGTAGTACAATAGACCTCTGGTCGATGTGCTAGGCTCTTCTGGAGCCACCCACCTTCATATCATTCATTCATTCAACATGGCAGCACAGGACAAATGTGGCATGATCATACATAAAAGGGCTAATTTACATCTCACTGATCACGAGACTTAATAGTTTCAATCATTATTGCAAAATATCTGATGTAGGCAGCACATGACTCTCCTTATATAACGCAATGAATTCACTACTTTTACAGTAGAAAAAAAATAGGTTATTCTTATAGTAGATACTTATATTCTTTCCAAGATATTGACATTTCGTCAATTACTTGTCATTTTCATTGATTTATCGTCATTTTTATCCATTTGGCGAGATTTTCGTTAACTTGGCATCATTTTAAAAAGTCGCCAAGTTGGCGACATTCCGCAAAATTCATCGCCAAAATCTCGCCAAGCGCTATGGACGGTGAAATAAGTTATTCTTATATTAGATAAATGACTATTGGAGTTCAAATACAAAAGTATTACTCAAAGTATCTTTTCTCATGAGTGGAACTAGTTAGATCCACAAGAATGCTGTCATCAAATTTCTCGCATGATGTTACTATTGAAAAGTAAACATATTTCACAATAGGTAATTTATATTTCATATTTTGTATGATCTTTTGATGATTTTTTTAAAATATGCAATATCTCGAGAACGGTTCGTGCTAACGTTCTAAAATTTATGTCAATCGTTTTCTAATAAAAAATTACATATGAAATGACTATTTACGTAATTTTATTAAAGGCTTTAAATTTTTGATGATTTTTTCAAAATTTCACTCGAAAATTTAGGAGGGTTCTTAACATACGATTGCTTATAAAAACAATAGACTTCCAGTATTCATGGATTGTAATTTTTGTACCAAATTTCGTTCGAATCGCTCCATTCGTTCGTTAGTTATCGTCTTCACAGACTCACTGACACACGCACACACACACACACACACACACACACACACACACACTTTCACACACACACACACACAGACGTCATCTCAAAAACGTCTGATTCGTGTTCAGGGATGCTTGAAACGTGCTGTCCCGTCGAAAACTCGAATTAGAATTTTCGACCCCGTCACAATACTTTCCTTATACATTATATGCATATAAGGAAAGTAAAAATAACCAAGATACGTTGTATTTTTGTTCGTGACATTATTATCCTCCTCTTGGGGAGGAAGGGGGGGTTATCTCCCCAGGGGTACATGGACAAGTATGGAATCAATCGAAAAAAAATTTCTTGCCTTTTAAAGTGAAGGGTAACACGCTGTAATTGAATTGTAAACATTTGCATACACGATACCGATTTTTCAAATTTTTTTCTAGTAAAATTTGGAAAAACGATTACTAAAAATGAATTTCGTATGGGAAAGCTGAGTTCAGCCCCACTGAAATGAATTATCCTAGGTACTGTTGCGGAAATAAAAATGATGTAACCAACACATAAACGCAGCGTGAATGAAATTATTTTGAAAGCAATACGACATATAATTTTCCTAAACAAATATTGATCACGATCTTTCCCTGAAACCTAATTTTTAAATCTTTAAATAACTAAATCCTTCAGAAATGCCAAAGAAAGGTGTTCGTTAAGCTAACTGCGATCGAAGAAGCTGTTCGAACTCGCGTTAGTTAACGAAACACGTAGTTTGTGTAGAGAAAACAAAATAACCATCCAACATCCATCAATAGAAAGCTGTTTCACTTTCTTTCAAAACTTTCGCTGATAAAAAAAAAAATCCGAATTTGTGGTAGGATTATGTAGAACAGATTTTTTGTGTAATTCACATGAAATGAAAAGAATTTTGTTTAGTAAAGTATTACGTATTCCTCTACAGGGTGTTCCAAAAAGATTGAAGCGCGCTTTAATTCTTTACCTGTTGGAGATAAGTGGGCAATGTAAATTGCAAAAATGTTGAAAGTAAGGTAGAAAATACGACTACGTTAATAAAATAGTCCTTCCATTATTTTCAAAATGTTACACTTTCTATATTTTTATACGGCTAACCTTAGATAAATTGGGTCAATCAGAAAATTTTTATTTTTAATGCAACAAGATCATTAACAAAAAACCGCATATCTGTGTCTTTAAAATCAACTGAATTATGATAACGGAATAAATCTGACTTATGCTACTTTTCCGTACCATATGAAAGGCTGTTTCATCAGTGAAAATAAGGATCATAAACAAATTGACGATGGAATTTGTTTAGATCAAAAATACGTTAATCTGTGTCAAAATTTTTATCACAAATGCATCTAAATAAAGCATTACACAGACAGAAATCATATAAAGCAGTGGTACTCACTACGCGGTGGGGTATCCTATGTATTATCATCCAGTTTATCTTTTTTGTGATATGTCACACATTTACATTTCTAATTTGATATAGGGTCCCCATTCACAATGTTCAATTTTCAATTAAATATAACTCTCTCAATTTTAAAGATACCGATATGTGGGTTTTCTTAATGATATTGTTGCATTAAAAATTAAAATTTTCTGATTGAATTAATTCATCTAAGGGGGTCGCATAAAAATTTTAAAAATGTAACTTTTTGAAAATGAATGGGAGGACTATTTCATTAACGTAGTCTTATTTTCTACCTTAATTTCAATATTTTTGCAATTTACATTGCCCACTTATTTCCAACAGATAAAGAATTAAAGAACGTTTCAATCTTTTTGGGACACCCTGTATGCACATATAAATACAAAATTAACGCTTCGGTCTATTGCCTGTGTTGTCGGGTAGAAGCTCTGTATATTCTCTCGAACATTTTGTTTGCCGCCTCTTTTGCCTGCGGTCTGTAACGCCCCTTACGCTACTATTATCGAACCTTAGGGCAATGTGACCAGACATCTAGAACATTGGTTAACATCTTTAACCACTCTCGTGGCTTCCTTGGCATGGTTTACCGCTTTCAGGTCAGGGTTCCATAAACTGGCGTTCTAAAGTCTGATGCTATTGTTAAACATTACAGACATCGTAAATACACACATAAAACTGCCTCCGCTAAATCTTGGCTAATCTGATCTCACAAAAACGTCCTTTTAAGGATTTGCCACGATTGAGTGCTCTCCAATGGAATGCCGGCAGACTTTCTTAGGGATACAGAACCCAAATTATGATAGTGTTAGTGAAACAGGATATTATGTTTTCATTGCAGTTGAAGTTAATTTGACAGATGAAGTCTTAAAAAGAGAATCTTTTAAGAATTATTGTCTCAAACTCCTCCCAAAATCGAGAAGAAACGCTAAAGGAATACTTGTTGGCTTAAAACGTAATTTGACATATACATTTAACGCTATCAGCGACCTTTCTTCAACAACTGTACATTAAAACGCTACACAAGAAAGAATTTGAGGCAGAATCTCTGGAGTCATCTAATGGAAAGTCGTGAAGCGTCCGTCCTCAGCAGGAACATTTCAGTCATTGCAGAGGTTCCTCGACGAGAAGCTGTTGCCAGGTTCAGACTTCTGGACTGGCGCAGAGCTCATCTCTATCGAATTGGATTTACTCCTTCTCCGGATTGTACTTTATGTGACCTAGGACATCCTATGTCTGGAAAACATTTGAACGAGTGTCCTGCACTGACTTTTAATTCAATCATTGAGAAATACTGTAGAACTCGCTGTCTAATGGTTTAGCGGCCAAACGACCGGCATTGGTCAACAACATATTTAAATATTGTTACAAACATGTAAAATGCCTTGCTTTTTTTACAAGTGGTTTTATTTACAGTGTTGATACTGTACTTTGTCTACACTGTAAAACAAACTTTGCAGGCAGCACATTCTTAGTAAAAGTAGGTTTGCCATATTTTGATTTTAGGAGCAGGATTTCCACAATTGTAGATTTATTGCCAACTAGACGAATTTTTTTAATATATTAGAATTTTCTCAAAATGTCGAATATTTTTGGAGATACGAGTCTTTTCTATAAATCTCTACAGAGAGTATATAAAGGGAGTAATAGCACAAATGGAGAATAATTGTCGTGATACGAGCTAAATAGAATTGTGTGATACGTCAGTGTTGTGAGGATAGCATCTGCTATTTTGTGAATTAGCCGAACATTTCATTGCCGTTTTATTGTATCTGACAATTGTTTTGTATTCTTGTAGGATATGTATCGAGCTATTCGCTGTATATTGTTTTTGTTTATGCGTGATATTTTTGGCCATTAAACTCAATTTCATAAGTTATTAAAGAAGTAAAGAGAAACTGAATTTGAATCTGCAGGCAAAGCCATGTGCTGCCCACATCAGATTTTTAATAGAGGAAAACTGCGTTAATAAATCAAGGATTACATCGAATTGAAGAAAATTCATATTTAACACTGCATTGAAGAACATAATACTCAGCATAGCATTTTGCTCCTAATCCCGCCCGGTAATTAAATTCTGTCCAATCACGGCATCAGTAGTCACCACATTTTCCAGAAGGATGCCAATGCAAAAACTAGCAAAAGCACAAGTTACTGGAGTTCTCTTTCACCAGTTCAGCAACTTCGATCCGGATATTCGAGATGAGAAAGTAAATGATGTGTGATGGATGTATGGCGCACAAGAATGCACTTTGGGCAAGGTTAAAAAGTTGCGTTTGCCAGCTAGCCAACCACTTGTTCATGGAGTTGGAGAAGCGGAGACAAAACTCCTATGGATGAAAAACTTGAAAATGCCATAACGCTTTGAGAATTATATTTAGACTAGCGAGATTACCCGCCGTTGCTCTGGATTTGCGATGTAAACTCGGATAAAAATTACACCGGAACATATAGGGTCGTGAATCTTATACATTGTTTTTTCACTGTGAAAGAAGTAAATTCATTGCATTATCTAAGGGGAAAAATGGATCTGATTGGCCACTCTTTAGCAAATCAGATCCATTGGATCATACATACATACTTTTTTTCTTTATATATATATATATATATAGATAGATAGATAGATATTTTTATATTCATTTATTTATTATTCAAATTAATAAAATTTATTGAGTAAGCCTGTGAAAAATAAACCATGGTGATAGAGTTTCCATTGAAATTCATATTTGAAACCTGCGATTTTCAAAAGTGACTAATACGTTTAATAAACTCCCACAAAACTAAAGGCAAAACTAAAGAGATTTAATTGACTTTCACGTTTTAAACCAACGATTTCCAACCTTCTTCGCTGGGAATCATGGAATTAGAGAGTAGAACTCCTAGGAAAATATTTCGGTTTTCACTAATATTTCGACAACCCCTGGTCTTAGAAACTCGAAACATGGATTAAATTTTAAGGGGGGATATTTCAAAACTACCCACCAAATTTCATCCAATTCGGTTCAGCTGTTCTCCCGTGATGTTGGATCATACATACATACATTTCTTCTTTATATATTTAGCTGTCGCTAGTGTTAGTAAAGCGCCTTTTGCTTCTATTTGACACAATAAACAAGCATAGTATTGAGTGTATGTATTATATTATTATTTTTAAATTAAGATCCCTTAATTATCAGTATAATTAATCAGAATTTTCTCACAGTTGATGGACAGCGTTCAGAATCTAGAGAGATTAAAAAAAAATTGAAAGGTAAAATAATTTTGAATACGTAGGAAGTACAGACATAAGCTGTCCTAGATCACATAAAAAACAATCCAGGGAAGCAGCATGTCGAATTCGATGCAGTCCGCTTTTACATTTCCTGGTACTCCGCACTGTGCATGCACTCACTGTAATATGATGCTGTACGTTAGGTCATTTAAAAACGTCCTAATCTCTTTAATCCGGGTACCATTGTTTATACAGGGTGTTTATACAGTGCTATCGGTGCCCAATGGTTTTTTCATCAACCGTTAGTCACAGAGATATACTTCTAACTGCAAAAAAGTTTTAAATTTTAACATCTATTATCTTAGAAATAGTTTAAATCAATAAATAAATTTCTGAAAGAAATACGAAATATAAATTTTTATACGGTTCACCGGTCCTACCAATTATATTTAGGAAAATCATCCGCATACAATTTCATGCAAAATAAAAAAAAACCTTCCTTTTACGACCAAAATTCACCGAGCTATGAAGCATTAAACTTTATGACTTAAGTCGCTTTTCCACGCATAAAACTGTTCCATCAGAGACCGTACAATCAGGGACCATATTGACCATTTCTCAAGGCAACCAACCAATCAGGGACCATATTGAACATTTCTCAAGACAACCAACCAATCAGGGACCATATTGACCATTTCTCAAGACAACCAACCAATCAGGGACCATATTGACCATTTCTCAAGGCAACCAACCAATCAGGGACCATATTGACCATTTCTCAAGACAACCAACCAATCAGGGACCATATTGACCATTTCTCAAGGCAACCAACCAATCAGGGACCATATTGACCATTTCTCAAGATAACCAACCAATCAGGGACCATATTGACCATTTCTCAAGGCAACCAACCAATCAGGGACCATATTGACCATTTCTCAAGGCAACCAACCAATCAGGGACCATATTGACCATTTCTCAAGGCAACCAACCAATCAGGGACCATATTGACCATTTCTCAAGGCAACCAACCAATCAGGGACCATATTGAACATTTCTCAAGACAACCAACCAATCAGGGACCATATTGACCATTTCTCAAGGCAACCAACCAATCAGGGACCATATTGACCATTTCTCAAGACAACCAACCAATCAGGGACCATATTGACCATTTCTCAAGGCAACCAACCAATCAGGGACCATATTGACCATTTCTCAAGGCAACCAACCAATCAGGGACCATATTGACCATTTCTCAAGGCAACCAACCAATCAGGGACCATATTGACCATTTCTCAAGGCAACCAACCAATCAGGGACCATATTGACCATTTCTCAAGACAACCAACCAATCAGGGACCATATTGACCATTTCTCAAGGCAACCAACCAATCAGGGACCATATTGACCATTTCTCAAGGCAACCAACCAATCAGGGACCATATTGAACATTTCTCAAGGCAACCAACCAATCAGGGACCATATTGAATATTTCTCAAGGCAACCAACCAATCAGGGACCATATTGAACATTTCTCAGCACTAAATGTGCTCCAAATTTAAGCAGCTATAAGTCGGTCAATTTTGGTCGTAAAAGGATGATTTTTTTTAATTTTGCATAAAATTGTATGAGGATGATTTTCCTAAATATAATTGGTAGGACCGGGGGACTGTATAAAAATTTATATTTCGTATTTCTTTCAGAAATGCATTTATTGATTTAAACTGTTTCTAAGATAATAAATTTTAAAATTTAAAACATTTTTGCAATTGGAAGTATATCTCTGTGACTAACGGTTGAGGAAATAGCCATTGGGCACCGATAGCACTGGACACCCTGTATATTATAATATAGAAGTAATTGTTCTTATAAAAAAAGTGTAAAGAAATCAAAGTGCTGCTACATATGGCTCTGTTTAAAATCATTCCATAACATAGCTGGCATCTCACAATGATACAAAGGTAGAAACCAACTAACAAAACAAGAACAGTACAAATGAAATGAACACAAAGCCCAGTGAGAAGACGTCGAAGAAAGGGTCGCGACCTCAAGACAGTTCATATAAGTTGTAGTTTCCCAATACAGTCTGCAAACATCACCTTGCTGCTGGGAATCTTTATCTAAACACGGGCACAAATGTGACCTAAGTTCATGACATCAACACTACAAATCGGGCACACATACGTTGGGAAAATTCCCATCTTATTAAGGTGTTCGGACATATAATCATGACCCGTTTTCAATTTAAAAAAATCTGATGTGGGCAACACATGACTTTCCTTATATAATGCAATGAATTTACTACTTTTACAGTAAAAAAATAGGTTTTTCGTATAGTAGATACTTATATTCTTTCCAAGATATTCAATTTCGTAAAATGAGTCGTCATTTTCCTTGATTTGGCGTCATTTTTATCCATTTGGCGAGATTTTCGTTAATTTGGCAATATTTAAAAAGTCGCCAAGTTGGCGACGTTCCGCTAAATTCGTCGTCAAAATCTCGTCAAGCGTTATAAACAGAGAAATAAGTTATTCTTATAGCAGATAAATGACTTTTGGTGTTCGAATACAAAGATTCGAATACAAAGTATCTTTTCTCATAAATGGAACGAGCTAGATCCACGAGAATCATGTCACCCAATTTATCGCATGATATTACATATGAAAAGTGAACATGTTTCTCAATAGTTAATATATATATTTTTTAATTTATGGGATTTTATGATAAATTTATTTAAAAAATGTGCTGCAATATCTCAAGAACGGTTCGTGCTAGCGTTCTAAAGTTTATGTCAATCATTTTCTATGGAAAAATTACATAAGAAATGTCTATTTGCATAACTTTATAGAAGGATTCGATTTTTTGATGATTTTTTCAAGATTTCACTCGAAAATTTAGGGGGTTCTGAGCATTCGATTAGTTTAAAAACAATATGCTTCTAGTATTCACGGATTCTAATTTGTGTACCAAATTTCTTTCGAATCGCTTCATTCGTTCGTGAGATATCGTCTCCACAGACTCACTGACACACACACACACACACACACAGACATCACCTGAAAAATGTTTGATTCGTGATCAGAGATGCTTGAAACGTGCTCTCCCGTCGAAAACTCGAATTCGAATTTTCGACCTCGTCACAGTACTTTCCTTTTACATTATGTATATAAGGAAAGTAATATACAACTGCCTCCCTGCGAGGTTGGTTGTTAAATGCCTTCCAGCTATCTTTATTGTTTCACTTCCAATCTGCATTGCGATACTCATTTATTTCTACAAAATTGACAGTTTAAATGAATATATTAAGCCCTTCACCCTAGAAATATATACAATGCAGGGGTGCTTATCTTATCACAGAGCCACCTTAATTATTGTCTCAAATGATATTGGCATTTTCTCATTATGAGTTTTTAACTCCTTACCTTTACCTGCATACGCTTGTTATTGTCTTTCGTTTATTTGGGCGTTTAGATCCAGATATTTTGCACTAATGCAGCAATTTCAGTTGACTTTCGAAAATAATGTATACTTATTTAACTTTGCTACATTTTAAGCTCTAAATCAATTTCTTATTGATTGTGCGTAAATACTAGAAAAGTCGAATTTTCTTATTTATTACACAGGGCAATTTTTATTGCCGACCGTCAATCATACTTTAGGCCCCGCCTCTTTAACAGATCCATTTTCTCTAATACTGCCGATTTCTTTCAAGAAAGCATTCTTTGGTGTGTTTTTCGCATAATATGAATCGTTTACATTCTAAAGGTATCTATAATTTGTTAAAAGTTATATTATTATTTTTCCATCTTAGACTTCAGCAATTCCTCCCGACAATGATACTTTAGGCCCCGTCTTTCTAACACGCCCCTTCTTTCTAATGTCGCCGATTTTATTCCAAAAAGCATTCTTCAGTGTTTTTTTCGTATAATTTGGATTTTTTATATTTCACAGATGTCTGTAATTTTGTAAAAGTTCTATTATTATTATTCCATCTCCAGACTTCAGCAATTCAGCCTGGCAATGATACTTTATGCCCCGCCTTTCTAAGAGGCCCTTCCTCAGTAATACCACCGATTTCAGGAAGCAATCTTTAGTGTATTTTATCGTATAATTTGGATCTTTTATATCCCACAGGTGTCTATAATTTGGTTGAAGTTCTATCATTTTTTCCATCTCCAGATTCTAACGCAATTGAGCTCCTTCGATGTGCTTGCATTACAGTCGTCATCGCCATCTTGAATGCAAATGAGGAGAGGAAAGGCGGAGCGGAGTGATGTACAATTTTATCCTCCTCTGATTGGTTCGCCGCTCAGAAATTGAGCAATTTTTATTATCGAGTACGAACGAATTGCGACAATTCGGTGGCAAAATTTCTTCCCATTGAAATGTATGGTGTTGATGAAAAATCGATGAAAGGAATTGTTCCGTGCAATAACACTATTAGGTTACCAATTAACTTTGTAAGTAAAGAGCCATGAGTGTACACGGTAGGCCTATATATAGTGAAGTGTCCATGCTCAATCGAACAAAATGGATTGAAAGCCCTTGGCAGATAATTTAAAACAAGAAAGATCAATCATGCATAAAGCATTGATTATGATACACTTTCCAACTGAAATGCAATTTTATTTAAACATTTAAAATGCAATACATTCAGCAGTGATATTTTTTAAATTAGCACAGTGCTGCAATAAATTATTTTACTTGGAAACTTCATCAAAAATAGCAATGCTATAAAATCGTCTGTTCTCTATGTAAAATCAATGACTATTTCATTCGTATTACTTATATTTTAGACTCCAGAGCTAGGTAATTTTGCTTTAAAAAATTCAGCAATTCTTATGCAACTTATCTCACAGCTTGATTGGTTTACGTTCTGCATACGTTAAAATTAGGCTTCGTTGTAGAAATAATCATAGTTTAGTGATCATTTAAAATAAAAAATATTGCAATTGCGCATGCGCAGAATGTAGATACACAGATAATATTAAAAAATAAAGCGGTTTCAGGACGGATGATGCAACAGTAAATATAAATATAAGTGTTCCTCAAAAATCACGATTTTCATTAAGTGAAAAAAAATGGATGTCATATTTTATTTTGCAATGAGTCACGTGATCTCTTCGTATAATATGAGAGTCGTTATTATTTCAAATTTTTATTTAAAAAACTACACATTTTGATGAATTTTTTTTACACATTTTACGTGATAATTTGAATATTTGATAAAATTTTGATGAATATAATGATTTTTATCTCCGCTTAGAAAAAGTTTGAAAAATTGGGTCCCATATTGTTCAATGTATTGCAGTTTTTCAACCCGGGTAAAATCCAATTTACAAATGATAGTGCCCTATTTGAGGCTCACATAATCCTACCCACTACAGGCCCACTGCCTTAGTAACATACACGCACAAAACAACACTACACCCAGACATAAAAATGCTCACCTTCTCATGCAGGAATCGAATCTGCGACCCTTTGGCTGTGAGGAAAGCCATAATGCTGAATGTCAAGAGGATAGTTTAATAACATACAAGAGTGCTGTGGTCAATCAACGAAACATCGCCCTTCAAATTGCGGTTTTCAATATGGAGCTGATCCCCGAAAATTGCACATTCCGGAATATTGAATATCTTCGGATATAAAGATAGAAACGTCGTGAAAATTTGAATGCGGACTAATTTAGGGGTCTAGAGCTTGTGGGTGACGTTAAACTTGGGCATTGCCATTGAAAATTTCAAAGTTTGTGCGCGTTTAGATATGAAGACTGTCCCTTATGCAAATTTTACGCACATTAATTTGTAGAGGATGTTATTCGTAATCGAATGGTATCTTTCAATTTTCTCTACGATGAACAATGCTCGATTAACAGAGGATGGGGCGTATTTTTTTCCCGCTGCTGTACATTTCAGCTATTACAATACGTCAAAGATAAACTGTCCTCAACGTTTTCCTTCTCTTTTGCACGTTTGAGCTATTACAAAATGTTAAAGGGAAACTATCTTAAATATGACTTTTCTTGCGTGCGTATGTGTGAATTACATAACGTCAGCTATTACATAACGTCAAAGAGAAACAATCTTCAAAGTTTTTCTTTCTTGTGCATTTCAGCTTTTGCAAATTGCCAAAAAGAAACTATCGGAATAGGGTTATATGTTTTTTGTGCATTTCAACTATTACGAAACGTCAAAAATAAACTATCTTTAAAAAAATTTCTGTTTTGTGTACATATCAGCTATTGCAGAACGTCATAGTCAAGCTATTTTGAATATTTTTTTTCTTTTTTTGGGAATTTCAACTAATACAATACAAGAAGGAAGTACCTTTAAAAAATGTCCTTTTCCTTTTTGTACGGTTCAACTATTACAATATGTCAAAGACAAACTATTTAGAAGGGTTATTACTTTCCTTATATACATAATGTATAAGG
Organism: Amaurobius ferox; assembly: GCA_951213105.1. Classification (NCBI taxonomy): domain Eukaryota; kingdom Metazoa; phylum Arthropoda; class Arachnida; order Araneae; family Amaurobiidae; genus Amaurobius; species Amaurobius ferox. The sequence continues at coordinate 16,227,328 of OX578155.1, read as the reverse complement.
AAAGTATTGTGACGGGGTCGAAAATTCGAATTCGAGTTTTCAACGGGAGAGCACGTTTCAAGCATCCCTGATCACGAATCAAACATTTTTGAGGTGATGTCTGTGTGTGTGTGTGTGTGTGTGTGTGTGTGTGTTGAAGACCCAGACCGTCCGACTCATCCAAAGGACATGAACAACCATTTGGACAGCCGGTGTGTGTGTGTGTGTGATAGTATGTGATAGTATGTGTGTGAAAGTGTGTGTGTGAAAGTGTGTGTGTGTGTGTGTGTGTGTGTGTGTGTGTGTGTGTGTGTGTGTGTGTGTGTGTGTGTGTGTGTGTGTGTGTGTGTGCGTGCGTGTGTCAGTGAGTCTTTGGAGACGATATCTCACGAAAGAATATAGCGATGCGAATGAAATTTGGCACAAAAATCACAATCCACGAATACTGAAAGCCTATTGCTTTTAAACGATATCGAATGTTCAGAACCCTCCTAAATTTTCGAGTAAAATTTTGAAAAAATCATCAAAAAATCAAAACCTTCAATAAAGTTAAGCATATAGACATTTCTTATGTAATTTTTCCTTAGAAAACGATTGATATAAACTTTAGAACGCTAGCATGAACCGTTCTCGAGATATTGCACATTTTTTAAATAAATTTATCAAAAATCCCATAAATTAAAAAAAATATATTAATTGTTGTGAAACCTGTTCACATTTTATATGTAATACCATGCGATAAATTCAGTGACATCATTCTCGTGGATCTAGCTCGTTCCATTCATGAGAAAAGATACTTTGAGTAATACTTTTGTATTTAAACACCAATAGTCATTTATCTGCTATAAGAATAACTTATTTCTCCGTCCATAACGCTTGGCGAAACTTTGCCAAAGAATTTGGCGAAATGTCGTCAACTTGGCGACTTTTTTAAATGTTGCCAACTTAACGAAAATCTCGCCAAATGGATAAAAATGACGCTAAATCACTGAAAATGATGACTTATTGACGAAAATTCAATATCTTGGAAAGAATATAAGTATCTACTATAAGAAAAATCTATTTTTTTTACTGTAAAAGTAGTAAATTCATTGCATTACATAAGGAAAGTCATGTATTGCCCACATCAGATTATTTTTCATTTTTGTTCATTTTAGCTGTTACAAAATGTCAAAAGCAAACTATGTTTAAAAAAATGTATTTTTTGTGTACATAGCTATTGCAAAACATCATAGTGAAATTATTTTGAATATACTTTTCTTATTTTGTGAATTTCAACTATTGCAATACAACAGAAAGAAACTGCCTTAAAATATTTCCTTTTCTTTTTTGTACGGTTCAGCTATTACAAAACATCAAAGACAAACGATTTGAAAGGGTTATTTTCTTTTTCATTTATTTCAACTGTTGCAAAACGTCAAACGTAAACTGTTTAAAAAAATTAATATTTTGTTCCTCTCTTTTGTGTATTTTACATATTACAAAACTTTAAAGAGAAACTGCCTTAAAGAATTTTTTATGCATTTCAGCATGAAATAATACTACAAACATTCCTTATTTTTTTTCTTTTTTATACATTAGAGCTATTAGAAAACAATAAAGAAAAAATATCCTTGCTATGCATTTTAGCTATTACAAATGTAAAAAAAAAACTATCTTAAAGGTTTTCTTTTCCTTTTTGTGCATTTCACGTATTACGAAACGTTGCGATAAATTACATTAAAAATGTTTCTCTTCTTTGTGTACATACGAGCTATCACAAAAAAAACAGAGAAACAACTTGAAATATTCCTTTTCTTATTTTACGCATTTCAGTTATTGCAATACATCAAAGAGAAACTATCTTAATGAATTTTTTTCTCTTTTATGTATTTAAGTTATAACAAAACGTCAAAGAAAAACAGCCTTAAAAGGGTGTTTTTGTGCATTTCAGCTATTACAAAACGTCAAGAAAAAAAGTATCTTAACGGGTTTATCTTTTTTGCGCACTTCAGCTATTACAAACGGTCAAAGGAAACTATCATTAAAATTATTTGCATTTTGGCTATAGCAAAACGTCAAAAAAAATTACCCTAACCAATTTCTCCATTATGTTTCATCTATAACAAAACCTCATAAATGATCTTAGAACTTTTTTTTCTAGTTTCAGCTATTGCAGTTATGTACTCATATAGATTTAAAAGTATGTATCGGAAATAAAACATAAACACATTTACATAACAGAAAATCCCAAGTCTTGCTACAAATTTAGTTATTAATTTGTCAGCTATCTTAATGGTTGTTAACTATCTTAATGAATTTTTCTTTCCTCTTTTATGTATTTAAATTATTACGAAACATAAAAGACAAACTATCTTAAAAGGTTATTTTTGTGCATTTTGGCTTTTTCGAAACATGAAAGATAAACTATTTTAAAGGGTTTTACATTTTTATGCATTTCAGCTATTTCAAAACATCAAAGAAAAAGCATTTTCAAGGGTTTTACTTTTTTTGGAATTTCAACTATTTCAAAACATCAAAGAAAAACTATTTTAAAGGGTTTCACTTTTTGGCATTTCAAATATTTCAAAACATTAAAGAAAAACTATTTTCAAAGGTTTTACTTTTTTGTGCATTCTAGCTATTTTAAAACATCAAAGAAAAACTATTTTAAAGGGGTTTACTTTTTTGTACATTTCAGCTATTTCAAAACATCAAAGAAAAACTACTTTAAAAGGTTTTACTTTTTTGTGCAATTCAGCTATTATAAACATTAAAACGAAACGACCTGTAAATTATTTGCGTTTTAGCTATTGCAAAAAGTAAAAAAAAACTACCTTATACATTTTATCAGGTGTTTCATGTATAACAAAACCTCAAAAATGATCTGATTCTTTTTTGTTTCAGTTTCATCAATTACAGTTATGTATTCATAGATTTAAATTTATGTATCAGAAATAAAACATAAAGATATTTCATAAAATAAAAAATTCTAATTCTTGCTGCCAATTTAGTCATTAATTTCTCCTAGACGTAAATTATAATCTTTTACAAGAGATAATGGGGTATGATTATTCAAGATTAACGTCAAGTGAAGACTGCTCTTTATTAAAATGCGTTTTGGATATCAAATTGGGTACATTAGAGTGTTTTTTAACCGTACTGCTTTAACGACATAATGTTTAGAAGCGTCGTCCCCCACATAAAATGCACTGATTAATTATTATACTTAAATTAAAATAGTATGTTAAAGTTATTTTAAACGTGAATGTAATTAGATAGAAATTGATGTAAAATATGGAGATTAATATTGCAAAATACTGTTACGATGTAACTTTGGAACCGTAGGTGTGCGCTCAGTATGCAAAAATGGGTCCAAATTTCTGGATAACCAACCCGTTTATTCAGAAGCACAGGGTAAACAGGAGAAATGTACAGTAAAACAGTACTTAAATGCTCCCCTAATTACACGGAAGCGTAGATACTATTCTCGAAAGATTGACGTATTTTATTTCACAAAAATCAACCGCTACTATTATCAAAACATTGACGAATATCACAATTCAATGTAGCTCGTATCACGTCAACTGCACTCCAATTGAGTGATGACTCCTTTTATAGAATCTCTATAGAAACTTCTAGAAATCTCTCATATCTCGTAGAATACTAGTTATTTTAAGGTGTTTCTCGAACCATCGAAAAGTCGCAAAATATCACCAAATTAGCAATAAATAGTCAAACCTGGCAATCCCCGTCCAAACTTCGGCATCTGTCAAACCTAGAGTCACGTCATAGGAAAGGTTGCCTGTATGGATACTTTCTCCGTCTGGTTTTCAAAAGTGACTTCAGTGGCAGCATTTTAAACGTTCGTTACAATACAAAGTAACAACAAATAATAAAGACCGCAGCTAATCAAAATTAGCAAAAATGTTAAACAAGTAAAAAAAAAAATTAAGTACCCCTTTTGTTATTTGCAAGTCAAAAAAATGCGTAAAACATGCATTTATTAAAATGTGTGTAACTTCAATGTGTGAAAGACAACGACATACCAACTCCGGTTCTCAAACATATTTGAATTTATTCGGAAAATCGAACATATTAGTGTGCGCACCCCTTAAAGTAGCAAATATTGGAAATCTGAAATTTCACACTTTCTTCCTTTCAAACTATCTACCCTTACACCAAATTTGATATCTCTATCTTATTTCGAAGCATGGGTTTTTATCAATTCACTTTTCGAACGTTTCACTCTGGAGTACCCCCTTAAACGAACATTTTTGAAAAACTATATTCTTCTTGCGTGTTTCCGTCAAATGATTAGCCCATATACCAAATTTCAAGCCTCTATCAAATTTTAAAGGAGCGTTTTCTCCTTTATTCGGTAAATCGAACATTTTGGTGTGCGGCACCACCTTAAGTAGAAAATATTGGTAATCTGAAATTGCACACTTTCTGCCTTTTGAACGATTTACTTATACACCAAATTTGAAGTCTCTACCTCATCGCAAAACATGATTTCCTATCATTTCACTTTTCGGATGTTTTGGCGTGGAGCAACCCCTCTAGATAACGTTTTCGAAAAATTCGATTTTTCCAGGGGGGTTTGTCGAACGATCGACCCATGTACCAAATTGCAAGTCTCTATCTATTCGGGAAGTGCCTAAAAAAAGCGTGACAAACAGACAGACGGACGGACACTTGGCAATCAGTATATATAAGACTAGCAAACCGCCAGTCTTTGAGCGGGCTCACGCATATTAAGTATGCGAGCTGTAAAAGATTTCAAATCAAAGCTGAACCTAACAAAAATTTATGAAATTAGAAATGCAAAAAATTAATTTCAATAGTTGAGAATCCTAATACAAAAAAGCATATAAATTCTTAGAAACTATATATACTAATTGCCAAGTGTCCGTCTGTCTGTCACCTTTTTTTAGGCACTTCCCGAATGGATAGAGACTTGCAATTTGGTACACGGCTCGATCGTTCGATAAAATCCCCTGGAAAAATCGAATTTTTCGAAAACGTTCTCTAGAGGGGATGCTCCACACCAAAACGTTCGAAAAATGAAATGATAGGAAAGCATCCTTTGCCATGGAAACTTCAAATTTGGTGTATGGGTAAATCGTTCGAAAGGAAGAAAGTGTGCAATTTCAGATTTCCAATATTTTCTACTTAAGGGGGTGCCGCACACCAAAATGTTCGATTTACCGAATAAATGAGAAACGGTTCCTTTAAAATTTGATAGAGGCTTGAAAATAGGTATATGGACTAATCATTTTATGAAAACACCCAAAACGAATATGGTTTTTCAAAAATGTTCATTTAAAGGGGTACCCCAGAGGAAAACGTTCGAAAGGTGAATTGATAAGAAAACATACTTCGGGATGAAATAGAGATTTGAAATTTGGTGTACGGGTAGATAGTTTGGAAAGAAGAAAGTGTACAATTTCAGTTTTCCAATATTTTCTACTTTAAGGAGTGTCGCACATACAAATGTTCGATTTTCGGAATTAAGTAGAAACACCCCTTTTAGAACGTGATAGAGGCTTGATATTTGGTATATGGGCGAATCATTTAATAGAAAACCCAAGAAGAATGGACTTTTTCAAAAATGTATATTTAATTGGGGGGGGGGGGGGAGGGAATTCCACAGAAAAACATTCGAAAGGTGAAATGATAGAAAAATCATGCTTCGCGATAAGATAGAGAATTCAAATTTGATATACGTGTAGATAGTTAGAAAAGAAGAAAGTGTGCAATTTCAGTTTTCCAACATTTGCTATTGTAGGGGGTGCCGCACACTAAAATTTTCGATTTGACGAACAAATGAGAAACGCCTCCTTTACAATGTGATAGAGGCTTGAAATTCAGTATATGAGGTAATCATTTGATAAAATAACCCTAAGATTATTGCAGTTTTCAAAAATAATCATTTAAGGGGGTGCAACACAGGAAAACGTTCGAAATATGAAGTGATAGAAAAACATGCTTCACGGTAGGATAGAGACATCAAATTTGGTGCACTGGTAGATAGTTTGAAAGGAAGAAAGTGTGCAATTTCAGATTTCCAATATTTGCAACTTTAGGGGGTGCCGAACACCAATATGTTCGATTTTCGGAATAAATGAGACACGCTTTCTTTTGAATGTGATAGAGGCTTGATATTTGGTATATGGGCCAATCATCTGATAAGAAACGCAAGGCTAACAGAGTTTTTCAAAAATGCTCATTTATGGGTGGGTTTCACAGAAAAACGTTCGAAAAGGGAGATGATAAAATAGTATGCTTCGGGATGAGATAGAGACTTTAATTTGGTGTACTGGTAGATAGTTCGAAAGGAAGACGCTCCCAATTTAAAATATACAATATTTTCTTCTTTAGGGGGTTCTGCACATTAAAATATTCGATTTGCCGAATAAATGTGAAACGCGGAAAATGACAATATTCAGGGATTGCTCATTATGAGAATGTTGATTTTCAACGGGTATTCGGCTAGTTTGAAAATGTTATTCATCCCCGGTTATACACACACACACACACACACACACACAGATATATATATATATATATATATATATATATAATTTATCTCCGTGACCTTTCACCCCGAAATCCGTAAATGTTGTAATCCAGTCAAAAATGTAATTGCGATAGCGTTTATTTTTATATTTCTTAGATTTAATAAAAAAATCGTCTGCTGTATAATTTCATTGCATTTGATTCCGTTGCTTAGCAACATGATAGCCATGGAGGTAAAAGTAGGAAGTTAAAACTTTATATTAAGAAAACACCGATATCGTTTGAAACAATAATTCAGGTGGGGCTAGGATAAGATAAGTAGCCCTGCATCTGTATGCTTTTCTATGGGGAGCGGTCTAAAATATTTATTTAAACTGCCAATTTTGTAAAAATAAATTATTAGCTCAATGCAAAGTAGAACTGAAGCAATAAATAATATTCCTACGTATTCAAAGTTATTTTATCCTTCAATTTATTTTTATCTCCCTATATTCTGTATTCTATCCTACAACTAATACATACAAAAAAATACTGTTTAATTGTACTCATAATAAGCGAACATTTAATTTAAATTAATCAAAAATACATATACTAAATACTACGCCTTCCTGTTGTTTCAACTAGCAACAACAGCTACTTTACTAACACTACCGACAAATAGATACAATTTTCAAAGCATTATGGCATTTTCAAACGTTTCATCCATAGGAGTTTTATCTCTTTCTTTTTAACTCCATGGTGATAGCATTTCCATCAAATAAATTTGTTTAAAAAATATCGTCTGCATAGTGCTGTGCCTATGGAAGTTTTAACTGTGCGTTTTCTATTAGTATCTCCACAACCCCTGGGCAACTTAGTACCTCGACTCTCTCCTAGGCTTAGTATCTCGATCACTCGAAAGATTAACTTGATTTTAAGTGAGGCTATTTCAAGGATATCCACAATATTTCAGGAAGTTCGGGACAGCCGATCTCCCGTGACGATGAGACAAACATACACACATATTGACAGATTTTCGATTTTATTTATATATCTTGTCAAGTTATATTTGCATGAAATATAAATTAATCGGGTACTTCAAAATAATTTTACACATTATCATCCCCGGCGGTCCAAATAGTTGCTCAAGTCCTCAGGATGAGTCGGACGGTCTGGGTCTTCAACACGTTATCATCCAGGGCGAGGTAACCCAGGGTTAGCGCGCGGGAATTACACTCGGTAGGCCCGGGTTCGATTCCCGCCACCGCCAAAACTGCCGACGTGTTCACGCGGAGTACGATCACGTTAAACATGTGCGTCCGTAAGTTCTTCCGAGAGGTTGGTGGTAGGGGAAGGAGGGTACGGTCCCTGTGGATGCCTCCCCCACTGGGTTTCGGTCTAAATTGTGTGACACTTTCCGACCGTCCAAACAGTTACTTACACCTTTCTGGTAGATCGGAAGGTCTGTGTCTCAACAACAACAACAACCCGTTATCATCCAAAAAAGCATACAAAATCACTGTGCACTGCATCTCGTCCACCATTGTTTTGGATTGAGAAACGTAAAGTACTTGCATTATACTATATATGAACATGCATTATGTATGACCACAGCCGTTTTCTTTTCTTTTTGCAGTGTAGTTTTTCTAATTAAATTTTTCAATATCTGGAAACATTTATATTTGTCGAAAACTCGAATTCCAATTCCGACCCTTTCCATATACATTAACATATATTGCTGAGAAAGTAAAAAATTCCAAAAAACAATACCCCCATAAAATATTACGAGGACGAAAAAAGTTATTTTCCCTTTTCGCTGTTATTACAGTATTGTCCTCAAGTGATTAAAGATGTACCAAGAAATAAAACCCGAAATAGTTTCCAAAAAATTAAAAAAAAAAAAAAAAAAAAATCCCAAATCCTCAAGAAACTGAGTCATTATTTTGCCCGGGACGCAAATTATAATCTTTTTCCTACGGTAATGAGGCCTGATTATTCAAGATTAGCGTCAAATTAAGATTGCCCCATTGTTTGAGTATAATATGCTTTCGGTATCAAATTGCTTATAAAGGGGGAAATTTTTAATAGTTTGGTTTTAATAACATAAGCTTCAGACAAATTGCTGTCCATAAAATACGCGCTCATTATTTTAAATTACCATTTCGGTGAAAATAGTAAGTCGAGATTATATTTTCATTTAGAAGTAATTAAAATGACATGTATGTAATGCATGAAGATAAAAATTAAAATATACTAAGTTGTAATAAATTTGCAGTTTTTGCATATTTCTTAGATTTAATAAAAATCGTCTGCTGTATAATCGCATTGGATTTGATTCCGTTGCTTAGCAACATGATAGCATTTTCTTCAAATAAATTTGCGAATAAATATCGTCTGCATAACGCTGTGTCTATGAAAATTTTAACTGTGCGTTTTTTATTAATATCTGGACTACACCTGTTTCTAGAAACGCGAAACATGGACTCAATTTTAAGTAAGGCAACTTCAAGGCTACACACAAAATTTTAAGCAATTTCCTGCAGCCGTTCTCTCGCCATTTTGAGACAAACACACACATATACAGACAGATAGATTTTCAATTTTATTTATATAGCTTGACAAGTTATATTTCATTGAAATATATGTTAATTGGGTACTTCAAAATAATTTCACATGTTGTCATCCACATGGTTGGTGGTAGGGGAAGGAGGGTACGGTCCCTGTGGATACCTCCCCCCCCCTGGGTTCCGGTCTAAATTGGGTGGCACTTCCCGACCGTCCAAACAGTTACCTTACACCTTTCTGGTAGGTCGGACGGTCTGGGTCTCAACATGTTGTCATTCATAAAAGCACCTGAAACACGTGTACTTTTCAACGTCATTGTGCATGTCGTCCGTCATAATTTTAGAATAAAATTGCACGGTCAGAATTTTCAAGGGTAGCGAACAGGCTGGTCGCCAAAGGCGGCTAGTTTTAGAATAAAATACGTAAAATACTTGCATTATGTCGGAACATGCATTATGTATACTCACAGCATATTTATTTTATAAGGTGGGTCTCTTAAATAAATTCTTCAGAAAGGTCGCTCCAACAATACTTTATGTCCCGAAACGTGTATATTTGTCGAAAACTCAAGAACCGATTTCCGACCTCTCCCTACACACCAACATGCATTGCAGGGAAAGTAAAAAAATCCGAAAAATAATATTCCCCATAAAATATTACGAGAACGAAAAATGTTATTTTCCCTTTTCGCTATTATTACAGTATTATCCTGTAGTAATTAAAGATGTACCAAGAAATAAAACCCGAAATAGTTTTCAAAAAATTAAAATAAAATAATCCCAAATCCTCAACAAACTGAGTCATTATTTTGCCCGGGACATAAAGTATAATCTTTTTCCTACTGTAATGAGGCCTGATTATTCAAGATTAGCGTCAAATTAAGATTGCCCCGTTGTTAGAGTATAATATACTTTCGGAATCAGATTACTTATAAGGGAGGGGGATTTTTTAATTGTATGGTTTTAATAACATAAGGTTTAGACAAATTGCTGTCCATAAAATAAACTCTCATTATTTTAAATTATTATTTCGGTGAAAATAGCAAGTCGAGATTATATTTTTATTTGGAAGTAATTAAAATGGCATTTACGTAATGCACGAAGATAAAAATTAAAAGATACTAAGTTGTAATACATTTGCATTTTTGCATGTGAAATAAAGTCATGCATATCCTAATAATAAAGACCACAATTAGTTCCAATTAGTGAAATACTATTAAAAATATCTGAGGTGGGCATCCCGAGACTTGTTCTATATAATTGTTAGGATGTACCCTCCGAAATCGTGGGTGGGCGCTAGGGATATAAGAATGGGTCCAAATTTCTGGATAACTAACACGTTTATTCACAATTGCAGTGTAAACGGGAACAATATAGTCAAACAGCACTTAAATGCTCCACTAATTTCACAAAATAACAAATACTATTATCAAAACATTTACGAAAGTCAATTCCTAAAACAGCCGCTGCTATTCTCAATATATTGACGAAAGTCAATTCAGAAAACAGCCTCCACTATTCTCAATACAGTAACGAAAGTCAATTCACAAAACAGCCTCCACTATTCTCAATACAGTGGCGAACGTCAATTCACAAAACAGCCTCCACTATTCTTAAAACATTGACAAAAGTCAACTCACAAAACAGCAGCTGCAATTCTCAAATTATTGACGAAAGTCAAATCACAAAACAGCGGCTACAATTCTCAAAATATTGACGAAAGTCAACTCACGAAACAGCGGCTACTATTCTCAAAACATTGACGAAAGTCAACTCACAAAACAGCGGCAACTATTCTCAAAACATTGACGAAAGTCAACTCACAAAACAGCGGCTACTATTCTTAAAACATTGACGAAAGTCAACTCACAAAACAGCGGCCTCAAAACATTAGTGAAAGTCAACTCACAAAACAGCGCCTGTAATTCTCAAAACACTGACGAAAGTCAAATCACAAAACAGCGGCTACTATTTTCAAAACATTAGCGAAAGTCAACTCACAAAACAGCGGCAACTATTCTCAAAACATTGACGAAAGTCAACTCACGAAACAGCGGCTACTATTCTCAAAACATTGACGAAAGTCAACTCACGAAACAGCGGCTACTATTCTCAAAACATTAGTGAAAGTCAACTCACAAAACAGCGGCTGCAATTCTCAAAACATTGACGAAAGTCAAATCACAAAACAGCATCTACTATTTTCAAAACATTAGCGAAAGTCAACTCACAAAACAGCGGCTACTATTCTCAAAACATTGACGAAAGTCAACTCACAAAACAGCGGCTACTATTCTCAAAACATTGACGAAAGTCAACTCACGAAACAGCGGCTACTATTCTCAAAACATTAGTGAAAGTCAACTCACAAAACAGCGGCTGCAATTCTCAAAACATTGACGAAAGTCAAATCACAAAACAGCATCTACTATTTTCAAAACATTAGCGAAAGTCAACTCACAAAACAGCGGCTACTATTCTCAAAACATTGACGAAAGTCAACTCACAAAACAGCGGCTACTATTCTCAAAACATTGACGAAAGTCAACTCACGAAACAGCGGCTACTATTCTCAAAACATTGACGAAAGTCAACTCACAAAACAGCAGCTACTATTCTCAAAACATTAGTGAAAGTCAACTCACAAAACAGCGGCTACTATTCTCAAAACATTGACGAAAGTCAACTCACAAAACACCCGCCACTATTCTCAAAACATTGACGAAAGTCATCTGACAAAACAGCAGCTACTATTCTCAAAACATTGACGAAAGTCAATGGGAGCGGATGGGAGTGTTGCGGTGGAGTGTCAAGCGGGTGGGAGGGTTGACGGGAACTGATGTCCGACAATTACTGTTTCCCATGCATGGCCACGGTGTACTTGGACAAGCATATGAAGCGCACGGGATTTGCTAGTTATTCATAATTTGTCCCTTATAAACTGCATATGGGTGACCGCTCCCTTAGGTGTTATGGTGAGAGTTTCAAGGAATTGTGCTATTATTAAATAAAGTATTTATTTTCCGTCTTGCATTTCAACAACTGGTTTACCATTTTCCCATAGTGAGCAGTAAAGAGGGTGTTTTCAAAAACATATGATCTCAAAAACAATTGTTACTCTTTTTATTTCTCATACATTCACAACAATTTCAAGGCCACCCTAGCTCTCTGACAATTGGCTAACTAATCACCTTAAATCAAGTGGAGCTATCAACCTTCAGAATTATAATGCAGTGGAAGTAATAGAATAAAAATAGAACTTTGAAAAAGATTTAATGCAAATAAATTCAACATACTACTATCTAAAATCCCATGCAAAGCTTTTCGGAAGATTAAATTTACTTTTTTATCTTATTCCATAGCTACTAATTCGCCCAATTGCTAATTAATGTAATTATTCCTTGTTATTATCTGATTAAAACCAGTGAGCAGACAAAAAACGCTCTCGGTGGGGTGTAAAAAGTTTTCAGTCGAATGTCCTTGATGAAAATGGCAATTAAAAAAAGTTCCAACACGGAGTACGACTCATATTTCTAAACAACCTTTTAACATGGTAGGAATATTCTGTTTCATACTCTAATTAGTATCTCATTAACGTAATTGATCTATTTATTTATTTATTTATCTTTACTTTCACAGAAACACGTAATACGAGGGGGGACCCATAATTTATCCGTTTCTAATCGCAGAGCATGGCAAAGTAGTGTTAATAGTGTACCCGCAACCCGTCAAAAAAAAAAAAAAAATTAGGCTATCACCCGAATACCGAGGCCGCGGATAAATTGTATTTAGAAATGACATATGCATGTACCATAATAGCATATGCATGTAACATAAGCATGGAAATGACATATGCGTGTAACACATGCTTGGAAATGGCATATGCATGCAACATGTACATATAACATTTGTATGGAAATGACATATGCATGTAACATATGCAAGGAAATGAAATATGCATGTCACATATGCATGGAAATGACATATGCTATGCATGTAATATACGCATGTAACTCATACATGGAAATGACATATGCATGTAACATATGCATGGAAATGAAATATGCATGCCACATATGCATGGAAATGACATATGCATGTAATATATGCACGTAACACATACATGGAAATGACATATGCATGTAATATATGCATGTAACACATACATGGAAATGACATATGCATGTAACATATGCATGGAAATGAAATATGCATGTCACATATGCATGGAAATGACATGCATGTAATAATTGCATGTAACACATACATGGAAATGACATATGCATGTAATAATTGCATGTCACACATACATGGAAATGACATGTGCATGGAAATAAAATATGCATGGAAATGACGTATGCATGTAACATATGCATGGAAATGACATATGCATGTAACAATTTGTAACCTTGCAGATTTCACTTTGACGATAAGAGCTTGCAATTTTATCCCAGAGTAGCTCAACTGTCTAGTGTTGGCTAGCCAGGTCGAAGATACAGTGTTCAATACCCGGTTGGGTATTGAACACTGGACGTTAGTAAACGTAATTTTTAACGATGACCATTAATTATTATTAATTTATTATTATTATTATTATTATTATTATTATTATTATTATTATTATTATTATTATTATTAATGATTAATAAGACCAACCCCATTACACTAGCACTAGCCGTTCTCGAGATACTTTAGTATTTTCGTATTTTCCCTACGCCACCTTTGAAAATAAGTCCAGTTTCCAAATGAGAACGAAAATTGAATTAAACGTGAATTAAATTTAATTAAAATAAAGAGAACGTGGGTATAAGTCTGCAGAGAAAGTCATGTGGTGCCCACATCAGATTTTTAATATTTAGAATAACAAATTCAATTCATCTCTAATGTAACTCTCGGCCAAACGTCGAGCACATTTTGTACTAAATAATTAATATTAAAGTTAGTAGTAAAATTCTAATTTAATTTTCTCTAATTGAATTTCAAGATAAGCATCGAACATAATATGCTATATTCCAAGCGTCAACTAGGAATATAGATAGAAACAACCATATTCGATTTTCTAGTCAGCGAGCAATGTTCTCCGGCACATTCCAAAAGAAAGCTTAAATTAAGAAATCCAATCCTTCATTCCATGCTTGAGATTCCTGAGACAATTCGATTGCACTGAATGAAATACATTAATTAACGTTGACTTAAATGTTAAAGATAACAATGATTGTTGTTCCTGTCATGTGGATAGAACTGAAATTGAATTATAGTTTATTGTTAAAGCAAATAGAATGGCCAGTTAAGAGCTTGTACAACTCATAAGCAATGGAATTGTTTAAAAGCATTATTACTTTCCTTGCAATACATGGTAATGTATAGGGAAAGTATTGGAATCATGCCGAAAATCGCAACTCGAGTTTCCGACGGATGTGCACGTTTTGGGACCTCTAGAATACGAAAAAACTAATTTTAGCGTGACGTCTGTGTGTGTTTCTGTCTGTATGTGTGTCTGTATGTCTGTGCATATTTTGTATCCACTCTAACTAAAAAACTAATCGACCGAATTTCATAAAATTTGGTAGGTAAGTCACTTGTGGACGAATATGGTACTGATTAGTTTTGGATACGATTCGGGATAAAAGAACCCGCCTTTTTTTGCGAAATGGCCCACAAAAATTGCTGTATCCACTCTAGCTGATTTATGAAATGGTCCGCAAAAGCTTGTATCCACTGTAGCTGAAAAACTAATGGACCGAATTTCTCAAAATTCGGTAGATAAGTCACTTGTGGGTTATTCTGGTGCTGATTAGATTTTGGTACGATTCAGAAAAAAAAATAGCCTGCCTTTTTTTGCAAAATGGCCCTCAAAAATCGCTGAAATCTAAAATAAAAAACTACCTATGCTCAAATATATCCATTAAATGCTTGTTTTATACGTAATTTTTAACGAAGAAAATAATAAGAGCAACCCCATTACACAAAGGAATAGCCGTTCTCGAGATATTTCAGTCTTTTTGTATTTTCTCTACGCCACCTTTGAAAATAAGTCCAGTTACCAAATGAGAACGAAAATTGAATTAAAAGTGAATTAAATTTATTTAAGAGAACGTGGATATAAGTCTGCAAGGAAAGACATGTGCTGCCAACATCAGTTTTTTGCCGATGTCATTGTTTGACGTTTGTGTGACATTTTGACGTCTGTGCAGAGT
Source organism: Amaurobius ferox (assembly GCA_951213105.1). Lineage (NCBI taxonomy): Eukaryota > Metazoa > Arthropoda > Arachnida > Araneae > Amaurobiidae > Amaurobius > Amaurobius ferox. The sequence goes on along the minus strand of OX578155.1, from coordinate 16,212,108 downwards.
TTGTATCCACTCAACTCAGGAACTAATTAACCAAATTTCATAAAATTTTATGTCACTTGTGAGATGCCCTGGTACTGATTAGATTTTGGAAAAATTCGGGATAAAAGAATCTGCTTTTTATTGCGAAATGTTCCGAAAATTTATCTGTATCCATGCTAGCTAAAAATCTAATTGGTCAAATTTTACAAAACTTGGTAGACAGGTAGGTCACTTGTGTTGTTACTCTGGTGCTGATTAGATTTTGGTATGATTCTGGAAAAACAGAACCATCCTTTTTTTTGCGAAATGGCTCGCAAAAGTCATCAAAATCTAAAATAAAAGACTACATATGTTCAAATGTATCAATTAAATGCTTGTTTTATAAATCATTGTTAATGATGAAATGAATAAGACCAACCGCATTATTCTAGGACTAGTCATTCTCGAGATATGCTTATTTATTCGCATTTTTGCTACGCTACCTTTGAAAATAAGTCCAGTTACCAAACGAAAACGAAAATTGAATTTAAGTGCAAATTCAGTGTAATTTAAATTTTTGATGGGTATTATTTTGTGCAATTAAACACAATTTAATGAATTATAGAGGAAATAAGGAAAAAGAGAATATGAGTCTGTAGCTAAAGTCATATGCTGCTACATCAAATTTTTTTGAACATGTAATTATTTACTAGCAAAAAGCCTGGCTTTGAATGAACTTGCTCATGAAGTATGCAAGCTGTTAAAGATTTCAACAGATATAATTTCATATATAATTAAGTATGTTGAAATTATAATTTCTTAATATATTTTTGCAATGTATTATAATTATAATTTTTCACAATAAAAAACTTGATTTCACAAATATTTATAAAATTAGAAGTACAAAAAATTAATTTCAATATTTAAGAATCCTAATACAAAAGAGCCTATATGATTTTAGAATCTGAATATTAAATAAAACACATTAGAATACGGGAAAATAATGAGGTCAAAGAAGCACATTTAAATCTCAAAAACATATTTAATATGTAGGATCACGTTTAAATCACGAAGTATGCAAATGCAAACATTTTGATTAGCTGTTTAAAAGTTGTTGTTTACTTGCTATTTGTACGGAGAGTAGTGAACATGTGCAGTTTTAAAATGAGCGTTTTGTTTTGTTTCAGTTCGTTTTAATTGTAATGTTGCAAATTTGAGCACAATTTCACGTAGGTATCCAAAATTTCATCTTCCTGCCTATTATAGTTTAGGAGTAAAAAGATCACAACATTCGGTCAAATGTTGATTTCGCTCCGTTAGGAATGTAAAATAGACTTAGCTTCTCTCGTCCGTAATTATAAAAGTGTATTTTTTCACCCTTTTATGTTCGTCTGTTGTTTGTTTGTCAGTGCGGTTCGAATCTTTGAGGCCCTAACTAACCAAGTTCTATTAATCATAGTAATGTTACGACGTTTCTTACGGAATGGTAGGTGTACGCTCAGGATATAAGAGTGAGTCCAAATTTCTGGATAACTAACACGTTTATTCACGAACACAGCGTAAATCGGGAACAATGTACACTAAACAAATACCAGGTACAGTAAAACATCAAATAAATGCTGCAATAATTCCACAAAACAGCAATTACTATTTTTATAAACATTGACGCATGTCACAGTTCAATGTAGTTCGTATCACGTCAACTGCAGTCGAACTGAGTGGTGACTTCTTTTATATACTCTCTGTGGAAGCTTCTAGAAACCTCACATATCTCGTAAAATATTTGTTATTTCTAGATGTTTCTCGAACCTTCGAAAAATTGCCAAATTTCACCTAATTGGCGATAAATGGCCTAATCTAGAAACCCACTCCGAATTTCAGCATCTGGCAACCCTAGATTCACGTCATAGAAAAAGTTTACCTGTAGGGATGTTTTCTCCGTCTAGTTTTCAAAAGAGACTGCAGTGAGAACATATTACACGTTTGTAACAGTAACATAAAATGCGGTATGTCGTTTTTTTTCTGTCACGCTTTTAATTGTTTGGATTTTGAACCTTCTAAATCTGCTAATGTCTATATATGTTTATACGTCTAGGTCTGCTATATTCGTTTTAGCAAAATAACTCGAGACATAATCCTGCCATAATCTCAAAATTTTTTGTGAACGTGAAACAGCTCTATTGATTGATCTTTGGTGGGGTTTTTGTTTTTCTCCACCACACTACGTGTTTCGTTAACTAACGCAAGTTCGAAAATCGTGTTTGGTTGTACTTTACTTAACAAACACGTTTCTTGGCCATTTCTGGGGGGATTTAGTTATAGAAAGATCTAAAGAAAAGGCTTCATAGAAAGATGATGATCGATATTTGTTCAAGAAAGTAATATATCGGATTGCTTTAAAAATAATTTTGTATTCACACTGCATTTATGTGATGGTAATATCATTTCTATTTCCCATAAGTACAGTATAAAAATATCCTGGCTGTGAGTCTCCATTTGACTTTTTTATATATTTATTTATATGACTGTGAGTCACCATATGACTTTCTTATACCTTTGTCTATATGGCTATGAGTCTCCATATGACTTTCTTATACATTTTTCTATATGACTGTGAGTCACCACATGACTTTCTCATATATTTATCTATATGACTGTGAATCACCATATGACTTTCTTATGCATTTATCTATATGACTGTGAGTCACCACATGACTTTCTTATATATTTATCTATATGACTGTGAGTCGCCATATGACTTTCTTATGCATTTATCTATATGACTGTGAGTCACCACATGACTTTCTTATATATTTATCTATATGATTGTGAGTCACCATATGACTTTCTTATGCATTTATCTATATGCCTCTGAGTCACCACATGACTTTCTTATATATTTATCTATATGACTGTGAGTCACCGTATGACTTTCTTATGCATTTATATATATGACTGTGAGTCACCACATGACTTTTTTATATATTTATCTATATGATTGTGAGTCACCGTATGACTTTCTTATGCATTTATCTATATGACTGTGAGTCACCACATGACTTTCTTATATATTTATCTATATGACTGTGAATCACCATATGACTTTCTTATGCATTTATCTATATGACTGTGAGTCACCACATGACTTTCTTATATATTTATCTATATGACTGTGAGTCGCCATATGACTTTCTTATGCATTTATCTATATGACTGTGAGTCACCACATGACTTTCTTATATATTTATCTATATGACTGTGATCGCCATATGACTTTCTTATGCATTTATCTATATGACTGTGAGTCACCACATGACTTTCTTATATATTTATCTATATGACTGTGAGTCGCCATATGACTTTCTTATGCATTTATCTATATGACTGTGAGTCACCACATGACTTTCTTATATATTTATCTATATGACTGTGAGTCACCATATGACTTTCTTATGCATTTATCTATATAACTGTGAGTCACCATATGATTTTCTTATGCATTTATCTGTATGACTGTGAGTAGTCATATGACTGTCTTATACATTTATCTATAATAACAAAGGAACATATGTGTGTGTTCATCTGTCGGTCTATTTGTGTCGTCCGTAGCGAAAAATCTAAACGCTGTACTACCATGAAATTTGGTGCATAGGTACTTCAGGACACAGGATGATGCGCCTCGGTCAGATTTTTTTTTAAATTCATATTAGTTTTTTAGTTATTTTATGTTTTAACAAGATTTTCAGCAATGTTCACACAAATCGGCTCCTTAGTGACCGAAAATATTATCACAGAGTTTCCATTTTAATATCATCGGATAGCTCAAAAAATTATCTTCCAAACACACTTTAAACATAAACCATTCGATTAATAAATGAATTGTGAATTTTTAAAAAAGTATATTTTTCGTATTTAAAACTTCCACGATTCTTATATTGGAATATAAAAAAATTGGACTTGCAATACAATGTTTACAATTTACAGCAGCTCCTTTAAATATTACACACTGCACCAAAACCCCGGCCGTCCAACTAGTTACTCTAAGTCCTCTGGACGAGTCGGACGGTCTGGGTCTTCAACACTGCACCAAAACAAAAAATAGTTTCCTGCAGCCATCCGCTCAATAATTATAATTTTTAAAGCAACTGAACTGTTAAGATTTTAGATGACGTACGTATCTTGCGTATCAACTTTTTCTTCTGCGGTCGATTCTTGCGGACAACCTGCGCATGCGCCTAAAACTCTCTTAAAAGAAGCATTCCACGGAGGTATTTTAAGCTACGCCTTATTTCCTGAGAATTTCTTTTTCGTTTTTCTCGACTTCTGCGGAGAACGCTCGAGTAATACGCTTTAACTGATTTCGCATTTAGTGGTTATTTAGATTGAAATTAAGAGGGAAAATTGAACCATCTTTCCGTTTCGTTCTTTAATTGGAAATATAAAAATTACGTTGTTTGCGGAAGATATGGCCAAATTGGTCTAATTGTACTGAGCATTGTGCTGAGATTTTAACGTCCGTAGATTTTAACGTATAGAACGTAGAGTCTCCGCAAGAAACGGGTTTTGGTTTTGTAATTTGAGGGGTTCGTATCACGCCCGTTGCGACTATGTACATGGATTGCATGCTATTTTCACTGTTATTTATACGAATAAAATTTATTTATTCTGTTATTTTATGTAACTATCTTGCTTTAACTCCCGGCTTACGCCGGGTATATTTTCTAGTATTTGTTATTTCTAGCATTGTTTAAGTGTGCTTGTATCAATAGCAGAATATGAGAAAATTGCATATTTTTATCGGTTTTCGTTTTCAATTTACTGTTTTAGAATATTTTACAGAAATGTCTTTTTTTTAATTTATGGTGGATGATTTTTTTCTTATATCCATAAATATAAGAATCTTGATATTACTGAAATCCATAATGCAGTTGAAATTATGTACCATATATTATACAGGATGTTTGAAAAAAAAAATGAACAGCGAATTTTTTTTTTTTTTTTTTTTTTTTTTTAACCGTTGGTTATAAATACATAGTTCCAATTGAAAAAAGACTTTTGGAAGTTATGAAATAGCAATTTCAATAATGTGCAATATTTTTATAAAAAATTTAAAAAAAAACTTTTTATACAGTTCTTCTAAGAAAAATTACAAACATTTTGCCCATAATTCATTTAGTAAAAAAAAATGGATCACAAAATTGCAAATTGAAGATGAAATGACTTGTTAAACTCCCTGATTTTGTTTGATTTAAACAAGAGAAGTCTGGCTTTGTCGCATCAACATAAATATTTAAACACTCATTTGAAATTTTGTTTTGCATCAATATATTATGTTAAGAACAATAAAGATCAAGTTTATGCAATAAATACCACATAGGTGCAAGTTTATGCAATAAATACCACATAGGTGGTAAATAATAAACTCCTTACCTCTTGCCTGTGCCACCCGAATCCAGTTCGGGCAATCCTTCTGCGCCAAATTTGGAATGACCAAACTGACTTCGGGCAAGCGAAAAATCAGCGTTTCTATTCCGTTGATCTCGAATTGAGTCCGTTTTGTCTTACCAAATGCTTTACAATATAGTTCATTGGTTTTCCAACAGATGGCGACACTTGTCCGCATTTTTTTTTTGGAAGTAGGCGGGATCAGCTAGCTTGATTAGGCGGGATATACGCCGAGTTTAATGTAAAGAGTGTGATTTCGACTTGTGTGCCGGGTCATATTTTTCGTATATATCATACTATAAAAGATTTGTGAAATTCTGAAAAATGATTCTGTGAAATTCAAAAGATTATTTGATTTATTTTGCTATAATTAAACAATTTTGAGTAAAATATGAATATAATCCATTAATTTTCCACATGTATATCAAAATATTAAATATAGTAGTTATTTCATATAAAAATTTATATTCTTACAAAATAAAATTTTTCTAACCTTTTTAAATGTTATAATAGACAAAACTGAAGCATAAAAAAAATTTTCCATTTTTGACCCACTTTCCTGAAATATACTCCACAGGCAAGGGGTTAAAGAAATTTTGTCTCAATGGAAGCTCAAATCGCCGATCATAGACCAGACATGGAGGTAACAGTAAGAAGTTAAAACTTCATATTAAGTAAACGCCAATATCGCTTGAGACAATCACTCAGGTGACGCTTGGAAAAGGTATGCAGTTCTATAGCGAAAGGCCTAAAATATTTATATAAACTGTCAGTTTTGTAAAAAAAAATCTGATGTGGGCCGCACATGACTTTCCCTGCAGACTTATATTCACGTTCTGTTTATTTTAATTATATTTAATTCAATTTTCGTTCTCATTTGATAACTGGACTTATTTTCAAAAGTGGCGAAGAGAAAATACGAAAAAACTAAACTGTCTCGAGAACGGCTAGTCCTAGTATAATGGGGTTGGTCTTATTCTCTTCTTCGTTAAAAATTACGTATTAAACAAGCATTTAATGGATACATTTGAGCATACGTAGTTTTTATTTTAGATTTTTGCGGGCCATTTTGCAAAAAAAGGCAGGTTATTTTTTCCGAATCGTACCAAAATCTAATCAACACCTGGGTGTCTCACAAGTGACTTACCTATCGAATTTTATGAAAATCGGTCCATTAGTTTTTCAGCTACAGTGGATACAAGCTTTAGTGGGCCATTTCGCAAAAAAAGGTGGGTTATTTTATCCCGAATCGTACCCAAAACTAATCAGCACTAGATTCGCCCACAAGTGACTTACCTACCAAATTTTATAAAATTCGGTCTATTAGTTTTTTAGTTAGAGTGGATACAAAATCTGCACTGACAGACAGACACACACAGAGATGTCACGCTAAAAATAGTTTTTTCGTATTCTAGAGGTCTCGAAACGTGTAGATCCGTCGAAAACTCGAGTTGCGAATTTCGGCATGATTCCAATACTTTCCCTATACATTACCATGTATTGCAGGGAAAGTAATATAAATTATGAGCACAATACAAATTAGAACTGAAACAATAAAGAACATTCCTACGTATTCAAAATTATGTTACCTTTCAATTTAATTTTATCTCCGCATATTCTGTACTCTATCCTACAACTAATAAAAAATACTGGTTAATTATACACATAATTAGAGAACCTTAATTTAAAAGTAATCAAAAATACATATATTAAATACAGCGCCTTTTGGTTGTGACAACTAACAATAGTGACTATTTTACTAACTCTAGCGGCACCTAGATATAATTTTCAAAGCATTATTGCATTTTCAAGCATTTCATCCATAAGAGTTTTATCTCGTTCTTTGTAACTCCATAATTAACCCCCCCCCCCCGGCATATCCCATCCACTAATTTAATTTTGAACAACGAGCCAATTCCCTGGCAACTTAGTTACAAGTACCTAGATCATGATTCTAAATTTACATGGAAACTTCACATTTCCAAAACATTCAGGAAAGTGAAGTCTTCACTCGTCCAGCTTCGCCCTCTTTTGGCTAGAAATAGCCGCCTGTCTGTTAAAAATAAGTTATTGCTATACAAGTCCTGCATACGTCCAATCATGACGTACGGAGCCCCAATTTGGGGCACCTCAGCGAAGACTCACCTCAAGAAGCTTCAAGTAATTCAAAATAGCGGTTTGCGTTCGTTTACTAATCTTCCGAACTACGTGCAGAGTTAGAAGTCCTGCATAAAGACCTCAAAATCAGGCCTTTTTTGGAACATGTCAAAAAGTTATCTCTTAAATTCCATAGAGGTCTGAGAAGCGTTAATAATCCTACGCTCGACAGTATCCCACGCTATCGACCTGGTAATCCGGAAGCGCGAAATCGCCCTCGGTCGTTACCTGCGAGATCCGTGCGCGATATTTTCTTCCGCCCTAAAAAGCGGATTTATCTAGCATAGTTTTATCTGTTCTCCTTTCGGATACTGACTTTTTACCTTTTCTGTGCTCCTCCCTCGTTTTTGGGAATTCGTGTATAGTTGGCAAGCCCCTTCCCCTTTTCTCTGCTAGGCAATGCTCAAGCTCAAAGCCCTACGCCCCCCGGGGCGCCCCGCTTCTTCCCCACTTTCCTTTCCTCTGCTGGGAACCCGCTTGGGCCCCAGCTCTTTCACTTCTGAAGACTTGGGGAAGGGCATGATTTAGGTCATTGCCCCCCCCCCCCCCCCCCCAGCATCTCTTAGTTGTAAAAGCATCTTTTAGTAATCTCTTTTCTGATTTTTTCCTTTTCGCCTGAAGTTTAAGGGGAGGATCCTATCCTCTCCTGGGTACTTCAGTAACCCCCCCCCCCCCATCCTTGAGTTGAGTCCATAATTTAAATTCTAGTTATGTAACAGAGAAACTTTGATGCTTAAATATAAACTGTATATCGACAAAATGGTGGCGTGATAGCTTTACTGAAATATTTGCATAATAATAAAGAAGTAAAAGTTTTAGTAACTATTTTTAATCGAAATTTATTTGTAAATGATCTCACATTTGCCAATGAAAATTTTAATCAATGATAAATATACCGAAATTGATCGTATTACAGATTAATTTTCATCAGTTTTACTAAATACAGTATATGGGTAACATTTCTGAAATTTTACTTTTTTTTCGCTAGAAGAATTGTATAAAAAGTTATTTGTTTTTTAATTTTTTGCAAAAATATTGTTCATCACTTAAATTACTATTTCATAACTTCTTATGTTATTTGAAGCATTTTGTACTTTCCCTGCAATACATGGTAATGTATAGGGAAAGTATTGGAATCATGCCGAAAATCGCAACTCGAGTTTTCGACGAATCTACACGTTTCGAGACCTCTGGAACACGAAAAACTATTTTTAGCGTGACGTCTGTGTGTGTGTCTGTGTGTGCAAATTTTGTATCAACTCTAACTAAAAAACTAATGGACCGAATTTCATAAAATTTGGTAGGTAAATCACTTGTATGTGACCCTGATGCTGATTAGTTTTTAGTACGAATCGGAATAAAAGAACCCGTTTTTTTTTTTTGCGAAATAGCCAGCAAAAGCTTGTATCTAATCTAGCTGAGGAACTAATGGACCGAATTTCACAAAAGTCGATAGATAAATCACGTATAAGACACCCTGGTGCTGATTAGATTTTGGTACGCTTCGAAAAAAGAGAACTTGCATTTTTTACAAAATGGCCCGCTAAAATCGCCAAATTCTAAAATAAAAAACTACGTATACTCAAATATATCCATTAAATACTTGTTTTATACGTAATTTTTAACGAAGAAAATAATAAGACCAACCCCATTACACTAGGACTAGTCGTTCTCGAGATATTTAAGTTTTTCATTATTTTCTCTACGCCACCTTTGAAAATAACTCCTATTACCAAATGAGAACGAAAATTGAATTAAAAGTGAATTAAATTTAATTAAAATAAAGAGAACGTGGACATAAATAAGTTTGCAGAGAAAGTCATGTGCTGCCCACATCAGATTTTTGATATTGAAGCTATATGCCTACAACCAACGGTTCAAAAAAAATTCCGAAGCTCTAATTTTTTTAACAACACTTAACAATGATACTATCATTAAGTGTTTAAATAATTATCACTGTTTATAATTGGAAATAATGCTATGATAATCCACACATAAAATTTTATAACGGTAGGTTTGATAGTGATAATTCCTTCCTGGGATATCATGTCTTAACCTCACCCACAACAAGCGCACTATTTACAAAAGTGCAGAATTGGATTTTGGGGTTTTAAAACGTGGTTATCTGTCAAAATGTCATCTTCATATATTTAGTGGTAGGCAATACTTTCTCTATACAATAGTAAAATCAGAGGTCTCCTTACCGATTCCAAACATTGCATTTGGCGAAATAAAACTCAATTTGGCGATTTAAAAGAATATTTGGCGATTATGGTTTCTGCCAATATCAAAATCGAAAATTGTGGTATATTAATCGTAAAGTGTACTGCTATACAATTTGTCTTTTTCAAAACAATAATCTGTAGAATTTAATAATTTATAAATGAAAAGAAATTGTTAAAATGGAACGTTGAAATGAAATTTGGCGAATAAAAACTCTATTTGGCGAAAGAAAATGCCATTTGGCGAATAGGTTAACGAACGTAATCAAAAATGTACAACAATCCCTGGTTATATGACTTATAGTCACTAATTTACTCGTATACAAATTAATCAAATAGTATTTATATATTTCTGTATTAAAAACTACAAAACATGCACTAAAATAAAGTTTACTTACGGTTGAAGTTTGATAAAAAAAATTTTAAGTTAGTGAAGATTCCTTAGGATATGAAAGGATTCCTTATGTTACAGAGAAAGAAGTAATGGCCACTCACCTAGAAAAAAATAAATAATCATTTTAGGAAGTTTTAGAAACATATTAATATTTTCACACTTTCAGTATAATGCATTTAGTACATGTTTTTCAATATTTGTAAATAGAGAAAACATAGTAAAAAAAATCTGATGTGGGCAACATATGACTTTCCTTATATAATGCAATGAATTTACTAATTTTACAGTTAAAAAAATGATATTGTTATAGTAGATACTTATATTCTTTCCAAGATATTGAATGAATTTTCTTCAATTAGTTGTCATTTTGATTGATTTAGCGTCATTTTTATCCATTTGGCGAGATTTTTGTTAATTTGGCAACAATTTAAAAAGTCGCCAAGTTGGCGACATTTCGCCAAATTCGTCGCCAAAATTTCGCCAAGCATTATGGACGAAGAAATAAGTTATTCTTACAGATGATAAAAAACTATTGGCGTTCAAATACAAAAGTATTACTCAAAGTATCTTTTCTCATGACTGGAACGAGCTAGATCCACGAGAATGATGTCACCCAATTTATTGCATGGTGTTACACAAGAAAAGTGAACATGCTTCTCAATAGGAATTTTTTTTTTGTTTTATGACATTTTGATAATTTTTTTGAAAAATGTACAATATCTCGAGAACGGTTTATGTTAGCGTTCTAAAATTTATGTCAATCGCTTTCTAACGAAAAATTACATTTGAAATGTCTATTTGCGTAACTTTATTAGCGGTTTTGATTTTTTGACGAATTTTTCAAAATTTCACTCAAAAATTTAGGGGGGTTTTGGACATTCGATTGCGTATAAAAACAATAGGCTTCCAGTGTTTATGGATTGTGATATTTGTACCAAATTTCATTTGAATCGGCCCATTCGTTCGTGAGTTATCGTCTACAAAGGCTCACTGACACACACACACACACACACACACACACACAGACATCACTTCAAAAATGTTTGATTCGTGATCAGGGATGCTTGAAACGTGCTCTCCCGTCGAAAACTCGAATTCGAATTTTCGACCCCGTCATAATACTTTCCTTATACATTATGTATATAAGGAAAGTGATAATTAAAAAAATATTGGGAAATAGTAATTTTATACTAAAATTATAAAAATAAATGGCATCATTTATAAGATGCTGGAATGGCCCGATTTTGATACATCACCTGTTTTAGATTTGCAGAGTCCACTTCAACAATTAGAACTTGTTATTTTGTACCAGTAGCTCAACGGTAGAGCGTCGACTGGAACGACGTAGTCCGTCAGCCTTAGTACAACTAGCATAGAGTCAGTGGACTCTGGGATATGGAACGCTGATTTCAAATCGAGAGAATAACGACCACGGAGGAAGCTAACCTGAAGAATAAAAATCTGATGTGGGCAGCACATGACTTTCCCTGCAGACTCAAATTCATATTTTCTTTATTTCTTTAATAATTCATTAGATTGAGTTTAATCGTACCGAATAACACTAAATTTACATTTTTAATTCAATTTTTGTTTGTATTTGGTAATCGGACATTTTTCCGATAGCGGCGAAACAAAAATGCAACGATTAGTTCTAAAGTATAATGGAGTGTGTTATATTTTTTCCTCGTCAAAAATTGCGTATAAAACAAGAATTTAATTCATACATTTCCGCATACGTAGTCTTTTTTTTTTAGATTTTTAGATTTTTACGGACTATTTCGAAAAAAATGGCAGGTTGTTATTTTTCGAATCGTACCAAAATCGAATCAGCACCAGAGTGTCCCACAAGTAACTTATTTACCAAATATTGTGAAATTTGGTCAATTAGTATTTTAGCTAGGGTGGATAAATGAAATTTTTGCGGGCCATTTCGTAAAAAAAGGAGGGTTCTTCTTTTCCGAATCGTACCAAACTCTATAATCGGCATTAGAGTATCTAACAAGTAACTTGTCCACCAAATTTTGTGAAATTTGATAAATTAGTATTTTAGCTAGAGCGGAAAAATTAAATATTTATGGGCCATTTCGCAAAAAAGGCGGGTTTTGCTTTTACATATCATACCAAAAACTAATCAGCACCAGGGTCACATTCAAATGACTTACCTACCAAATTTCATGAAATTCAGTGCATTAATTTTCGAGTTAGAGCGGATACATACATTGCACGGACACACAGACAGACACACACACAGATGTCACGCTAGAAATGGTTTTTTTTTCGTATTCTGGAGGTCTCGAAACGTGTAGATCCGTCGAAAACTCGAGTTGCGATTTTCGGCATGATTCCAATACTTTCCCTATACATTACCATCTATTGCAAGGAAAGTAAAAATACCTCAGAAAATGTTACAAAATTAGCTCCTTTTCAAATGAGGCATCCATATTCGCAAAAAGGACCACAGCGGCTGTTATCGGTAATTTCCGATGGCGATAAAATAAATTCAGGCAGCCATAACGTAGGCTTAATGAATGGAGGAGGATCGTAAAAATTCAATGGCCCTTTCAGACCAGAATGTATTCGGGGATTAACAAAATATTAATGAAGCATTTATTTATTTTCGGTAAAGTTATTTATTTCAGCTTATTTATTGCAGTAAAAACAGATATTTATATTTTTAACATAAATGAATGATATGCTTGAATAACACGTTATGAGATAATAAATTATAAAAATCTTATCTGGACAGCATATAACTTATGGTGCCAAACCATTAAATTAAAAAAAAAAGTGGGCAGCACATGAGTTTCCTTATATAAAGCAATGAATTTACTACTTTTACAGTAAAAAAAATCTGATGTGGGCAACACATGACTTTTCTTATATAATGTAATGAATTTACTACTTTTACAGTAAAAAAATAGGATTTTCTTGTAGTAGATACTAATATTCTTTCCAAGATATTGAATTTTCGACAATTAGTCGTCATTTTCATTGATTTAGCGTCATTTTTATCCATTTGGCGAGATTTTCGTTAATTTGGCAACATTTCAAAAAAGTCGCCAAGTTGGCGACATTCCGCCAAATTCGTCGCCAAAATCTCGCCAAGCGTTATGCACTAAGAAATAAATTTTTCTTAAAGCAGATAAATGACTATTGGCGTTCAAATACAAAAGTATTATTCAAAGTATCTTTTTTCAAGAATGGAACGAGCTAGATCCACGAGAAGGATGTCACTCAATTTATCGCATGGTATTACATATGAAAAGTAAACATGTTTCTCAATAGGAAATATTTTTCTTTTTATTTTACATGACTTTTTGATAATTTTTTTAAAAAATGTACAATATCTCGAGAACGGTTCCTGTTAGCGTTCTAAAATTTATGTCAATCGTTTTCTAATGAAAAATTACATAAGAAATGTCTATTTGCGTAACTTTATTAGTGGTTTTAATTTTTTGACGATTCTTTCAAAATTTCATTCGAAAATTTAGGGGGGTTCTGAACATTCGATTGCGTATAAAAACGATAGGCTTCCAGTGTTTACGGATTGTGATTTTTGTACCAAATTTGGTTCGAATCGGTCCATTCGTTCGTCAGTTATCGTCTCCACAGACTCACTGACACACACACACACATACACACATACTTTCACACACACACACACACACACACACACACACACAGACATCACTTCAAAAATGTTTGATTCGTGATCAAGGATGCTTGAAACGTGCTCTCCCGTCGAAAACTCGAATTCGAATTTTCGACCCCGTCACAATACTTTCCTTATACATTATGTATATAAGGAAAGTAAAAATAGATTATTTTTATAGTTGTTATTTATATTCTTTCCAAGATATTGAATTTTCGTCAATGAGTCGTCATTTTCCATGTCGTCATCATCAATGTGTCATCATTGATTTAGCGTCATTTTTTCCATTTTTATCCATTTTTTCGTTAATTTAGCAACATTTAAAAAGTCGCCAATTTGGCGACATTCCACCAAGTTTGTTGCCAAAATCTCGCCAAGCGTTATGGACGAAGAGATAAGTTATTCTTACAGCAGATAAATGACTATTGGCGTTCAAATACAAAAGTATTACTCAAAGTATATTTTTTTCATGAATGAAACGATCTAGATCCACGAGATACATACATACATCACGAGATTTGTCACCAAATTTATCGCATGATATCACATATGGAAAGTGAACATATTTCTCAACAGTTTATATATTTTTTTAACTTATGGGATTTTTTTATACATTTATTTGAAAAATGTGCAATATCTCGAGAACGGTTCATGGTAGCGTTCTAAAATTTGTGTCAATCGTTTTCTAATGAAAAATTACATAAGAAATGTCTATTTGCGTAACATTAGTAGCGGTTTTGATTTTTTACGATTTTGTCAAAATTTCACTCGAAAATTTAGGGGTTCTGAACATTCGATTGCGTATAAAAACAATAGGCTTCCAATGTTTACGGATTGGGATTTTTGTACCAAATTTCGCTCGAATCGGTCCATTCGTTCGTCAGTTATCGTCTCCACAGACTCACTGACATACACACACACACACACTTTCACGCACACACACATACTTTCACACACAGTCTCATACTTTCACACACACTCTCATACTTTCACATACACACACACATATTTTCACACACACACACATACTTTCACACACACACACACACACAGACATCACTTCAAAAATGTATGATTCGTGATCAGGGATGCTTGAAACGTCCTCAGCCGTCGAAAACTCGAATTCGAATTTTTGACCTCGTTACAATACTTTCCTTATACATTATGTGTATAAAGAAAGCAGAAATGAAATACATATCAATAACGGTTTATTAAAAAAAAATGGGATTTATTTAATTCTTTTGGTCATGAATTTACGTATAATAAAAGCAAGTAATTAATACATTTAAACATATTTAGACTTTTATTTCAGATATCGTTGATTTTACGGGGCAAGTTTTTCATTTATATCAAAATATAATGAGAACTGTGACAACGCCTTAACTACTAAATATCCGTAAATTTCGGTAAATACAATGTACTAATGTGCATTGCACAGCACACATACGTCATACAAAACAAAATCGATTCGTTTTCTAAAGCCTGTTTTGGTTCTGTTTAGATTCTGTTTCAGTATGATGTTTCGTGTTCGCGTCACTTTCAAAACATCTGCATATATATCTCATTTTTAGTCATATTTACAGCCTATGGAACAAGAAATCGCATGATGCCAAATTTGGAATTTAAATCTTCTTAGGAGAAGCCAGATAACTGTCAATTTTAACCAAAAAATTTTAACACATAGCGCTGTATGTGCTGTCACGTTATCATGTTGCAGGAAGGAGTCCTAAGTTATTTCAGAAATCTCGTTAGTAATGCTATGACAATCTGAGAGAAGACGTTTATAATTTTTCCAAAACAGTAAAGGAAACCTACAAAATCACGAGCAACCAGTCAAGAAAGATCGTAAATATGGACTAGACGCTAACAGCCTTACGCCACTTAGCATATTGTAAGTTGAAGATTTCGACTACAGCTCCCTAATGCCACAACCTTCAACTATTATTTATTCCCATTCTACGATTTGATTCCGGAAATTCTAGGTACCCCATTGTAGCAAGTATTCCTGCTACAAATGCAATGACGTCTATTGTGTGCAGATGAGTTTCAATACAGTCAACGGTTCACGGGTCCAGGTTTCGGCATTAAAAACGTGAATAATATCTTGAAATAATTTATTTTAACTACGTTTAATCTTTGCAAAACGAATGGCATCATGCTTAATCATTATAGAACAAATGATACTACTCTGAATCGTTGTAGAACTAATGACACTACGCTTAATCGTTGTAGAACTAATGACACCACACAGTCGTTGTTAAACGAACGACAACATGTTTAATTATTGTAGAACGAATGACACCATGCCTTGTCGTTGTAGAACAAACAACACCACGCCTTGTTGTTGTAAAACGAATGACACCACGTTTAGTAATTGTAGAACAAATGACACCATGCCTTGTCGTAAAGTAAACAACACCACGCCTTGTCGTTGTAAAAAAACAAATTACTACGTTTAGTAATTGTAGAACGAAAGACACCATGCCTTGTCGCTATAGAACGAACAACACCACGCCTTGTCATTTTAAAAAACGAATGACACTACGTTTAGTAATACGAATGACACCACCCTTTGTCGTTATAAAAAAGCGAATAACACCACGTTTAGTAATTGTAGAACGGATAACACCACCACGGGTTTGTCGCTATATAACGAATGACCACTTTGAGATATATGCAAACGTTCTCATACTGCTTAAAATAAAAAAAATTTCTTAAAACAACCAACAGCATTCTAATTTCTTAATTCAGGTATTTATATTCCAAGCGGTTACAGAACAGCATCTGTTGAATATTTCCAACAGCTTTAAACTGAATACAGATACTTAATAATTTGCAAAGGCTCGTAAAAGTTCAATGGTCTTTTTCTTGCAGAATATTATTAACATTAACAAAATACTAAGAATTTCCATCTTATTTGTAGCAGGAATGGATTTTTCGGGCCATCAAGATGAAATGATAAAGATTAAAATATCGTTTCCACCATGCTAGTGAAATAGTAAATTATTTTTAGAATATTGTAAGATTCAAAATCTAAACAATTATACAGACGCTGAATTGGTATGAATTCAAACAGAAAACAATCTTTGCAAACAAAAACTATCGACCAATATTTCATGTGTTTTGAAATACATCTTATTCTTACTAAACCCCAAAGATTAATATTTTTTATTCCGATGGAATTTATTCTATGGAAAATTTGAGTACATCAATAAAGTTGAAAATTTTTACACTGAAATTTATATGCTATTACAGTAAGTGATATTTTTACTAGGAAATTATTGTTTAAACATATCTTTATCATATTTTGAAAAAATATTTTGAAATGTACTATTTCAGAAATTTGAACTCAATGTAATTTTTTAACATAGCTGTAAATGGTAATTTCTAAGATATTAAAGCTGCATCTAAATTATCCAATTTTTTTAATTAACTTACTTCGAATTAACTAAGTTCTATTGTATTAAGTTGGCTTAATTCTTCCTTAATTCAAAAATCTTCCTCCGCCATGTTTCTAGAATCTTTTTCGAACGTATTCTGTGTTTAAATTTATCCACAAAACGCCATTTTCAAGCATGGATAAAACAAAAGCTGCAATTCTTTTTTTGTATCTGTTTCCGCTCTGTTTATTTAATGATCCGTTAAATAACTAGGATTGTCCAATAATTGTTTAAGTACAGGATTATTGGACAATGTTTCCAGGTTCAGCTTGCCTTGGATGGAATACAGATATAGTGATTAATAAAAACAATTTCGTTAGCAGACGATTTGCTAGACATTAAAATAGAAATACATAACAATTCTCAATGCAGTTTAAGTACCAGAAAATTCGAAGAGTGCTGTTAAAGTAATGTTAAACACATTACATTTTTATGTTTTTCGAAAAATTCGAGCATATGTTGGACTGAAACTTCTTTGAAATGAAAAATTCAATATTCCTAAAAATAACAACAGACCAAAATGGTGCCTTCTGGATTGCGTGTAATTATTCTAACAGCTACACCATTTCACCCATGTTATGAATAATTACCTAACTCTTTCATATTGAATCTGGATTCAACATAAATAAATAAGATAATGAGATATATTATTCAAATAAATAAAATAAATTAAAAATATATGTGCACACAAAACATAAGAAATCTATCTATATAATAAAAGACAATGTCTGTATGTCTGGCCTTATACACTATAGGCTCAGCTACGAAATTTGGCAATCAGAAACCCGGAGGGGGAGGGGGGAAAGGTGACACGTGAAAACCGATTTTTAAAATTTGAATTATTTTTTTGTTATTTAATGTTTTATGCAATATCGACCGTTTTTTTTTTTCCTTTTTCCCCTTTTTTCTCCACCATCAAGACGTCGAAGTAAAAAACAAATCACACGACCGGAAAGAGCAGACTATTGCGAGTAAAAATATACCAATTTCAAATCTCAGGGACACATTCTAATATTTTTTAAAGATTTTAAAACAAAAGTCACTTTCGGTTTAAAAAAACGAACTTTCGTTTTTATATCCTCGCGTAGGGAAAAGTACCGACAATTTCGACTAATAATTTACATTTTCAGAAAGCTCAAAGATCTGGCATTCTTACAAACCCAATATCGTCAAGAAATAATAAAAAGTAGCCGCACGATCCGGATTTTAAAGAAGTAATAATTTTCAACTTCTCGACCAAACCTTGAAAGTAAGGATCGATTTTTCACCCACATGCGCGTACAGACGCACGGTGTTTCTATGGTGAAGGGGAGGATACGCATACGAAATCGAATGGAACATTCGATATTTGTGTCTGCTAAATAATGAATATAAGTCATTAAACTAAAACAAACTTTGTTAACTCCACGGGGTTATGGCGCCAGCGAGTTTGCTACGGTCAGAATTTTCAAGGGTAACGAACAGTCTGGTCGCCGAAGACGGCTAATGCAGAATATGAGAGCTGGATTTAGAACGAAGAAGATGAAACTCCTATGGATGAAACGCTTGAAAATGCCGTAATGCTTTGAGAATTATATCTAGGTGTCGCTAGTGTTAGTAAAGCAGCTGCTATTATTAGTTGACACAACAGAAAGATGTATTTAGTATATGTATTTTAGATTATTTTCAAATTAAGGGTTCCTTAATAATGAGTATAATTAACTAGTACTTTTTCATTACAGTAGGATAGAGAACAAACTATAGGGAGATAAATATAAGCTGAAAGGTAAAATAATTTTGAAAAATATGATGTGGGCAGCACATGACTTTCCTTATATAATGCAATGTATTTACTACTTCTACAGTAAAAACAAAATAGGTTATTCTTATAGTAGATACTTATTTTTTCCAAGATATTGAATTTTCGTTAAATAATCGATATTTTCATTGATTTAGCGTCATTATTATCTATTTGGCGAGATTTCCGTTGATATGGTAACATTTAAAAAGTCGCCAAGTTGGCGGCATTCCGCCAAATTCGTCCCCAAAATCTCGCCACGAGTTATTTACGGAGAAATAGTTTACTCTTATAGCAGATAAATGACTATTGGCGTTCAAATAAAAAAGTATTACTCAAAGTATTTTTCTTTCATGAATGGAACGAGTTAGATCCAGGAGAATGATGTCACCCAATTTATCGCATGATATTACATATGAAAAGTGAACATGTTTCTCAATAAGAAATATATTTTTTTTTATTTTATATAATTTCTTGATAATTTTTTTGAAAAATGTGCAATATCTCGAGAACGGTTCATGCTAGTGTTCTAAAATTTATGTTAATCGTTTTCTAGTGAAACATTACATAACAAATGTCTATTTGCGTAACTTTATTAGGGGTTTTGATTTTTTGACGATTTTTCAAAATTTCACTCGAAAATTTAGGGGGGGGGGGGTCTCAACATTCGATTGTGTTTAAAAACAATAGACACTTCCAGTATTCAGGGATTGTAATTCATGTACTAAATTTCATTGGTATCTCTCCATTCGTTCGTGAGATATCGTCTCCACACACTCACTGACACACACACACACAGACATCACCCCAAATTAGTGCTCGATTCGTGATCATGATTGCTTGAAATGTGCTCTTCCGTCTAAAACTCGAATTCGAATTTTCGACCCCGTCACAATACTTTCCTTATACATTATACTATGTATATAAGGAGCGTATTCATCATCATTCTCCGGCAAATTTCGTGATTTTAATAGTTTTTCAGTAAGGAGTATAGGTAATGGCTTGGCAAAGCTAACAAAGCTGTTTTAAGCAAAATATTGTAGAATTTTTAAGAAACTTTTTAAACGTTTGTCAGGTTTGTCGTTTTAAACGTTTGTTTAAAACGTTTGTCAACGTTTTAAACAGTGCAAAGTATAAAGTACCAAACGCGACTTGAGCATTGATTAAGTAAAAAATTTTGATGTGGGCAGCACATGACTTTCCTTACAGAATGAAATTCATTTTCTCCTTATTTCTTTAAAATCTCATTAAATTGAGTTTAATTGCAAAAAACAACACGGATACTCATTTGAAATAAGACTCAAAATGCACTTTTAATTCAACTTTCGTTTTCATTTGGTAAACGCATATTTTCAAAGGCGACACAGCAAAACTGCGAAAAAACTAAAATATCTCGAGAACGGTTAAACCTAGAGTAATGGAGTTGATCGCATTCTTTTTATCGCAAAAAATTATGTACAAAACAAGCATTTAATTGATACATTTGAGCATGCATTGTCTTTTATTTTGGATTTTAATGATTTTTTCGGGACATTTTGCAAAAGAAAATATCTGATGTGAGCAGCACATGACTTTCCATATATAATGCAATGAATTTACTACTTTTAAAGTAAAAAAAAATAGATTATTTTCATAGTAGTTATTTATATTATTTCCAAGATATTGAATTTTTGTCAATGATTCGTCATTCTCCATGTCGTCATAATGAATGAGTCATCATTGATTTACTGTCATTTTTATCCATTTGGCGAGTTTTTCGTTAATTTAGCAACATTTAAAAAAGTCGCCAACTTGGCGACATTCCACCAAATTTGTCGCCAAAATCTCTCCAAGCGTTATGGGCGAAGAAATAAGTTATTCTTACAGCAGATAAATGACTTTTAGCGTTCAAATACAAAATTATTACTTAAAGTATCTTTTTTCATGAATGGAACGAGCTAGATCCACGAGAATGATGTCACCCAATTTATCGTATGGTATTACATATGAAAAGTGAACAAATTTCTCAATAGGAAATATTTTTTTTTATTTTATATGACTTCTTGATAATTTTTTGAAAAATGTGCAATATCTCGAGAACGGTTCATGTTAGCGTTCTAAAATTTATGTCAATCGTTTTCTGATGAAAAATTACATAAGAAATGTCTATTTGCGTAACTATATTAGCGGTTTTGATTTTTTGACTTTTTTTTCGAAATTTCACTAGAAAATTTAGGGGGGTTCTGAAAATTCGATTGCGTATAAAAACGATAGGCTTCCAGTGTTTACGGATTGTGATTTTTGCAACAAATTTTGTTCAAATCGGTCCATTAGTTCGTCAGTTATCGTTTCCAAGGTCTCACTGACACACACACACACACATATTTTCACACTCACACACACACACACACACACACACACACACACACACACACATACTTTCACACACACGGACATCACTTCAAAAATGTTTTATTCGTGATCAGGAATGCTTGAAACGTGCTCTCCCGTCGAAAACTCGAATTCGAATTTTCGACCCCGTTACAATACTTTCCTTATACATTATGTATATAGGGAAAGTAAAAAGCATATTCTAATTTCCTGAATCGTACCAAATACTAATCAGCACCAGGGTAACCCACAACTGACTTATTTACTAAACTTTTGCGAAATTTAAAAAGTAATATTCTTAGCTAGAGTAAATACATGCACTCAGGTGCTGATTAGATTTTAGTACGATTCGGAAAAGAACAACCTGCCTTTTTTTACGAAATGTCCCGCAAAAATCGCAAATATCTAAAAAGAAAAAAAAAAGACTACGTATATTGATATGTATCAATTAATATCTTATTTTATACGCAATTTTTGATGAGGTAAAGAATATAACACACTCCATTACACTTTTCCCGGCCAACCATTTTGATGCTCTTAGTCCTCGGACGAGTCGGCTTGGCCTGGGCTTTCGACACTCCATTACACTTTAGGACTAACCGTTCTCAAGATATTTGAGATTTCTTACATTTTTGTTGCGCCGCTATCGGAAAAATGACCAATTACCAAATGAAAACAAAAATTGAATTAAAAATGCATATTTAGTGTGATTTTATGCAATTAAACTCAATCTAATGAATTATTAAAGAAATACAGTAAATGTGAATTTAAGTCTGCAGTGAAAGTCATGTGCTGTCCACATCAGATTTTTACTTTCCCTGCTATACATGATAATATATATAAGGAAAGTATTGGAATCATGTCGAAAATCGCAACTCGAGTTTTCGACGGATCTACACGTTTCGAGATCTCTAGAATAAAAAAAAACTATTTTTAGAGTGACGTCTGTGTCTGTGTGTGTCGTGTCTGTTTGTGCGTCTGTCTGTGTGTCTGTGCAATGTATGTATCCACTCGAACTCAAAAAGTAATGGATCGAATTATATAAAATTTGGTAGGTAAGTCACTTGGATGTGATCCTGGTGCTGATTAGTTTTTGGTACGATTCGTAAATATAAAACCTGCCTTCTTTTGCCAAATGGGCCATGAAAATTTCATTTATACGCTCCACCTAAAATACTAATTGGCCAAATTTAACAATATTTGGTAGATAAGTTACTTGTGGGACACTCTGATGCTGATTATATTTTGGTACTATTCGGAAAAGAACAACCTGCCTTTTTTTATGAAATGGCCCGCAAAAATCGCAAAAATCTGGGAAAAAAACAAAAGGACTACGTATGCTGAAATGTATCAATTAAATTCTTGTTTTATACGCAATTTTTGACGAGGATAATAATATAGCACTCTCCATTATACTTTAGGACTAACCGTTCTCAAGATATTTGAGATTTCTTGCATTTTTGTTACGCCGCTATCGGAAAAATGTCCAATTACCAAATAAAAACAAAAATTGAATTGAAAATGCAAATTTGGTGTTATTTGATGCAATTAAACTCAGTCTAATAAATTATTAAAGAAATGAAGAAAATATGAATTTAAGTCTGCAGGGAAAGTCATGTGCTGCCCACATCAGATTTTTATTTTCCGGCGTTAAAATGCGCTCTCTTGAAAAAAAAATATATGCACTCATAAAAATGCGAGCCACTACCGGTAAATTCGACATGCAAATGTTGTTTCAAGATTTGTGCAAATGATCAAAAATTCTCTGCGTCAGTGATGTTATAGAGCTCATGTGCATTAGAATGACGCACAGAGCAGTATTGAAAACTCCTGATGTTTTCACTCATGGTCAATTGGAACTGGATTTTCTGTTTTGGCAGTAGTATACAGTGATAAGTAGTATACGATGATAAGTAGTATACAAAGATGCTTTTGAGATGTACTCCACTTCGAGATTGTCGAATTTAGAGAGATGCAGCTTCATAGGCATAAAAGAAACTGGTTGGTCCAACAGACACAAGGTACTCTAAACATAAGGTAGGACAGAGAAAGGGGTTGCTTTTCGACCGGGAGAAGCCTGACGTCACTAACTTACAAGTCAAGAAGAGGGGACATAGAGATACGTGTATAAAGTTTAGAAAGTTCGCGTTTATAATTCGAAAAGGAGATAAGTTCATTAGTAATAAAATTTTAGAAGAATGAAATTAAATGATTCTACTCATACATGCATAGGGCTATCATTAAAATATTATAATACATATATTATTTATAATAAAAGCTGAAATATATCGTGAAAAGTGTAGTAAATATAAAAATTACATTTCAAGTGTTTTAATACAGATATGAATAAATATCTAATCATCGGATTTTTAAAAATATAGTATCCATTATCTTAAACATTGATAATACTTTCTACATGTAATATAAATATGCATTTCAAAAATATCTAATTGCGTAAAAAATCCCACATACATATAACATATATTGATGACTATGAAATATCATCAATCTACTTGTTAAATAACTATATATTTTATTAAAAAGCGTAGATCGGGTCTTGGGAAAAGGGGGGAGTTGACAGTCGAATGGATGGTCAATGGCAGTAGATTTATTTTATTTACCCAACAAAAAAACGATGCATTTTGTGAGCTAGTAGAATATTATGACTCTTGGATAAGCCACTGGATATGTCAGTTTTCACAAAGATATTTTAAGCATGCAAAATTGATGCTATTAAACTTTATAGAGTTTTAAATATATAAACTATGTACAGTTTTAAAAATTTAAAACAATGTTCACATGGATCATAAATAACAGACATATCATTAGCCATCTTGGTCGGAGCAATATGGCAGTTGCTCGGAGTTGCTAACACTGGGTCAGAAAAGGTACGTGTAACCGTTCTAGGGGTTTAGGACGTCCAGGGGGACAACTAACTGCTCGATAGAATTGTGCAGTCAGGAGAGGCCACACGTTCACACCAATGGTGTCGCTATCGGGCATTGGAAGCAGTGGCGGCTCGCGTATAGGCACTGTGGAACTGCAGCACCCCCTATTTCCACTTGATATTATCGATAACATTTAATATAATGAGTCCTTTTTTCTATAATTCTTTCTTTATACTTGTACAATATATAATCCTTAAACTTAATGTCAGTAGCAATCCTCTAGTTTATGAAAAAGATACAAAAATATTTGTATGGAACTGTGCGCTTCACAATTCCAGCGGCGAGGTGTTTGATTGTTGTGCGCACGCGCACATAGGAAGCTGCACGCGAGGCTGCGAGGGAGAGAGAGCACTGTCGCTCCCGCAGTGCCGACCCTGGCGTGCTGGTGGTAGGTAGTTTTTTTTTTTACTCCGCGTGTGTCGTGCTTAACCGTGTACCATATTCTTGAATGTGATAAAGTATAGAATTAGATTATTAGATATTTAGTTCCCATGACTACATCAGAAGCAGAGCGCTGCTTTTCAACATTGAAAAGAAAAAAAAACTTTTCTAAGAAGCACTAGGAATTCGGAAGGACTAAATGCACTTGCTGTGCTTTCAATGGAGAAAAATTTCCTCAGTTGTCATCAAGGAGACAATTATTGATCTTTTCGCGTAAATTAAAACCAGAAGAATGAATTTCATTTTTAAATAAATAGATCAAGCTTAAACTGTAACAATTTAGGTTAAAGTAAGTAAAAAATGTTTAATTCAGTTCTTTTAGGATTTTATCAAGATTCTGAATAAATTTTCTTTCTATACATGTTTGTTTCTTTTTACACAATTTTAAAACAAAGGCTAAACATTTTCTGGAGCAGCACCCCACACTAATTTTAGCTACGAGCCGGCAATGATAGGAAGGCATTTTCTCTTCTTCATGCATCCTGTATCAGGGAATACTATACAAAGGCAGTGGCAGAATTTGCGATTAGTTGTCGAGATTGTCTGATTTAGAGAGATGTCGCATCGTAGGAAACTCCGGACGAATGCTGTCAACAGACATTTGTGGGAATCCGCAAGACCAATTTAATGCAAATATTAAGGGCAGAAAATGTGCTTATATTTCAGAAAGTATATAATTAAAATATTGAAACTATTGAAGAATTAAACGCATATCAATATACAAAAGTGATTTAAAGTATTGATGGAAAATTTTACGTGATAAACATTGCTGCTACTTAAACGAACCAGACTATTCAGAACTAATATAATAAATCGCTTAGATTTAGATAAAAAAAAATGTGTCTCCCTCTCAAACCAATAAAGTTTGGAAGCACCTGCTTCACACAGATGTGACTTCTTTTATAGCTTTTGAAAAGAAAAATATCCTATTTCTGCTTTATAGTACTTTTCTTGCAGAACAGTTTCGAATCGCATTAATTTTCCATACAATGCATAGCACATGTATAGAGGAAGTATAGTTGGATAATAAAAACTTAAAAGAAAAACTTGGGTAGGAAAATGTTCTTGCAACGAATAGCATTTGTATAGAGGAGAGGAAGTATAGTAAATAAGAAGAATTTGCGTAACATATAAAAGCACAAATAACACAATAATACAGCATACAGCTGTTTCGAGGATACGCCGGATCCCCTTCATCAGTACAAAAGAACCAACAAACTCGAAGTCAGAAAAATCAAATAGGCGCATATAGAAAAACATAGAGGCTTATACTACATCACTCAATAAGTCTCCGGTCTAACTATGAAAAACAATTTTTTTTTAGAAATTCGACTTTATTCATCAACATACTCTCCTTCAAGAGTGATACATTCATTCCAACGCTCCTCTAACTTTTCGATGCCTTTTTCGTAAAACGATTTGTCTTTGCTCTCAAAATAGGCCTCAGTTTCGGCAATCACTTCTTCATTTGAGCCAAATTTCTTTCCCTGGAGCATCTTTTTGATGTCTGAAAAAAGCCAGTAGTCGCCGGGGGCCAGATCTGGAGAGTACGGTGGGTGAGGAAGCAATTCGAAGCGTAATTCATATAATTTAACCATCGTTTTCATATATAATTTAACCGGAACAACTGCCGATTTGGGGTTACCAGAGCGTTCAGCATCATCGGTGTTTGTACGACCGCTTTTAAATTCAGCATACCAGTCAATAATAGTTGATTTCCCTGGTGCAGAGTCTCCATAACGCTTATCAAGCCACTGTTTGGCTTCAACAGTATTTTCCCCCATCAAAAAACAATGTTTAATGAACACATGAAATTCTTTTTATCCATTGTTTTGAAAATTACAAAACTGGGGTCACTAAAACCACTGTAACCTGTAAACTAATTGTCAGAATGTCATGAAATTTTGACACGTATCGTTTGAAGGTTGGTACTATCCAGAAATCATATGGGTCTGTCAACAGTGTTGCCATATATGTGTCAGACCGGAGACTTATTGAGTGAAGATTTTATTGAAAGTGAATATTTTATTTTCCCGTAAATTAAAAATATCCATCAAAGAAGATAAATTTAGATATACCCTACTAAAATTAGAGGTTAAACGATTATACATTTCTAAAATTGCCGTTTTTAATGCAGATATAATGAAAATTTCCATACTATTAAGCAAACGAGTATTTTGTTTTGAAAACGCAATAAAGGCAAAATTGTCCATGTGACGTCATGCACCTATGTTCTATACTTTTTGTGCGAAGGATAAGAAAAACTTAAGCAACGTGTTTAATCAAACTTAAGCAACGTGTTTATTTGTTATACCCAAGAACTGTATTAAGAACTCACCTGAAAGAGACAATCAGAAAGAAAATTAAAGAACAGTCCAGCCAATCGGAAACGGGAAGTAACACACAAGATTGGGGTGCGCCAGAACACAACAGGAAGATCCCGGCAAGTCATGTTCGAATAAGAATAAATGTGACCCAACAGGACGAAAAATAATTTTAAACAACAGAAAAGAGCCCCAAATGTTAAGAAATGGAACAAAAAAGTCGAAAAATTAATCCTAATCCAGATCTTGGATGCATAAAACCCTCTGTTTCTTCTATTTGCGCCCATTCCCCTTTAGGATTTCAGGTTTGTTGGTCCTCTTGCACTAAAGAATGGGTTCCAGCGTATCCTCGAAACAGCTGTATGTTGCATTATTATGTTATTTGTGCTTTTATACGCTGCTTAAGTTTTTCATATCTTTCGCACAAAGAGTATAGACCATAGGTGCATGACGTCACATGGACAATTTTGCCTTTATTGCGTTTTCAAAACAAAATACTCGTTTGCTTAATAGTATGGAAATGTTCATTATATCTGCATTAGAAACGGTTATTACTTTCCTTATATACATAATGTATATAGAAAGTATTGTGACGACGTCGAAAATTCGAATTTGAGTTTTCGACGGGAGAGCACATTTCAAGCATCCCTGATCACGAATCAAACATTTTTGGAGTAATGTCTGTGTGTGTGTATGTGTCAGTGAGCCTGTGGAGACGATAACTGACGAACGAATGGACCGATTCGAACGAAATTTGGTACAAAAATCACAATCCACAAACACTGGAAGCCTAATGTTTTTATACGCAATCGAATGTTCAGCACCCCCCTAAATTTTCGAGTGAAATTTTGAAAAAATCGTCAAAAAATCAAAACCGCTAATAAAGTTACGCAAATAAACATTTCTTATGTAATTTTTCAATAGAAAACGATTGGCATAAATTTTGGAACGCTAACATAAACCGTTCTCGAGATATTGCACATTTTTCAAAAAAATTATCAAAAAGTCATATAAAATAAAAAAAAATATTTCCTAGTGAAAAACATGTTCACTTTTCATATGTAATATCATGCGATACATTGGGTGACATCCTTTTCGTGGATCTAGCTCGTTCCATTCATAAAAAAGATGCTTTAAGTAATAGTTTTGTATTTGAACGCCAATAGTCATTTATCTGCTGTAAGAATAACTTATTCCTTCGTCCATTACACTTGGCGAGATTTTGGCGACGAATTAGGTGGAATGTCGCCAACTTGGCGACTTTTTAAAATGTTGCTAAATTAACAAAAATCTCGCCAAATGGAAAAAAATGACGCTAAATCAATCGACTCATTGATGATGACGACATGGAAAATGACGACTCATTGACGAAAATTCAATATCTTGGAAAGAATACAAATAACTACTATAAAAATAATCTATTTATTTTACTGTAAAAGTAGTAAATTCATTGCATTATATAAGGAAAATCATGCGCTGCCCACATCAGATTTTTTTAGAAATGATTAATCGTTTAACCTCTAATTTTAGTAGGGTTTATCTAAATTTATCTTCTTTGATGGATATTTTTAATTTACCGGAAAATTAAATATTCACTTTCAATAAAATATAGAGTTTTTTTTTTTTTTTTTTTAAAGAAAATTCGTTATGTTCCTTTCCCTTCTCGCTCGCATATACATTTTCTAGTAAATGTATACATCTTCAGAACGCTAGCTAGTGACTGCGGTAAAAAAAATCTGATGTGGGCAGCACATGACTTTCCTTATATAATGCAATAAATTTACTACTTTTACAGCAAAAAAAAAATAGATTATTTTTATAGTAGATATTTATATTCTTTCCAAGATATTGAATTTTCGTCAATGAGTCGTCATTTTCATTGATTTAGCATAATTTTTATCCATTCGGCGAGTTTTTCGTTAATTTAGCAACATTTAAAAAAGTCGCCAAGTTGGCGACATTCCACCAAATTTGTCGCCAAAATCTCGCCAAGCGTTATGGACCGAGAAATAAGTTATTCTTACAGCAGATAAATGACTATTGGAGTTACAATACAAAAGTATTACTCAAAATATCTTTTTTCATGAATGGAACGAGCTAGATCCACGAGAATGATGTCACCCAATTAATCGCATGGTATTACATATGAAAAGTGAACATGTTTCTCAATAGGAAATTTTTTTTTATTTTATATGACTTTTTGATAATTTTTTTGAAAAATGTGCAATATCTCAAGAAAGGTTCATGTTAGCGTTCTAAAATTCATGTCAATTGTTTTCTAATGAAAAATTGCATAAGAAATGTTTATTTGCGTAACTTTATTAGAGGTTTTAATTCTTTGACGATTTTTTCAAAATTTCACTCGAAAATTTAGGGGGGTTCTGAACATTCGATAACGTATAAAAGCAATAGACTTCCAATGTTTATGGATTGTAATTTTTGTACCAAATTTCGTTCCAATCGGTCCATTCGTTCGTCAGTTATCGTCTCCAAAGACTCACTGACAGACACACACACACACACACACAGACATCACTTCAAAAATATTTGATTCGTGATAAGAGATGCTTGAAACGTGCTCACCCGTCGAAAACTCGAATTTGAATTTCAGACCCCGTCATAATACTTTCCTTATACATTATTGTATATAAGAAAAGTAATGAGTAGTAGTGTACATTCGCTAAAAATTACTAAAAATCATCAGCTATTTCTCAACAGCTGATGAGAAACAATTATTGAGAAATATGTTCACTTTTCATACGCCAATAATCATTTATCTGCTCTAAGAATAACTTATTTCTCCGTTCATAACGCTTGGTGATTTTAGCGACGAATTTGGCGGAATGTCGCCAACTTGGTGACTTTTTTAAATGTTGCCAAATTAATGAAAATCTCGCCAAATGGATAAAAATGACGCTAAATCAATGAAAATGACGACTACTTGACGAAAATTCAATATCTTGGAAAGAATATAAGTATCTAATATAAGAATAACCTATTGGTTTTTACTGTAAAAGTAGTAAATTCATTGCATTATATAAGGAAAGTCATGTGCTGCTCATATCAGATTTTTTATTTTAAAATGTCTCCTGGGGGGGGGAGCGAATAATCGTCCCCCGGATGTTTGCATGAAATAACAACCGACTCTATCGGATTAGAACCACCGCCTTTATTTTGTTTAAGGTTTTAGTCAGTCAGTTGTGATTAAAAATATCTTCTAATTATTCATTAAACATGTCTGGTACATCATTAAAAATTGCATAGATATTACTATATTTATGTTGTGCATATCTTTTCCTGTACAGAAGATTTTCATGTTATAAGCTGAAGTTTGCACCCAATAGAAGTTTTCTTTACAATATAACTTTCATAACAAACGTCATTTTTTTAAAATTGCGAAAGAAAAACCGATAAAAAAATATGAAAATAAACTTAGTGACAGCGTTCAATCCATCATTTGTAATTTTCAAAGTCTGAAAAATGCAACAAAGAATTTCAGTTTAAAATACATTTTTCATTTCTTTTATAAATAAGTGATATATAGAGGAAAATAATAAATAGCAGGAGATCGATCAGATAAATTTGCTGACAGATTCAACCTTACAACATATATATATATATATATGTTGTAAGGTTTAATATGTTATATATATATATATATATATATATGTATATATATATATATATATATATACAAAAGTTAAGCACGGGCGGTAAAAGTAACAAATATGGAAAAGTAAAGCTTTGATTAATTCAATATTGTATATGAAGGTAGCAAATGTGTTTATGCATTAAAGAAAATAAGAATTATGTGCAAAGATGAAAAAAAATTACTTTTCGTAAGTTATATGATGACGTCACATTTGGGTCATTAACAAAATGATGTTTAAAGGCATACAAATCAAACGCAACTTACATTAATATGGTATGTGACCACCCCGGACCATCACACAAACTTTACAACGATTCTCCATGCTTTCATTGAGGTGATCAGCCATCGCAGATGCGAGAAATGGCCATTCCTCCAATAGGGCAGTACTTTCTGAGACTGACTGGAGATGTAAACGTGCAGAGATAGCACGCCTGAGAGCATTCCAAAGGTTTTCAATGGGATTAAGATGGGGGGAATACGCCGGTCACTCCATACGATAAATGCCCTCACTTTTCAGGTATTCGTCAACGATGTTAGCTCGATGGGGACGGGCATTATCGTTCATAAGGAGGATATTAGAACCAACTGCTGCAGCGTAGAGTCTCGCAATGGGATCTATGATTTCATCTCGATATCGCGTAGCCGTCACAGAACCGCCTTTAAAAATGTGCTTCTGTGTGCGATATCCCATTGAAATTTTTGCCCACACCAAGACGCTGTCACCTCTGAATGCATGATATTCGATGATGTTCTTGGCCTGATTGCATGTGCCTCATTCTCTCCAGACCATTACACGCCTATCATCTGATTCCAGGGCAAATCTGGACTCGTCTGTGAACAGGACGTTGCACCAATCAGAGACAGTCCAATTGACATGTTGACAACACCACTTTAATTTTGTCCCTCTGGCTTGGACGGTTAGTGGTACACAAAAACGCGGCACTCGGGCGTACAGTCCCTTCACGTGGAACCTTCGGCGCACAGTACTGGCATATTTTGTCTTACCAAGTGCCGCTGCAACCATGGATGTAGCAGTTGTGGAGGTCGCTCGTCGATTCCGCTTGGCTACTATAGCATATACCGATCATCAGAGGGGGTGGTAACCCTTGGACGACCGAGTGCAAGTCTCTGGACAACTGTTAGGTGACAACTGTTAGTTAGATTTGCTCGAAATTTCAACATAATTATACATGTTTTCACTCAGAGAAGCTCCCAATGTCAATATACTTTTCAACTTGAAAACCATTGTACTGCCTATCTTTTCCATGATTATTTCGTATTGAAAGAAGTAAAGCAGTCGCAGTATGTAGCAAAAGTCATATGCTGACCACATCAGACTTTAAAAAAAATGCCTCTTGTAAAAAAACGGTAATTTGTCAACACGCTTCTGTGTCCATGAAAACTAATTCTCCCGTCTTAGCGGAGGTGAATTTTCATTACCTTTTTGTCCAAACAATTTAAAGTTCGACCCATCGGAGGCACTAGCGAAAGAGATCAAGAGCTGGATATATATGTTCTAGGAAATGTTAATGACCCTTGAAATAGCTTTGGAAAACGGATTAGGTCCCGTCAGAAGCGGGGAGCGTTCGGAGTTTTAAAAAATTGGTGGAATTTTTCAAACACAATGCATATGGGTCGTATGAGATAAGTAGAATTGGGAATTAAAATTGCAGGCAAGTCCAGACTTTTCCAATAGGGGTGATTCTACAAAAAATGAGAATATTTACATTTTATAGTGATATATGTATTTTATATTTTAGGGATTTAATAAAGCATTTATACATTTTCCCGCTTCTTTTATATTACTAAAGGGTTCTTCTCCCTGCTCGCTGCGAAAAGGTATAAATTGCTTCTAGTTTCATTTATTAAGGTCGGAGGTATAAATATCCGAAATGTTTACATTTTTCCTAACTCTCCAATCGGCACCCGAACACCACGTCTCCATTCCTCAAATATTACTACAATGCAATAGAATTACAGTAAGAAAATTCTTGATGTGAGCAGCAATTGCCCCTCCTTATAGGATGAAATTGATCCAAAATGATGAAATTAGATGACTGTCTTTAATGAAAAGAGATTTTATTGGCAAATTATTTTAAGAAGAATAATTGACTGAAAACTGATTTTAAGACGCATCATCCGCTGACATCCACACAGATTCAGAGATTAACAAAACATTTAGGCTTTTTCTAGCTTCTTTTATACTACTAGGAGGAGGCTCTTTCCCCTGCTTGCTACGCTTCGCCAACCCCCGTTGAAGGCCCAGACCACACGACCAACCCAAGGGTTTATGGTAACGAATTGTGTGGCCGGTCGCCAACCCCCGTAACTCGCTTCTTCATTACTATTTCTTACTTATAGGATGAAATTGATCAAAAATGACGAAATTAGATAATTGTCTTTAATGAAAAGAGATTCATTTCATTGGCAAAAAATTTTAAGAAGTCTGTTTTGGCTGAAAACTGATTTTAAGACGCATCATCCGCTGACATCCACACAGATTCAGAGATTAACAAAACATTTAGGCTTTTTCTAGCTTCTTTTATACTACTAGGGGGAGGCTCTTTCCCCTGCTTGCTACGCTTCGCCAACCCCCGTAACTCGCTTCTCCATTACTATTTCTTACTTATAGGATGAAATTGATCAAAAATGACGAAATTAGATAATTGTCTTTAATGAAAAGAGATTCATTTTATTGGCAAAAAATTTTAAGAAGTCTGTTTTGGCTGAAAACTGATTTTAAAACGCGTCATCCGCTGACATCCACACAGATTCAGAGATTAACAAAACATTTATGCATTTTCCAGCTTCTTTTATACTACTAGGGAGTGGCTCTTTCCCCTGCTTGCTACGCTTCGCCAACCACCGCAACTCGCTTTTTCATTACTATTTCAAGCGATTTCAAATGAGCTATTTCATGCCAAACTAAAGTTTAAATCTGTAAACGTTTTTCTTCATGTTACCCTGTTATTTCTCTATAAATGTACCAATTTTCTATAAATGTACCAATTTCTCTATAAATGTACCAATTTCTCTATAAATGTACCAGTTTTGTATGATATAGTTTTTGCTGTACGTAATTGAGAAAATCAGTGAACGTGCCGATACAAAAGGACATTTTTTCACTTAATAAGTGCATAAAAAGGTTAAATATCTCGTAAACTACATCGAAATTAAAAACAAGCACACCGTCTTGCAAACTCAACTATGTAGGTACCTGCCTGCAAAAATCCGTGGTCTTGTTATTGTTGGTCTATCCAGGACGCGAACTCGTAGCTCAAAAATTTTGTCTTTGATTTTGACATTAAATATTTCTTAAACTACAATATATATCGAAAAACGGTTTTATTTCAGCGTGTTCTACAAACCTTTCTCTACGAGTGTACAAAATTTTATATTTTGCATATTATCGTGTTTTCGGAACGAAGCAGAGAAACTCGAAGAACGAGAAATTTGTCAAACAGCGGAGGCAGCTACTTTTTTTAATATACGGAGTGTCCCAAAAATATTGAAACGCGCCTTAATTCTTTACCTGTTGGAGATAAATGGCAATGTAAATTGCAAAAATGTTGAAAGTAAGGTAGGAAATAAGACTATGTTAATGAAATAGTCCTTTCGTTCATTTTCAAAAAGTTACACTTTTTGAATTTTTATACGCCCCCTTAGACAAATTAGATCAGAATTTTTTTATTTTTAATGCAACAAGATCATTACAAAAACCGCATGTCTGTATCTTTAAAATCAACTGAATTATGATAAAGAAAAAAATCTGACTTATGCCACTTTTTCGTACCATGTGAAAGGCTGTTTCATCCGTGAAAATAGGGATCATAAACAAATTGATGATGGAAATTGTTTAGATCAAAAATACGTTAATATGTGTCAACATTTTTTATCGCAAAAACATTACACAGACAGAGATCATATGAATCAGTGGTACTCACTACGCGGTTGAGTACCCTATGTATTATCACCCAGTTTTATCATTTTTGTGATATGTCACAAATTTGCATTTCTAATTTGATATATAGTCCCCATTCACAATGTTCAATTTTCAATTAAATATAACTCGCTCACAGATATGCAGGTTTTTTTAATGATCTTGTTGCATTAAAAATAAAAATTTTCTGATTGACCAAATTTTGTCTTAGGGGGTCGAATAAAAATTTAAAAAGTGTAACTTTTTGAAAATGAATGGGAGGACTATTTCATTAACGTAGTCTTATTTCTTACCTTACTTTCAGCATTTTTGCAATTTATATTGCCTACTTATCTCCAACAGATAAAGAATTAAAGGCGTTTCAATCTTTTTGGGACACCCTGCAGAGAGACCGGAGAAATAATTTATTCTTATGGCAGATAAATAACTATTGACATTCAAATACAAAAGTATTACTCAAAGTATATTTTTCCATGAATGGAATTAGTTAGATCCACGTGAATGATGTCACCCAATGTATCGCAAGATGTTACATATGTAAAGTGAACATGTTTCTCAATAGGAAATATTTTTTTTTTTTTTATATAATTTTTTGATATTATGAAAAATGTGAAATATCTCGAGAACGGTTCATGCTAGCGTTCTAAAATTTATGATAATCGTTTTCTAGTGAAAAATTACATAAGGAATGTCTATTTGCGTAATTATATTAGAGGTTTTGATTTTTTGATGATTTTTTCAAAATTTCACTCGAAAATTTAGGAGGATTCTGAACATTCGATTGCGTATAAAAACAATAGGCTTCCAGTATTCATGGATTGTAATTTTTTTTACCGAATTTCGTTCAAGTCGGTCCATTCGTTTGTCCGTTCCGTTATCATCTCCACAGACTCACTGACACACACACACACACACACACACACATCACCTCAAAAATGTTCGCTTCGTGATCAGGGATCCTTGAAACGTGCTCTCCCGTCTAAAACTCGAATTCGACCCCATCACAATACTTTCCTTATACATTATTGTATATAAGAAAAGTAATAAATCAAAAACTAGCAAAATGTCAAATCGATACAATGCACAGAACAAATTGCATCTAACAATGCACAACACTGCTACATAAACCCTCACTCTGTTACAAAACTCATCTATTTGAACTGCAAAAATCGACACGCTGTCAGAATCTCACAGAGCTAAGTACCAAGAGATTATAGGTAAGTGATGAAGGAATTTTAAAGGAATAACAGAAAAGGAGTCGATGTATCTTCAAATAATCCCGTAATCTTGGAGAAAAGGAAGAGGGACGAAGAAGAATAAAAAGTAAGAGAAAAGGAGTTTTAAAATCGGAAATGTCTTGGTTTAATAAATCGTTTTTTAATAAATAAAAACACTTTGTGTAAAGTGTAAGTAAAACTTGAGTTTCGTATTGTGCTGACGAAAGTGCGATTTGTTTGTACATTGTGCCTATAAGGCATTTGTGCGATCTTTAAGGCATTTATGATCTCAAACAACAAATACCAGATAATAGCAATACATTTTGTAAGCGGCAAACAATGTGACCAGTCAGATGGTCGCCAGTGGTTGACATTAAGTGCAAATTTCTCATGAGAGTATTTTATCTCACCACATATCTCAGACGTACTGACCAATCCCAGCAGAAAACATCCCGGGAATGTGGACTAAGGTTTTCAGAAACCCGCTAAAACTGCACGTGCACAACACTTACAAACTCTTGAATCTATTGCGGTTATTAAATCTGTTCTTGAAATCGATGTCGATGCAAACACTTTAGAACTATGTTGGAAAGTGTTTATTGCTTGCTTTTATTTGCTTGTTGAAATAAATAATTATGCAAAGAAAATCAAAGGCGTCTTTAATAAGTAGTACTAGGTTAATGCTTAATTTTTAGGAATTACGTTTATTTACAGGTTAACGGCGAACTGCACAACAGGCGGCTTATATATTAGATACATGATTTTGTACGCAGTTTTACGATCTCGAGCCAAAATTAACCTAATTATTAATGGCTAGTTAAATATTATTTTTACCAAATTTGAGGTCTCGTTAACTAATTCTCACCACACATATTTAAGCACAATTAAAATAAAAATGCAGCGGACAGATATTTCTACAACTCACTGGATTCTCTTCATCAGTGCTAGACAACCAACAAAACCGAAGTAAAAAATCTGATGTGGGCAGCACATGACTTTCCCTGCAGACTTATATTCACGTTCTCTTTATTTTAATTAAATTTAATTCACTTTTAATTCAATTTTCGTTCTCATTTGATAACTGACCTTATTTTCAAAGGAGGCGTAGAGAAAATACGAAAAAACTAAAATATCTCGAGAACGACTAGTCCTCGTGTAATGGGGTTGATCTTATTCTTTTCTTCGTTAAAAAATACGTATTAAATGAACATTTAATGGATACATTTGAGCATACGTAGTTTTTTTATTGTAGATTTTGGCGAATTTTGAGGGCCATTTTGCAAAAAAGGCAGATTATTTTTTTCTGAATTGTACCAAAATCTAATCAGCACCAGGGTGACCCACAAGTGACTTATCTACCGAATTTTGTGAAATTCGGTCCATTAGTATTTCAGCTAGAGTGGATACAAGCTTTTGTGGGCCATTTCGAAAAAAAAAGGCGTGTTCTTTTATCCCGAATTGTACCCAAAGCTAAGCAGCGCCAGATTCGCCCACAAGTGACTTACCTACCAAATTTTATGAAATTCGGTTCATTAGTTTCTTAGTTAGAGTGGATACAATATCTGCACAGACAGACACACACACACACACACACAGACGTGACGCTAAAAATAGTTTTTTCGTATTCTTGAGGTCTCGAAACGTATAGATCCGTCGAAAACTCGAGTTG
Organism: Amaurobius ferox; assembly: GCA_951213105.1. Taxonomy (NCBI): domain Eukaryota; kingdom Metazoa; phylum Arthropoda; class Arachnida; order Araneae; family Amaurobiidae; genus Amaurobius; species Amaurobius ferox. The sequence continues at coordinate 16,174,502 of OX578155.1, read as the reverse complement.
CGATTTTCGGCATGATTCCAATACTTCCCCTATACATTACCATACATTGCAAGGAAAGTAAAAATAATCTAAAATTCTACTGTGTTATGTTCAGTCCCTGTGGCTATAAGTGCGCAAAGATTCACTTTTACAGATCACTGAGAATTTTCTGGAAGGTCTAAAAAGATAAAAAGGTTAGGCAATTATTATACACATGAAATTTAGTACTCTATTAAATTTTCTATTACCCGAATCTTGAATTTATAGAATTATAAATATATACTTAGGTTTGTAATCCTAATTTTTAATTAAATTTCTAATCCTAATTTATAAATTTTAATTAAAGAAAAATTTAGATTTTTATTTAAAAAAAATACTTTAAAATATTAAATTTCTTAATATAAAGAATTTTTAATTTACATTAAATAAATTAATTAAGAGTGCAACCGTAACTGATAGCACTACTATTTGTTAATTATTATATTAAAAATTGTGTTTTTAAATTCATATATTATTCATATATATTCATATATTAATCATATATTTAAATTCAATATTTTTAAATTCATAAATAAAGTGAATAATAATTTTAATATTTTTTTTATTTCCTTAGAGATATTTTTATTAGATTTTTCAGATCATTTGCAATTTTGAATATGCAATTCCACATATGGTTTAAGCAAAGATATAAATCGAGAAATAACCAATATCAAATAAATACTAGATGCTGAGGAAGCACAGAAAATCTGATGTGAGCAGTAGCAAGTGACTTTCCCTACAGACTTAAATTCATTTCCTCTTGATTTCATTTATATTTCATTAAATTGAGTTTAATTGCGCAAATTTATTTGAAATTACACTGCATTTACACTCCGGCAGCTCATCTAGTTGCTCTAAACATTCGAGTGAGGTGGATGGTATGGGTTTTCAACTGAATTTACACTTTTAATTCAATTTTCGTTTTCATTTGGAACTGGACGTATTTGAAAATACGTAAAAAACCTGCGTAGCAAAGAAAGTGAAAAAAATTAAATATGTTTAATAGCGAGTCCTAAAATAATGGGATCGGTTTTATTCAACTCATCGTCAAAAATTACACATAAAACAAACATGTAATGATAGTTCTGAGCAAAACTTAGTCTTTCAATTTAGATTTTGACGATTTTTGCGGGCCATTTCGCAAAAAAAAAAAGGACAAGGTCTTTTTGTCGGAGTAGTACCAAAATCTAATCAGCACCTAGGTAACCCACAAGTGACTTATCAACCGATTCTTTTGAAATTTGGCCAATTAGTTTTTTAGTTAGAGTGGATTCATTCATTGCGCAGACAGACAGACAGACAGACAGACAGACACACAGACAGACAGACACACAGACACACAGACAGACACACAGGCAGACACACACACAGACGTCACGCTAAAAATAATTTTTTCGTATTCTATAGGTCTCGAATTGTGTAGACCCATCGGAAACTCGAGTTGCGATTTTCGACATGATTCCAATACTTTCCCTATACATTACCATGTATTTCAGGGAAAGTAAAAACGCCCAAGTTTGAAAACACACAACTGTGCTACAAGAATAATACTTCAAGTGAAAATATTGGCATACTCTCAGAATCTCATGGGGGCTAAGGAACGGTAGATTACAGGTAAGTAATAGTGGAATTTAAAAAATAAAAAGTATACGATTTATCTTCTACAATCCCGTTTATCTAACAAAATAAAAAGAGAAAGAAATTGAACAGGTAAAAAAAACATTTTTATTTTCTGATATTATAATATAGAACATGCGGGTTTTCAAACTTTTTTGCTTACGGGAACGCTTTTTTCTTTCTTTAGAATTCTACAAATTGCTGGCCTATTTCCTTTTCTTTTTTTTTCTTTCATTTACAAATTTGAAATACTTATAGGGAAAATTTGAGCAACGTATTTAAACACAAATGGAATAATAATGCCGCATGCGGCTGTTTCGAGGATATGCTGGATCTCCTTCATCAGTGCGAGAGAACCAACAAACCCGAAATCCTAAGGAGGAATGTGGGCGAAAAGCAGAAGCTTTTTACCTTCCCTGCAATACCCATGCAATAATGTATAGGGAAAGTGCCCAGATAGGAACTCAAGTTTTAGACGGATCTACGCGTTTCGAAATCTCTAGAATACGGAAAAACTATTTTTAGCATAACGTCTGTGTGTCTGTCTGTCTGTGCAGATTTTGTATCCACTCTAGCTAAAAAACTAATTGACCGAATTTCATAAAATTTGGTATTTAAATCATTTGTGGGCGAATCTGGTGCTGATTAGTTTTGGATACGATTCGGGATGAAAGAACCCGCCTTTTTTTGCGAAATGACCCGTAAAAGTTTGTATCCATTCTAGCTGAAAATCTAATGGACCGAATTTCACAAAATTCGGTAGATATGTCCTTTGTGGGTTACCCTGGTGCTGATTAGATTTTGGTACGATTCGGAAAAAAATATCCTGCCTTTTTTTGCAAAATGGCCTTCAAAAATCGTCAAAATCTAAAATAAAAAACTACGTATGCTCAAATATATCCATTAAATGCTTGTTTTATACATAATTTTTAAAGAAGAAAGGAATAAGGCCAACCCCATTGCACTAGGACTAGCCGTTCTCGAGATATTTTAGTTTTTTCGTATTTTCTCCACGCCACCTTCTAAAATAAGTCCAGTTACCAAATGAGAACGAAAATTGAATTAAAAGTGAATTAAATTTAATTAAAATAAAGATAACGTGGATATAAGTCTGTAGGGAAAGTCATGTGCTGCCCACATCAGATTTTTCCTTTCGTGCCCATTCCTCTTTTGTATTGTTGCAAACCTGGCGTCCCCTGTCTTATCTTTCGTTTCTATCACAGGCCAAACGGTGCCATCGACTTGTTTTTCCCAGAAGACAGCGGCACGAACCTTCTTTCCCTGACGTCACTCTATGGTTGCAAGACTTTTGAGTCAGAAGAAGAGCTGCCAGATTTGGCGATTTATCGCCAATTTGGCGACTTTCGAAACGTTCCAGAAACTTCACGAAATAACGATTAGTCTAGGAGATATTAGATAATTCTGGAAATGTCTACAGAGGGATTTCCAGAAGTTTCTAAGTTTCTATAGAGAGAAACTGTAAAAAGGACTTATCACTCCGTTGGAGTTCAGGTGACGAATTGGCAATATACGAGCTACAATGAACTGTGACTTTTGTGAATGTTTTGAGAATAGTCGCTGTTGTTTTGTGAAATTATTTTCGTCAGTATTTTGAGAATATTTTCGCTTATTCTGTGAAATGAGTGGAGCATTTAAGTGCTGCTTGATTGTATATTGTTCCTGTTTACTTTGTGCTTGTGAATAAACGCAAGTTATCCAGAAACCTGGACTTGCTCTTGTATCCTGTGTATACACCAACGATCCTAGAGGTTTATAACAGTATACAGGGTGTCCCAAAAAGATTGGAACGCGCTTTAATCCTTTACCTGTTGGAGATATGTGGGTAATGTAAATTGCAAAAATGTTGAAAGTAAGGTTGGAAATAAGACTACGTTAATGAAATAGCCCTCCCATTCATTTTCAAAAAGTTACACTTTTTAAATTTTTATACGACCCCCCTTACACAAATTGGGTCAATCAGAAAATTTTTATCTTTAATGCAACAAGAACATTTAAAAAACGCATATCTGTATCTTTAAAATCAACTGAATTATGATAAAGGAAGAAATCTGACTTAGGCCACTTTTCCGTACCATGGGAAAGGCTGTTTCATCAGTGAAAATAGGAATCATAAACAAATCGACGATGGAAATTGTTTAGATAAAAAAAAGTACTTAAAAGTACTTCATTATTGAAAAAGTACTTAATTATTGAAAAGTACTTAAGAATCCGTGATTGCATCGTGATCCTACGCGGAATTCGCAAAAATACTTCCTATGTATTATCATCTAGTTTTATCTTTTCTGTGATATGTCACACATTTACATTTCTAATTTGATATAAGGTCCCCATTCACAATGTTCAATTTCCAATTAAATATAACTTGCTCAATTTTAGAGATACATATATGCGGTTTCTTTTAATGTACATTAAAAATATAAATTTTCTGATTGACCCAATTTATCTAAGGGGGTCGTATAAAAATTTAAAAAATGTAACTTTTTGAAAATGAATCGGAGGACTATTTCATTAACGTTGTCCTATTTCCTACCTTACTTTCAACATTTTTGCAATTTTCATTGCCCACATACCAACAGGTAAAGAATTAAAGCGCGTTTCAATCATTTCGGGACACACTGTATATGTTTTGTATATCCTTTCCTGTACAGAAATTATTGATGTTATAAGCTGAAGGCTGTTTCGAAGAAACGCTGGATCCCCCTTTGTTAGCACAAGGGAGCCAACAAACCCAAAGCCAAAAAGACGAAATGGGCACAAAATGAAGAAACAGGTTAATTCAACAATACCGTTCGACCAGCTGAGGGTTTGCGAAATATAGAATGGAGGACCTAGAAGACCACGGCACTTAGAAGAATTCCGCTTAGCTTTCGCAGAAGCCAAGCGGAATGCCAAACGACTGTGTTCCTCCGATTTATGTACCCCCAAGAAGGATAGATCAGGGCTACAAAACTACGATCACCACCCTCAAGGAGTGGGCCCTCCCCGGGGGAGAGAAAATGAAGAAGCAGAGGGGTTTATATACCAAAGTCATGAATTAGTGAACCAATCCAAAACGAAAAGTGATACGTAAGATTAATATGCGCCAAAACACAGTAGAAATATTCAAACAAGACAAGTCCGAACAAAAGACCCTTAACAAGATGCAAAAGAAATCAAAAGGGCCCCAAAAGCTAAGATAGTGAACAAAAATAAATGAAAGAATTATATAGCACTCTGTTAAATCGAAAGCAACACTGCACAAATCATTAACTACATTACTAGAATTTTTTTTTATAATAAATAAATTTCTGGAATTTTTCTGGATATATTATATTTACTTATTGAGTTGAAATACTTGTAAAATAAAAGACGATCTCTGCCTGTCTGTCTGCGTCGTCTGTAACGTAAAATCGAAGCATTAGACTCCTGTGAAATACGGTACAGAGGTGCTTCACGTCTCATGTTGACACGGCTCGCCGAAATTTTTTTTATTTGAATTAGTTTCGTTATTTTACGTTGAAACGAAATTTTGAACGATAAATCGATTCTTTGATGATAACAGAGTTGATTATAACACAGAGAGAGAGAGAAATATTACAACAAAGTATCCATCCTGACATCATCGGAAAGATGCTCTTTCGAACGATTTCCGAACCGAATTTGTAGTATAATTAATTCATATTTATTTTTAAATACATCAAAATGTACACATTTTACTTTCCCTGCAATATATGGTAATGTATAGGGAAAGTATTGGAATCGTGCCGAAAATCGCAACTCAAGTTTTCGACGGATCTACACGATTTTACACATCTAGAATATGAAAAAACCATTTTTAGCGTGACGTTTGTGTGTGTGTGTGTCTGTCTGTCTATGCAATGTACGCATCCACTCTAACTAAAGCGATTTCAAAATTCCATTTTGTTCCATTACATTCGGCAAAGTTTAATTTCGTTTTCGATTCAGAATTATATTCTTGTTTTTATTCCAAATTCATAAATCGCCAAATGATTCCCTTCGACCCCTGGAGTCTTTCTCTCTGTGCCGATAACCCTCAGCGTTATGATACACTTCTTACGCTTCGAGCGTTAACCCTGATGTGCATTTCATATTGAAATGTACTGGTGCTATTTTATATAACTTCACACGAGAGCGCACTTACACTAACGACGCCCGCTTATGAAAAATGGGATTAGTTCAGTTGGCGATGAATTCCTGAGTAGACGCTTTTTGCCCTCGGGGCAAGAATGAAATACTTTTGTTCTAAATTAATAACTGCGTAAGATAAAAATGTACATGAAAGTAAATATGTAATGTCACGAGAATTATATTTTGTACGAGTCTGTCTGTAATTCCGGTTTCGAACGTATTCTCGGTGTGTTTCGTTCTCATAAGAATGTATACGCCCATCCTCAGAGCGCCATGAAAAATATGAAGTTGTCCAATATATGCACTGTACGAGTAATTTAAGATCCAGTGCTTTCAAATAAAAGGAAAGTTCAAAAGTTCATTGGACTCATCATTTGAACCTTCACACCTCGCCATCTCAGCATATGACGAATCCGGATCTTCCCGTATTTGACAGCCATCGACAGCCAACGGCATTCTTCGTATTAACCCATCGTATCTCCGACTCGCCCGCCTGCATCACCTCAGCTCCTTCCCCATCTCAGCTGTGACGTTCGACGACTCGTCCTGCTGTCCAGACACGGAGATCGGTAACACAATCCTTTCGTTTCTTCTGCGCATCTCCGTATCGCCCGTCGGCAGTGTTTGAGCTCAACATCTTGAATCACCCCTGATCACAAACCTGTTTGAGTTCCCATGAGCGGGAACCCAACGGATTTTGGTACCATTCGGAATAAAAGACCCGCCTTTTTTTGTGAAAAGGCCTGCAAAAATTGCCGTTATCCAATCTAGCTAAAAAACTAATGAAACAAATTTTACAAAATTTGGTAAATAAGTCACTTGTGGGTTACTCTGGCGCTGATTAGATTTTGATACGATTCGGAATAAAATAACTATACTGGAATATATCGATTAAATGATTGTTGTACACGTAATTTTTGACGATGAAATGAACAAGACCAACTCATTATACTAGGACTAGCCGTTCTCGAGATAATTTAGTTTTTTTCGCATTACTGCTTCGTCACCTTTGAAAATAAGTCCAGTAACCAAAAGAAAACATAAATTAAATTAAAAGTGCAAATTAAGTGTAATTTAAAAAAATCTGATGTGGGCAATACATGACTTTCCTTATATAATGTAAGGAATTTACTACTTTTACAGTAAAAAAAATAGGTTTTTCTTATAGTAGATACTAATATTCTTTCCAAGATATTGAATTTTCAACAATTAGTCGTCATTTTCATTGATTTAGCGTCATTTTTATCCATTTGGCGAGATTTTCGTTAATTTGGAAAAATTTTAAAAAGTCGCCAAGTAGGAGACATTCCACCAAATCCGTCGCCAAAATCTCGCCAAGCGTTATGGACGAAGAAATAAGTTATTCTTACAGCAGATAAATGACTATTGGCATTCAAATAAAAAATATTACTTAAAGTATCTTTTTTCATGAATGGAACGAGCTAGATCCACGAGAATGATGTCACCCAATTTATCGGATGATATTACATATGAAAAGTGAACATGTTTCTCAATAGGAAATATTTTTTTTTATTTTATATGACTTTTTGATAATTTTTTTGAGAAATGTACAATATCTCGAGAACGGTTCATGCTAGCGTTCTAAAATTTATGTCACTCGTTTTCTAATGAAAAATTACATAAGAAATGTCTATTTGCGTAACTTTATTAGCGGTTTTGATTTTTTGACGATTTTTTCAAAATTTCATTCGAAAATTTAGGGGGGTTCTGAACACTCGATTGCGTATAAAAACAATAGGCGTCCAGTGTTTACGGATTGTGATTTTTGTACCAAATTTTGTTCGAATCAGTCCATTCGTTCGTCAGTTATCGCCTCCACAGACTCACTGACACTCACACACACACACACACATACTTTCACACACACACACACACACAGACATCACTTCAAAAATGTTTTATTCGTGATCAGGGATGCTTGAAACGTGCTCTCCGGTCGAAAACTCGAATTCGAATTTTCGACCCCGTCACAATACTTTCCTTATACATTATGTATATAAGGAAAGTAATAATTATGGGTGTTACTTCGTGCAATTAAACTCAATTTAATGAATTATTGAAGAACTAAAAATCTAATGGACTAAGAGAACGTGAATATGAGTCTGCAGAGAAAGTCATATACTGCCCACATCAGATATTTTATTTTCTTATTTTGTCGCGTCCGAAAATAAAAGACTAGTACAATTCTATAGTTTGATAAAAATATGGGTGTATGTCTTTCATTCTGAAAAAAAAATTAAAAACTAGGAATTACTCTATTTTCTGATTTTATGTTAATTTTTAAACGAAAGTGTAAAAATTGATATTTTTTAAGGGGTTCTTTCTCCGGTAGTAGTAGACGTTTGTGCGCATGTCCATCAGATTGTGAAGTGGAACTACGCATGCGCTGAAACTAATAAACTATTTGTACTGAAACGAACGATGGGAATTATTTTGATTCGAAATAGGCGATTTGGAAATTAAGTGACGATATCTGTATTTTATTTATGTTGCGGACTTGGCTTATTTAGGAGAATGTTGGGTAATTCGTTCTAGTACTATAAGTACCGAGTAAGTTCTACAACCGCTTTATTTCAATCTGGCCAAGTCACTTTTTTATAGCTAGATTTAACCTTATCACTCATTGAGCTTTCCTTACAAAGATATTGAGGGGCTTAAGGGCATTTAAATAATATTATAAAAATCGAATATGCGTATTCTAATCAAGAGAATGGCTAAATATTCTATCAAGGTCAAGTTCTGTACACGCTGTATCTATACCTAAAATTTTATACAGCTTGGTGCAAATTACCGGATCCAAACCTCTTTAACATGCACATATAATCAATCGGATGCCATTCAAAATGTGTTCAAAATATGTTCAGAATATCTGCAAATGCGCATTTCCACCAAAATCCGGTATTTGAAAATTTTTAGGAAAACAATATTAATGGAAGTCAAAAAATAAATAGAAGTCAAATATAAATGGAAGTCTAAGTTCTTTTCGGAGAATTCAACAGGGAATGAAAACTTTTACATAACAAACAGTTTTGTTTCCCTGCCCTTTTTTTACATGCAGTTACCATAGAGACCAGTTTGTTAGTCCCTGAGGCTATAAAAAAGAGTAAGTGGTTATTAATGATTAAACAGAGGAAAAAAATTGTTGGTTTTTGTTTAGATCTTGCAGACGATAATTGCTATTCCGTATCTTGCCATACGGTTTTATTCTGAGGCATAAGATAAGATAAACAGAATTAATTTTGCACATTTTAAAAGAAATAGTTATTATAATTGTATAGGGAGTGATTAAATGGAGAGGGTGTGCTGGTTTTAACAGTTCTTTCCTTCTTTGTAATTACAATGGTGTTTTAGTTTTTGAATATGAAATACATAACTAAATGCATTTTGCACAAGAAAGATCAATCATGCATAAAGCAATGAGTATGAAACACTTTACAACTGAATTACAATTTTATTTAAACATCTCTCAAATACGATACATTCAACGCTGATATACACTCATTGCCATAAAAATTTGTGCACTAAGAAATAATTGTGGAATCGTAACGAAGCTTGACATGACGGTACATGTCAGGCAGATATGCAAATGATTAGAAATACAGCTTGACTGCGCATTAAGTAATGCTACCAGAGGGCGTTGAACATCGTTCCCCCCGGTGCAGAAAAAAAGGTACGCAGAGATTTTTGCCGGTACTTATTCTGTTGCAGAGGGACGCTTTTCCATTAGGGATGCCGTTAAGCCGCCATCGAAGACAATATGATCAGCTGCCAGAGTTCAAGAGAGGAAGAATCATCGGGATGATGGAAGCCGGGGGGTCAGTTCGACCAGTAGCCCGCCATCTAGGCCGTTCTGACTTTACTAACATAGAGTTTCGTCCAGAACAGAGCACCAGGCGCGAAGCGCCTTTAATCTCCGATCTCTAGGTGTGGTTCTTATCTTCATACTGTGACATTATTTCATTGGCCCATAGTTGGAGGTTCGAGGTTTTTGATTTACTGTTTTTATTATTTGACCTAGCTCCTAGTATGCCAGTTTGTTGCACATTTAGAGTTTAAGCAGTTTGGGGGGGTTGATGCAGATCTGAGGGTAACCTAGCATTTTAGCAGTTTATGATTTAAGACATTTTGTAGAAAAGCAAAAATCGCGAGTTTCATTTAATATCAACTGATTAAAGTGGGACGTCCCTAGTACCGAATATCAAAGTTAAGTACCGAGCGGGGTCTCGTAAGAGACCCCGCTCGGTCCAGTGGACGAGAGAGGTCGCATTCACGGCGACCAGGCTCAGGATGCCTTCCGCAGACAAATAGCCGAGAAGACCGTCACATCAACCGACACGCACGCACAGCGCCAACTACATCATTGTCCGCCATCCGGACACAGGCAGCACCTTCACTATAGGCCCCTGCGTCCGTCCTTAACATCGCAAAGCGCCTGGCTGAAGGACATTTGGTATCGCGGCACCCATTACGGGTGTTGCCAATGACACCCAATCACCGTCACCCCCGTTTGGAGTGGTGTCACGTTCGATGGGATTGGACAGCAGCCGAATGGAACCAGGTCGTCTTCAGCGACGAATCGAGATTCAATTTGGGCATTACTGACAATCATGTACGTGGAGGCATCGTGATGAACTCCTCAATGCTGCCTTCGATTTAGAGCGGCACACCCGTTCCACAGCTGGTGTGAACGTATGGGGTGCCATCGCATACAATACCCTGTCACCTCTAATATTGATCCACGGAACCATGACAGCCCAGCGGTAAGTTCGTGGCATCCTTCTGACACATGTGTTGCCACTCATGACAGGACTCCCAGGAGGTATTTTTCAACAAGACAATGCTCGTCCACACACAGCAAGGATGTAACAGGAATACCTCCGCCACATTACCACCCTTCCCTGGCCTGCCAGACCCCCAGATTTTCCAACAATCAAGCATGTCTGGGATCACTTGGGACTGCAAGTTGGACAGCCTACGAGTTTGGTGGAACTAGAGGCGCGTTTGCAACAACTGTTTAATGACATGACGCAAGACACAATACAGGACCTGTATGCCTCAATGATCGCCCGTATCGCATTGCGTATTCACGCTAGAGGTGGACCAACAGGGCACTAGAACCTCCATTCATTTGTAGTTTTTCCTGTAATAAATTAACCTTTTGCTTTGATTATTGCATCACTTACTTATATCAACGTTGCACTCGCATATATAAAATTTCGTTCGATTTTGACAACTCTTTCTTGGTGCGCAAATTTTTATGGCAATGAGTGTATTTTAAATTATCCCAGTACTACAGTAATTTATTATATTTGAAAACTTAAAATTTCATCGAAAAAAATTAACTTTATTCAAATGACGTCATCGAAAATATAAATCGTCTCTCTATGTAAAAACAATGAATATTTTATTCATATTACTTTTATTCCAGGCTCCAGAGCTAAACAATTTTGACTAAAAATTTTCAGTAATTCTTATACAACTCATCCTGCAATCACTTGTTTACATTCTGCATCCATAAAAATCAAGCTTCGTTGTAGAAATAATCAAAGTTTGATGATCATTTAAAATGAAAAATATTGTAATTGTGTTGACGCAGAATATCGATGCACAAAAAATACTCAAAAATAAAACTGTTTTAGAACGGATGCCACACTAAATATAAGTTAGAAAGAACTTTAAAAATCACGATTTTAACACTGGGAAAAAAGTTGGATGCCATATTTTATTTTGAAGTAAGTCACGTGATCTCTTCATATAATATGGGTGTCATTATTACTTTAATTTTTATTTAAATAACTACCGAATTTTTTTTTATATATTTTATGAGATAATTTAAAAATTTTCTGAAATTTTCGAAGTAATTTGTGAATTTTAACTTTGCTTAAAAACTGTTTCAAAAATTAGGTCTCATAGGGTTCAATCCAAAACTAATTGGCTGATATTACTCATTTACATCCCCATATGTTCCTCTTAAAGTCTGAACAACATACTAAAATTTCATTTCGATAAAGTCATTTTTACGGCAGTTATCGTATGGACAGGCAGAATAAACAAAGTCATAAACACTTTTCAACTTTGTTGGAAAGTGTTAATAATAGAGGAAAATGTTTGCATGTAATGAGAAATCTAAGCCTCATACAACGGTTGAATTCGGCATACAGGAACACGAAGACCCAAGAAGGTGTATATCGGCGTTGTTTTTTCTTTAATTCGAATTCGTTTTTTTAGTTATTTTTATGTTTTAAGTCCGCTTTGCACACAAATCAGTTCTTTGTCGACCAAAAATTTTATCACAGAGTTTTCACTTTGATACTATCAGAGATATCAAAGGACACTTCAAAAAACAAATATTAGCACAGTTCTGCAGTTTGGCTTAAAAGTTCCGTAAATATCTTTAAATTCTAAATAAAAATATCTGATGTGGGCAGTCCATGACTTTCCCTGCAGACTCAAATTCATTTTTTCTTTATTTCTTTAATAATTCATTAAATTCAATTGCCCAAAATTCCACTAAATTTGTATTTTTAATTCAATATCTATTTTTATTTGGTAATTGGACATTTTTCCAAAGGCGGCATAATAAAACGCGAAAATTTTCAGATATCCCGGAAACGGTTAGTTCTAGAGTACTGAAGTTGTTCTTTTTCTTTTCCTCGTCAAAAATTACGTATAAAACAAGTACTTAATTGATACATTTGAAGATACGTAGTCTTCTTTTCAGACTTTGGTAATTTTTGTGAGCGATTTCGTAAAACAAGGCAAGTTGTTCTTCTCTGAATCGTACCAAAATCAAATCAGCACCAGAGTATTCCACGAGTAATTTATCTACCAATTTTTGTGAAATTTGGTCAATTAGTATTTCAGTATTCTAGAGTGGAAAAATGAAATTGAGGACCCTTTTTCAAAAAAAGGTAAGTTTTCTTTTTACCGAATTGTACCAAAAACTAATTAGCGCCAGGGTCACACACAAGTGACCTACCTACCAATTTTTATGAAATTCGATCCTATTGGTTTTTGAGTTAGAGTGGATGCATACATTGCACAGACAGACACACAGACTCACAGACAGACACACACACACAGATGTCACGCTAAAAATAGTTTTTTCGTATTCTAGAAGTCCCAAAGCGTGTAGATCCCTCGAAAACTCGAGTCACGATTTTCGGCATAAATTCCAATACCTTCCCTATACATTACCATGTATTGCAGTGAAAGTAAAAAATGATTTATAATTTAATCTTGCCAAAATAAAAAAAATCCGATGTGGGCAGCACATGACATTCCTTATATAATGCAATGAATTTACTATTTCTACTGTAAGAAAAATAGATTATTCTTATAGTCGATACTTACGTTATTTCCAAATTATTGAATTTTGGTTAATTAGTCGTCATTTTTATTGATTTAGCGCCATTTTTATCCATTTGGTGAGATTTTTACTAATTTGGCAACATTTAAAAAGTCGCCAAGTTGACGACATTCCGCCAAATTTGTCGCCAAAATCTCGCACAGCGGTATGAACGGAGAAATAAGTTACTCGTTTAGCATATAATTGATTATTGGCGTTCGAATACAAATGTATTACTCAAAGTATCTTTTCTCATGAATGGAACAAGCTAGATCCACGAGACTGATATCACCAAATTTATCGCATGATATTACATATGAAAAGTGAACATGTTTCTCAACAGTTAATATTTTTTATTAATTTATGGGATGTCTTGATAAATTTATTTGAAAAATGTACAATAACTCGAATACGGTTCATGCTAGCGTTCTAAAGTCTATGTTAATCGTTTTCAAAGGAAAAATTACATAAGAAATACTTATTTGTGTAACTTTATTAAAGGTTTTGATTTTTTGATGATTTTTTCAAAATTTCACTCGAAACTTTAGGAGGTTCTGAACATTCGATTGCGTTTAAAAGCAATAGGCTTCCAGTATTCACAGATTGTAATTTTTGTACCAAATTTCATTCGAATCGCTTCATTTGTTCGTGATATATCGTGTCCACAGACTCACTGACACACACACAAACATCACCTCAAAAATGACTGATTCGTGATCAGGGATACTTGAAACGTGCTCTCCCGTACCAAATTTCATTCGAATAGCTTCATTCGTTCGTGAGATATCGTCTCCACAGTCTCACTGACACACACACACAGACATCACCTCAATGTTCGATTCGTGATCAGGAATGCTTGAAACGTGCCGTCGAAAACTCGAATTCGAATTTTCGATCCCGTCACAATACTTTCCGTATACATTATGTATATAAGGAAAGTAATAATATGTCTGGAAAACACGTCAATTACCACTGTAATATTTTACTTTATGAATCCCTTTTTATTAACACTTTACAACAAAGTTGAAAAGTATTTATGGCTTTGTTTATTCTGTCTGTCTGTCTGTCTGTCCGTTAGCACGATAACTGTCGCAAAAATAAATAAATGAAGAACATCATCCAATTAGTTTTGGGTTGAACCCGGGTTGAAAAAATAAAATACATTGAGACCTATGGGAACTAATTTTTCAAACATTTTTTAAAAGGATTTAAAATTCACAAATTGTTTCGAAAATTTTAGGTAATATTCAAATTGTTCCATAAAATATATACAAAAAAATTCAGCGAAATATATTCAGTAGTTTTTTAAATACAAATTAAAATAATAATTACACCTCTTATATGAAACGATCACGTGACCATGAAATGAAAAGATCACATGACCCACTTCAAAATGATATATGGCATCCATCTTGTTTCAAAATCGTGATTTTTTAATTTCTTTTTAATTCATATTGAGTGTTGTATCCGTCCTAAAACCACTTTATTTTTGCTTAAATTCTGTGCATCTACATACTGAAACAACGCAAATACAATATATTTGAGTTTAAATGATTATTCAAATTTGATTATTTCTACAACGAAGCCTATTTTTCACTTATGTAAAATGTAAACAGCAAAATATGTAGAATGAGTTGTATTAAAATTGCTGTATTTCTTTAACACAGAATAATTTAGCCCATGGAGTCTGCATGGCTGATATAAATGAAATATTAATTGATTTTATAAAGAGAAGGACGATTTTTTTCGATGAAGTTTTAATCATAGAGTTTAATTACTTGTAGCTCCGTCGTCTTAATATTTAAATAAAATAAATTATTATAGTATTGTGATGAAGGAAATGAAATGAATGGGAGAAAGTTATGAATGAAATGCTGTTTTTATACAGAGATCCAGGCGTGCTATTTTTTCTATGACGTCATTTGAATTAATTTCAGTTGTTTTCGATGAAGTTTTCAAATATAATAAATTATCGTAGTATTATGATAGTTTTAAAAATATTACAGTGGAATGTATCGCATTTTAGAGATATTTAAACCAGGCAATTTATATTTCAATGCCGTCATTTGAATGAAGTTCATTTTTTTCAATGAAGGTTTAAGTTTTCAAATATAATAAATTAATGTAGTATTGTGATAAGTTTTAAATTATTACCGAGGAATGTATTGCATTTTAGACTTTTTTAAATAAAATTGCATTGAAGTTGGAAAGTGTTTCATAATCAATGCTTTAAGCATTATTGATCTTTCTTGTTTATCTTTAAAGTAATTTTATTTGCAATTTTGATCCCATTTAGAACCTCAGTTGCTCTTGGTATCTCGTTCTCGACTCATTGCGTGTTAAACCCTTGTATAATTTTCCTGATATATAGTACATTTTTCTTTACTTACGACGACAGGTTTATTGGTCGGCCTGTATTTTACGATCTCTTATCATGTATGTATTTTGTAATTACATTATGTTTTTTAACTGTATCGATTTTGAAATGATTAATATGCAAATCTTGTCTCGCGGAGAGAGATGTGACCTGTATATTAAAATATATGTTCGTCACCTATAACTTACCATTGATAAAGGACGTAATATCCGACAGCGTTCTAGTTGTGTAATTTTCACTTTCCTTATATACAATAATGTATAAGGAAAGTATTGTGACGGGGTCGAAAATTCGAATTCAAGTTTTCGACGGAAGAGCACGTTTCAAGCAACCCTGATCACGAATCGAACATTTGTGAAGTAATGTCTGTGTGTGTGTGAGTCTGTGTGTGTCAGTGAGTCTGTGGAGACGATAACTGACGAATGAACCGATTAGAACGAAAGACCGAGACTCATTTCAATGAAATATGGAAGTAAGTAATTAAGATTATTTATGGATCGTGCTTTTATTGCAGATATTAGTATCCATGGATTGGTTTGGCACATTTTACTCGTAATGGCGTCCCCAAAAAAATATTTAAGAAAGTTGGAACATAAAAATTTCGCAGAACTCTAGTTTACTCATGATGAGCTTTAAACCCTTAAATCTATATAAATAAAATTGAAAATATGTCTATGTATTTGTTTGTTTGTTTGTCTCTTGAGATATTGCACATTTTTCAAAAAAATTATCAAAATGTCATATAAGATAAAAAAAAAATATTTCCTATTGAGAACCATGTTCATTTTTCATATGTAATACCATACAATAAATTTGGTGACATCATTCTCGTGGATATAACTCGTTCCATTCATGAAAAAGATACTTTGAGTAATACTTTTGTATTTCAACGCCAATAGTCATTTATCTGCTATAAGAATAATTTATTTCCCCGTCCATACCGTTTGGAGAGATTTTGGCTACGAATTTGGCGGAATGGCGTCAACTTAGCGACCTTTTGAAATGTTGCGAAATTAATGGAAATCTAGCCAAATGGATAAAAATGACGCTAAATCAATGAAAATGACGACTCATTGACTAAAATTCAATATCTTGGAAAGAATATAAATATCTACTATAAGAAAAACCTATTTTTTTCTGTAAAAGTAGTAAATTCATTGCATTATATAAGGAAAGCCCACATCAGATTTTTTATGTTCGTCATTAATGCTGTGTCATTAAAGCCATAAAATTAATCTTGTCAAACCTTGTGTTTGCCATTTAAAAATTTCGCGAGATTTTACGAAATGTTTTTAAGGTTCCGCCAAACAAGAAAGGTTGGGAATCACTGGTGTACACCGTAGGTTTCACATTTAATGACTACTGCCATTAAGAACGCAGAATACTTTAATTCTATATTTTATTCTATAGAATATCTAATACTTTCATTCTATAGAATACTTTAATTCTACTTGGTCAAAAACATTTTGATTTTTTTCCCATTCTTATTCGTTGTCTAACGGATTCTGTTCTATTTTATATACTCCATATTTCTTTTTACTTTCCTTATATACATAATGTATAAGGAAAGTATTATGACGGGGTCGAAAATTCGAATTCGAGTTTTTGACGGGAGAGTACGTTTCAAGCATCACTGATTACGAATCAAACATTTTTGAGGTGATGTCTGTGTGTGTGTGTGTGTGTGTCAGTGAGTCTGTGGAGACGATATCTCATGAACGAATGGAGGGATTCGAATGATATTTGGTACAAAAATCACAATCCGTGAATACTGGAAGCATATTGTTTTTAAACGTAATCGAATGTTCAGAACCCCCCTAAATTTTCGAGTGAATTTTTTAAAAAATCGTCAAAAAATCAAAACCTCTAATACAGTTACGCAAATAGACATTTCTTATATAATTTTTCATTAGAAAACGATTGACATAAATTTTAGAACGAAATTTGGCATCAACCTTTCTCGAGATATTGCACATTTTTCAAATAAATTATCATAAAATCATATAAAATAAAAAAAAATATTTCCTATTGAGAAACACGTTCACTTTTCAAATGTAATACCATGCGATAGATTAAGTGACATCATTCTCGTGGATCTAGCTCGTTCCATTCATGAAAAAAAACTACTTTGGGGAATACTTTTGTATTTGAACGCTAATAGTCATTTATCTGCTATAAGAATAACTTATATCTCCGTTCATAACGCTTGGCGAGATTTTGGCGACAAGTTTGGTGGAATGTGGCCAACTTGGCTACTTTTTGAAATTT
This sequence comes from Amaurobius ferox, assembly GCA_951213105.1. NCBI lineage: Eukaryota > Metazoa > Arthropoda > Arachnida > Araneae > Amaurobiidae > Amaurobius > Amaurobius ferox. The sequence continues at coordinate 16,156,704 of OX578155.1, read as the reverse complement.
TGCTAAAGTAACGGAAAACTCGCCAAATGGATAAAAATAACGCTAAATCAATTAAAATGCTCATTGACGAAAATTCAATATCTTGGAGAGAATATAAATATCTACTATATAAATAATCTAATTTTTTTTTACTGTAAAAAAAGTAAATTTATTGCATTATATAAGGAAAGTCATGTGCTGCCCACATCAGATTTTTTATTATATGACATTTTGCCATTTCTGTATCTTATGTGGTTCAATTTCTATGATATATTCCCATTTCTTTGTACAATTCTATATTGTGAATATCCCTAATATATTTCAATAAATTTCAAGATCATTCTGTGGGAAAATGTTCAAAACACAGATCATATAAATCGAAAAAATGGCCGTTACTTATATATACGACTTAGCTAAACAAATGGTTCTGCGTACATACTGTCAAAAGCAATATTTTAGAGACATGATTTTAACTTATCGTTGCTATAAAAGTCAACATATGGTTCAAGATTGGAATTTTTGTTACCGCAATAAATTTTAAAGTGTTAATGAAAAATTAATAAACATGATTTAAAGAAAGAAAAATTAAAAAATAATTGAAAAAAATCTGGAGGTTATGTTTCAACTCAAAATTATCATTCTCCATTTATTGAATAGATTAAAATTTTCGCTCGAATTTAAAAAATTCTATCTAGTTCTAGATTTTTTTTATAACAAAGCCAAATATAAAGTTTTGTGAAAAATTTTTAATACTTGTGACTGCTATAGTAGACACAAGATATCGACTACAGACAGATAGACGTACATCTCTCCAAAAATAGTCAAAACGTGTTCAGAATGTCTTAAAACATATATTGGCATCAAATCTCGAAATCGAAAATTTTCGTGAAAACAATACTTGCTCAATACTAATTATAAGAAAGTCAAAATACTGATATATATATATATATATATATATATATATATATATATATATATACGTATATATATATATATATATATATGTATATATATATATATATGTATATATATATATATATATATTTTCCAAAAAGAATACCTAAGTACAGAAAAGCAAAAGATGAATGTGAAAAACGAAAAGTATCACAAGTGGCCGGGGGGAGTTGTGACCCCCACTCTCCGGTTGAGCAATGCTTTATGCCATGGCGACACTCCCGGAAGCCGATACTTATACATGGAATGGCCTTAATACCATCAATAATGGTCTTAATACCATCATAAACGATGGTTTATTTCATGTAAAATGTATAAAACTTAATTTGCAACAACATAAGACAAATATGAAACATTATTAAATGGGATTTGGATGCACAAAAATAATCTCCTTTGTAAAGATAAATGAGACAAATCACTCATTCCAGCAAAGACCGAAAAATAAATTTCCGTCAGCAGAAAAATGCTCACGAGTTCTAGTTAAATAGGCGTTGTGAAACCGGAATGGATAGAAAATAATCTAAAACAATGAAAACAAGAAATTTATGAGAGAGCTTTTGCCAAATGGTGCGTAAACATTATTTTCGACTGAATTATTACGCATTTTTATTCTATTTTGCAAACTTATTTCGTACAGTCATAAGAATTTTCGGAAAACCAAACGTTACATTTCCAGTCCTTAGTAAACCCTTCCACCTGGTCCAAAATTCATGACTGAATCTATATCAGTCATCGTCTAATCCTTATCTATAACTAATTTTGAAAAAAAAGTTGATATTTCAAGGGAAATTTTTGAACTGTAAGTGAGAAAGAAAAGAACTGAAATTCTTGGTGGATATCCCTACGTCCTAAGGAACTAGGACGTAGGGATACGTCGTAATTTTAAATACATCCTAATTTTACATACGTCCTAATTTTAAATCCATATCAATCATCATTTAAGTTATATCCATAGCCGATTCTGAAAAAAAGAAGTTTCAATGAATATGAAAATTTTTGAACCGGAAATAGAAAAAGAGCCTGAAAAGACAATTTTAGTGAACCCCTATCCCCTTTGGAATGCAATGCTGAATCCATATCAGTCATTCTCAAAGCTCTATCTATAGCCAATTCTAAGAAATTGGTATTTCAAGAAATATTTTTGAACCGGAAGAAGAAACAACAGGAAGTACAAATCCTTAGTGAAGTCTGAAAACGCTAAGGCGATATCTATAAGCTTGTATTTCAACGTCTTGTTGAAAATAAACTTTAATTTATTTTGAAAGTTTTAATATTTGCATTTCTATCTTCAGGCATGTTGCCATTTAGGACAATGTAATAATTTTTTTTTATAAAATCTAGTATTTACAGGGACTAGATGTAATGGAAAAAATCTGATGGGGGCAGTACATGATTTTCCCTGCAGACTTATATCCACATTCTCTTTATTTTAATTAAATTTAATTCATTTCAATTTTCGTTCTCATTTGATAGCTGGACTTATTTTCAAAGGTGGCGTAGAGAAAATAATACAAAAAAACAAAATATCTCAAGACCGGCTAGCCCTATTATAATGGGGTTGGTCTTATTCTTTTCTTAGTTAAAAATTACGTATAAAATAAGCATTTAATGGATATTTTTGAGCATACGTAGTTTTTTATTTTAGATTTTGACGATTTCTGCGGGCCATTTTGGAAAAAAAGGCAGGTTATTTTTTTCCGAACCATACCAAAATCTAATCAACACCAGGGTGACCTACAAGTGACTTATCTACCGAATTTTGTGAAATTCGGTTCCTTAGTTTTTCATCTAGAATGGATACAGGATTTTGCGGGCCATTTCGCAAAAAAAGGCGGGTTCTTTTATCCAGAATCGTACTCAAAACTAATCAGCATCAGATTCGTCCACAAGTGACTTACTTACCAAATTTTATGAAATTCGGTCCATTAGTTTTTTAGTTAAAGTGGGCACAAAATCTGCACAGACAGACAGACAGACAGACAGACAGCCAAACACACAGACGTCACGCTAAAAATAGTTTTTTTTCGTATTCCAGAGGTCTCGAAATGTGTAGATTCGTCGAAAACTTGAGTTGCGATTTTCGGCTTGATTCCAATACTTCCCCTATACATTACCATGTATTGCAGGGAAAGTAAATACGAGTACACCAGAATAAAAAAAAATTCACTTCACTTGAATAGAAACGGAAAATGTCTATACCAGCACTTTGAAAATATAAAGACAATCAAAAAATTGGCTATTATTAAAATACTTTAATTAAAATCTCCATCCACGACATACATAAAAAATCACAACCATAGCGCTTTCGGGCATTATTATGCCTTTCATTAGTGGCAAAGTGAAAATAGTTCAGGAACATGAGCTTAAATACACAGAACACAACAGCGAGATAAAATTTGCATATAAATTATTTTACATTTTAAATACGGAACATTTATAAAACGAAATTTTAAATACAAAATGTAAAAAGGTCTTAACTTACAGGTTTACCAATAGACATATCGTCAAAAGAAACAGAAAGCAGCTACTAAATATCCAGAAAATCATACAAGGATTTACCACGCAGTGAGTCGAGAACGAGACGCCAAGCATAACTGAAAGCCTGAACGGAATCAAAATTGCAAATAGAATCAAAGTACAGGTACATGAAAAGTCATTCATAAAGTAAAAACATCTGATGTAGGCAGCACATGACTTTCTTTATATAATGCAATGAATTTACTAATTTTACAGTAAAAAAAAATGTTATTCTTATAGTAGATACTTATATTCTTTCCAAGATATTGAATTTTCGTCAATTAGACGTCATTTTCATTGATTTAGCGTTATTTTTATCCATTTGGCGAGATTTTTATTGATTTGGCAGCATTTAAAAAAGTCGCCAAGTTGTCGACATTCTGCCAAATTCGTCGCCAAAATCTCGCCAAGCGTTATGGCCGGAGAAATGAGTTATTCTTATAGCAGATAAATGATTATTGGCGTTTAAATACAAAAGTGTAACTCAAAGTATCTTTTCTCATGAATGGAACGAGCTAAATCCACGAGAATGATATCACCGAATTTATCGCATGATATTGCATATGAAATATTAAGAAAAATAAAACTAAAATTAATCTGAGTCTGGAAAGACATATGCTGCCCACATCAGATTTTTACTTGCCCTGCTATACATGGTAATGTATAGGGAAAGTATTGGAATCATGTCGAAAATTACAACTCGAGTTTGACGGATTTACACATTTTGGGACCTCTAGTACACGAAAAACTATTTTTAGCGTGACGTCTGTGTGTGCGTCTGTCTGTTTCAATGTATGTATTCACTCTAACTCAAAAATTAATTGACAAAATTTCATATAATTTTATGCGTGTGTCGCTTGTGGGTTACCCTGGTGTTAATTAGATTTTGGTACGATTCCGGTTAAAGTAATCTGTCTCTTTTGTGAAATAGTCCGCAAAAATTGCATGTATCCACTTTAACTAGAAAACGTCTTTGCCAAATTTCACAAAATTTAGTCGATGAGTCACTTGTGGGCTACCCTGGTGCTCATAAGATTTTGATATTATTTGGAGAAAAAGACCCTGACTGTTTTGCGAAATGGCCCGCAAAAATCTTCAAAATCTAAAATAAAAGAATACGTCTGCTCAAATGTATCATTTAAATGCTCGTTTTATACGTCATTTTTTACGATGAAAAGAATAGGACTGACCCTGTCACCTTAGAAGTAGCCGTTCTCGAGATATTTTAGTTTTCTTTATTGTTGCTACGCCTTTGAAAATACGTCCAATTACCAAATTAAAACGAAAATTGAATTAAAAGTGCAAATTCAGTGTCATTTCAAAAAATTGCGCCTGTTACTTAGCAAAATTAAACTCAATTTAATGAAGAGAAAATGAATGAGTTTGTAGGGAAGTCATGTGCTGCCCACATCAGATTTTTACTTTGCCGAAACTTACCTGTCACAGAAGTAATGGCATGTGAGAATAAAATTGCAATGTTATTTAAACCAAAATGTCTTAACAAAGATTTTACCAAAGCCATCATCTAAAATATCCAAATCCTGAAAACAAAATTACCTTTCAAGTTTCGAAGCGAATTCTTCTGCAATGTGGTGACTAAATTGCGCCATTTTGTAAGAATATTTAATCAGGAGGATTCAAAAAAGTTCGGTCTTCCTTTGTTAATGAGTCCGAAATGCAGGAGGAAAAGACACAAAATAGGAGATATATTTTACAAGGAGCAAGAAGGCCGTTAGTTTGCATAAAAACTCGCCAAGCGTTATGGACGAAGAAATAAGTTGTTCTTACAGCAGATAAATGACTATTGGCATTCAAATACAAAAGTATTACTCAAAGTATCTTTTTTCATGAATGGAACGAGATAGATACACGAGAATGATGTCACCCAATTTATCGCAAGGTATTACATATGAAAAGTGAACATGTTTCTCAATAGGAAATATTTTTTTTTCATTTTATATGACTTTTAATAATTTTTTTGAAAAATGTGCAATATCTAGAGAACGGTTCATGTTAGCGTTCTAAAATTTATGTCAATCGTTTTCTAATGAAAAATTACATAAGAAATGTCTATTTGCGTAACTTTATTAGTGGTTTTGACTTTTTGACGATTTTTTCAAAATTTTATTCGAAAATTTAGGGGGGTTCTGAACATTCGATTACGCATAAAAACAATAGGCTTCCAGTGTTTACGGATTGTGATTTTTGTACCAAATTTGGTTCGAATCGGTCCATTCGTTCGTCAGTTATCGTCTCCACAGACTCACTGACACACACACACACATACTTTCACACACACCCACATACACACCCACCCACACACACACACACACACACACACACACACACACACACACACAGACATCACTCCAAAAATGTTTGATTCGTGATCAGGGATGCTTGAAACGTGCTCTCCCGTCGAAAACTCGATTTCGAATTTTCGACCCCGTCACAATACTTTCCTTATACATTATGTATATAAGGAAAGTAAAAAAAAGGGAGAAAATATTAACTCTTACTGAGACTCATTTCAATGGAATATGGAAAATAATTAAGATTATTTATGGATCGCGCTTACATTGCAGATTATAGTATCCATGGATTGGTTTGGCACTTTTTACTCGTAATGACGACACCAAAAAGAATTTTTAGGGAATTGCAACATAAAAATTTATAGTTCTCAAATCTTCAAATATCATTTCATAGAACTTTTGCTTACTCATGATGAGCTTAAAACCCTTAAATCTATATAAATAAAATTGAAAATCTGTCTGTGTATCTGTTTGCTTGTTTATCACGGAAGAACGGCTGCACCAAATTTCATGAAATTTTATAGGTAGACTTGGAATAATCCCAATGAAAATTTAGTTCATGTTTTGTGTTTCTAATATCAAGGGTTGTTGAGATTTTAAAAAAACGCACAATTAAACCTTCCATAGAAATAGCATTACGCAGGCAATATTTTTCCCGGCAATTTATTTGGAAAAAAAAATTATATAAAGCTGCTTAGCAACACAATCAAAACCAATGGGGCAGACTAATTTTATTGATTTTTTAAGGGATTTAAATTAGAGAAACGATGTCTGGGGGGGTGACTAAATTGCAATACTGGTTGTGGTACATGCCTCCAATTTATTTAAACATCCAGCTGCTGTATTTAAAGTGAAGTACACGATACATATCTTTGATTTAATAAATGCATCCTTCTGTTAATGCCCTGGACCGCAAGTTCCTGTATACCGAGATATTTCAGGTTTGGGAGTTATGCTACTTTGTTGGCAGAGATAAATATGTATGGATAGATAATTCCGCAACCTAAGTCTACTAAGCCATACAATAGAGTATATATAAGAAAGTAGAAGGTAGGGAAAACTTGGGCAACGTATATAAGCACAAATAAGAAGAAAAAGCAGCATATAGCTGTTTCGAAGATAAGTTGGACCCCCTTCATCAATGCAAGAGAATCAACAAACCCGAAGTCCAAAAGAGAAATGCCAAGCCAAGACGCTCCCTCACGGGGTGCCTTCATCTGAAGACACTTATCCCCCATCTAATATAACAGAAAGTCCTTTGGATATTGCGAGTAATGAGATATAGTTAAGCACTCCGCTCTTGCAGGATGCTGATTACAGGTTGCTTTTCTTTTATATAAGATGAAGATTTTGTCTTGGATGGCTGATCTGACGAGTAGGTTGCAAAGGGAAGGGAAGGGTGGGGAACCGTAAATACAGTCAGCCAATCAGAACGATTGGACTGAGGAAGGATTCGAAAAAATAGATAAAAGTTCACTAGTAAGTTAATAAATTAAGATTTTAACAAGATAAACTGTATTTAAGTTAAATTTTAAATTAAATTAAGTTTGCATTAGTAAAGATAAGTAAAAGTTAAGTAAATTAATAAAGATGATAACGAACGTGAATAAAAGTACTGGTCACACACAAGTAACATGGGCAAAAGCTAGCGATCCTATTGGCCTATGGCTGGGCCGTGAAAAAAGGGGTAGTAATGTCGAATCCTTTACCGAAGTATTGCAGTGGCGCCATCTATCGGTGATTGAAGAAAAAGGTGCAAAAACTGGAAATCTCCTGTTTGAAGAACGAGATAGCGACATTTTTCCCATTTAGTTCCGTGGTAACCATATGGATGTCGAAGCCTGCGTTTCCTAAGATAAGGAAGCGTGAACGGATAAAAAGGAATGAGCGCAAAGGAAGCTGCACAGGGGATTATATACACAAGACCTGAATTAATAGAGAGCCAATCAGAAAGCAGCATGATAAACAGTCCAGCCAATCCGAGAAGAGAAACAACACAAGAGATTGGCTTGGACAAGACACAACTGGAACATTCCGACAAGACAAGTCAAGTAATAACGAAAATAAATGAGGTCCTATTAGACGATAAGTAGATCAAAGCCACACATAAGAGCCCCAAAGAAAAGACAGTACTCTACAAAATGAACTATATGCAACAGAAATAATGGCGTGTGAGAATAAAATTGCAATGTTATTTAAACCAAAATGTCTTATATAACAAAAATTTTATCCACGCCATCAGCTAACATTTCCGAATCCTGACAACAAAATTACCTTTCAAGTTTCGAAGCGAGTGCTTCGGCGATGTGGTGCATTAATTGCGCCATTTTGTAAGAATATTTAATCAGGAGGGTTCAAAAAAGTTCGGTCTTCCTTTGTTAATGAGTGCGAAATATCGGAGGAAAAGACATAAAATGGAGATTGTTTTGAGAGGAAGAAGGTAATAAACCGTTAGTTTTCAACATTTGCAAGTCAAAAAAGGGAAAAATATTAACTATTACCGAGACTCATTTCAATGAAATATGGAAGTAAGTAATTAAGATTATTTATGGATCGTGCTTTTATTGCAGATATTAGTATCCATGGATTGGTTTGGCACATTTTACTCGTAATGGCGTCCCCAAAAAAATATTTAAGAGAGTTGGAACATAAAAATTTCGCAGAACTCTAGTTTACTCATGATGAGCTTTAAACCCTTAAATCTATATAAATAAAATTGAAAATATGTCTATGTATTTGTTTGTTTGTTTGTCTCATCATCACGGGAGAACGACTGCACCGGATTTTATAGAATTTTGCTGGTAGCCTTGGAATAGACCCTAGTCAATAGTGCCTCCTTGGAATAAAAAATAGTTTTTTGCTATCATTATAGAAATCGACTATTCGACAGATATTAGTATCCATGGATTGGTTTGGCACATTTTACTCGTAATGGCGTCCCCAAAAAAATATTTAAGAGAGTTGGAACATAAAAATTTCGCAGAACTCTAGTTTACTCATGATGAGCTTTAAACCCTTAAATCTATATAAATAAAATTGAAAATATGTCTATGTATTTGTTTGTTTGTTTGTCTCATCATCACGGGAGAACGACTGCACCGGATTTTATAGAATTTTGCTGGTAGCCTTGGAATAGACCCTAGTCAATAGTGCCTCCTTGGAATAAAAAATAGTTTTTTGCTATCATTATAGAAATCGACTATTCCATGCTGACGAGCGCATAATAAGTTCGAAACTAGTCCATTAATGATGGTATCTGCAATGGTAGTGTCTTTCAATATACATATACTATACATACATGCAGTGATATAAAACTAAAAACCTATCCTACCCTACTTTATATCCAATACCGAAATTCAATCTTACCAACAGGCTGGATGCCTGAATAACACTAGAATTCTGCACTATTTATAGGGCATCTAGAAATGATTGGAGCGGTTTTAAGATTTTACTATAGGTATATTATTTTACATAGATCACAAAACTTTACAATGACATAAAATAACTCACAAAGGATTTTTTGGCATATAACAGATGCTCGATATGCTCCCCTTGAGTAACTCTGCAAACTTCAACTCTGCTAATATCATCTGCTCCCACTCGCGATTTAGCTTGCCCTTATCAATTTGATTAAAAGCATTGATAATGAGAGGGCACAGTTTTGGTAGATCGTCTTGTAGAGGAGACACACATATCTAGTCTTTCACATAATCCCACAAGAAAAAATCTGATGAGGGCAGCACATGACTTTCCCTGCAGACTTATATCCACGTTCTCTTTATTTTAATTAAATTTAATTCACTGTTAATTCAATTTTCGTTCTCATTTGATAACTGAATTTATTTTCAAAGGTGGCGTAGAATACGAAAAAACTAAAATATCTCAAGAACGGCTAGTCCTAGTGTAATGGGGTTGATCTTATTCCTTTCTTCGGTAAAAATCACGTATAAAACAAGCTTTTAATGAATATATTTGAGCATACGTAGTTTTTTATTTTAGATTTTGACGATTTTTGCGGGCCATTTTACAAAAAAAGGCAGGTTATTTTTTTCCCAATCATACCAAAATCCAATCAGCACCAGGGTAATCCACAAAAGACTTACCTACCAAATTTTGTAAAATTCGGTCCATTAGTTTTTCAGCTAGAGTGGATGCAGGCTTTTGCGGGCCATTTCGCAAAAAAAGGCCGTTTTTTTTTTTTATCCCGAATCATACCCAAAACTAATCAGCACCAGATTCACTCACAAGTGACTTACCAAATTTTATGAAATTCGGTCAATTAATTTTTTAGTTAGAGTGAATACAAAATCTGCACAGACAGACACACAGACATACAAACACACAGACAGACACACACACAGACGTCACGCTAAAATAGTTTTTTCGTGTTCTAGAGGTCTCGAAACGTGTAAATCTGTCGAAAACTCGAGTTGCGATTTTCGGCATGACTCCAATACTTTCCCTATACATGTATTGCAGGGAAAGTAAAAATCTGATGTGGGCAGCACATGACTTTCCCTGCAGGCTTATATTCACGTTCTCTTTATTTAATTAAATTTATTTCACTTTTAATTCAATTTTCGTTCTCATTCGTAACCGGATTTATTTGTAAAGGTGGCGTAGAGAAAATACGAAAAACTAAAATATCTCGAGAACGGCTAGTCCTAGTGTAATGGGGTTGGTCTTATTCTTTTCGTCGTTAAAAAATACGTATTAAACGGGCATTTAATGGATATATTTGAATATATCTAGTTCTTTAGTTTAGATTTTGACGATTTTTGCGGGCCATTTTGCAAAAAAAGGCAGGTCATTTTTTTCCGAATCATACCAAAATCTAATCAGCACCAGAGTAACCCACAAGTGACTCAACTACCGAATTTTGTGAAATTCGGTCCATTAGTTTTTTAGTTAGAGTGGATATAAGCTTTTGAGGGTCATTTCGCAAAAAAAGGCGGGTTCTTTTATCCCGAATCATACCCAAAACTAATCAGCACCAGTTTCGCCCACAAGTGACTTACCTACCAAATTTTGTGAAATTCGGCCAATTACTTTTTTAGTTAGAGTGGATACAAAATCTGCAAAGACAGACATACAGACACACACACAAACGGCACGCTAAAAATAGTTTTTTCGTATTCTCACACAGACGTCACGCTAAAAATAGTTTTTCGTATTCTAGAGGTCTCGAAACGTATAGATTCCTCGAAAACTCGAGTTGCGATTTTCGGTATGATTCCAATACTTTCCCTATACATTACCATGTATTGCAGGGAAAGTAAAAATCACGGAATCCCTCCAATCATTTGTAGACACACTGTATTTCTCGACTGAACAACAAATGGATAACCACGAATTTCAGAATCAATCCAAGAATGAACTCTAAAACAATTCATTCCATCCCCTTTTAAAATTATTCCAATTTTCAAATCAGCAATGTGGATGGCTACTGGAATCTAAAGATCCAATAGGCTGTTCTTTTACACGTAAATCATAACTGAAATGGAGGAAATAGAAACAAATAAGTGGTTGTGACCTCACAAGATTGCCAAATTCGTCATCGAACGCGACAGACAGACAGACACTGGCCATTTCTGTACCCACCGATAAATTTCCAATCTGTAAATCAAAATTTGATGATTGGAGATTTTATTTTGCGAATTAAAATGTGCAAATAAGTTAACGACAAAATTCCTAAATCCATTGCAGTCACGACAAAAGTATATTGCATTCGAAATATGTAATGTAACAAAATCTTGATTTTCGAACTCGTTACAATATTTCTCCTAAGCAAATATTAATCGAAAATGTTGCTGATAAAGTAACAAAATATCCCAGTGTGATGTGCAGTGATTGATGTTAACCCAAGTTTACATTCTCTTTTCTATAAGAATTTCAAATGGAATTTCTGTGTTTCGTATTTTCCTCCTTTTGGGGATTGCGGGGATTTTAAATGATGGATTAGGTGCTGCCGGAGGCTTTTCTCCGGAGAGTAGGTTTTGATCAATGCGTGTTCTCAAGCCACTTTTCTTCTTAAAGAAAGTAGAAATCCAGTCAAGTTTTTCCTAGTGAAAACAAACACTTTTCTCTTGGATACTCGTTGGTATATGACTTCTACATTCCCTACAATAAGATATTTCGAGCATTTTACAATTACTAGATGCAGTGGGCGCGTCTGGAAGTGACTTTTATGTTGTTGACAAATGCCTGTCGTTTGGACGTAGACTATTAGACAACGAGTTTTCCAGTATTTTTCAAAGTCACTAGTGCCAGGCACTCGTCTAAATGTTTTCCAGACATAGGCTATCCTAGGTCACCTAAAGTACAATCCGGGGAAACAGCAAGTCCAGTTCTATTATGAGCCCTGAGAGCCCTGATGATAAGATGAGCCCTAAGACAGCCATGACCAGTCAGAAGTCTGACCCTGGCAAATGAAATTACTTTTATAGCAACCGATGTTTCAGTGGTGACTTTTAGCAGACACAGCTAAAGACACCAACAGGTCCGAAAATACAGATATATACATGCATCGTGTTCACACGGAGTACGATCACGTTAAACATGTGGGTCCGTAAGTCCTTCTGAGGGGTTGGTGGTAGGGGAAGGAGGGTACGTTCCCTGTGAATGCCCCCTCCGCAACTGGGTTGCTGTCTGAATTCGGTGGCACTTCCAAACAGATACCTTATGCATTTCTGGTAGGTCGGACTGGTAGGTCTGGTAGGTCGAAGAAGAAGATATATAGATGCTATACAAATATACAGGATAGATGTCTACACGATTCAGACCGCACCTCTCATCATAAGGCTAGGAGCAGTGGGTGCTCGCCCCGGGGCATGACTGCATTGTTTTTATCTCGCTCTGTGCATGTAGAGACATAAGAATTAAGAACGCGCGCATTTTGATCTCGGGAGTTTAAGTGGCCCCATATAAGAGTTAAACATAAAAACGCAGTCTTGAGATTTAATTTCTGATGTTATATGCAGAAACCTTAAGCAACTCATACAGATGTGGAATTTCAACCATTTCCCTCCTACATAAAATAGACAGACACTTATGTGTGTGATGGGGGGAGGGGGGGTTCGTATTTCAATTAGAACAAAATGTATAGATGTAGGTGAGAAAGATATCTCCGCGTTTCTTGTGTATACCAGCAGAATCTGCGTCATTTATGGAAACTATGAATCTGCTATCTCCGATACAGTTTATCACCCTGTAAAGAGCCTTGTTACTCCAATCGGGACTCGAACCCTAGATCTCCGAACTGGCCATCCGACACTCCAGTGTTGAGCTACTGGGACGAAATCGCAAATTCTTATCGTTGAAGTGAACTCTGCATTCTCCACCCTCTAATGTCAGATTGGCGGACACCCAACAATCTGACTGACCACCTCCTGCTATTTTTACCTCAGGTTAGCCTCCTACTACTACTATTTTTACCCAGGTTAGTATGCTGCGTATTCGTTATCTCTCAATTTTAAATCGGCGCCCAATCTTCCAGAGTCCACTGAATCCGTACTAGTCATAGTAGGGTCACTTTCATACCTCCGACATCTAAATCAATTAATCGATTAATTTTGTTCAATGAATCCCTTTATTTCATTCTTATTGACTTATATGGACTTATAGTGTTCCTTCCATATTGTTTAAAAAAAAAAAAAGTTGTGTTAACTGTTCTTATATTCTCGGTTCTTTCTTTTTCTTTTGACCCTTTTTATTTGTACTTTTTCTAATTTTTCTTTTCTAAATTTTATTCTAAATTTCTGTTTTTGTTTTCCAAGTGCCTATTTTTTTCTCCTTTTCGTATATTTTCTTTTTATATATTTTCTAAATTTGAGATAAACCTCTACTTTCCAGATCCAGTATTCGCGTTGTAAATTTCGGCATAGTCAGACAGACAGACACACATAATCGAACGATTTTTAATAATATAAATCAGAGGTCTCCAAACTTTATGCGACTTTTCAAACATTTAGGGGTGACAACAACATTTAAAAAGGTGTATCTGAAATTACTTATATAAACACCTTGATTTATCTGTCTCTTTATCTATCTATTTCTGAGTAATTCTGCTACAAAATGTTGACAAAAGTGTTTCATTCAGGAATAGACATTTCAATTTAGTTACTAACCCAGACCCAGAAAAATTGTGTTACAACCATGGAGATTTACGTAGCGCATGACATCACATACTGAAAGTGAAACCTTGATGTTATTCCATTTCTTATGATTTTATAAATTTTATTTGAAATACCACGCAACGAATCACGCTCACATTGTAAACAAGTCAAATATTCCAAGCTTCTTTCAACAATATATCTATATATATAAAGAATAAAAGTATGTATGTATGTATGTATGTATGATCCAACATCACGGGAGAACGACTGAACCGAATTTGATGAAATTTGGTGGGTAGTCTTGAAAAAGCCCTACTTATAACTTAGTCCATGTTTCGAGTTTCTAACACCAGGGGCTGTCGCGATATTAATGAAAAATAAAACTTTCGTTTGTCTCATCATCATGGGAGAACATCTGCACCGAATTTAATGAAATTTTGTAGGTAGCTTTGAAATATTCCCCGATAAATTTGGTCTAGGTTTCGACTTTCTGAGATTTGGGGTTGTTGAGATATTAATGGAAAACGAAACGTTTTCCTAGGAGTTCTACTCTCTAACTCCATGATTCCCAACGAAAAAGGTTAGAAATCGTTGGTTTAAAACGTGAAAGTCAATTACATATCTAAGTTTTGTGGGAGTTTGTTGAACGTATTAGTCACTTTTGAAAATCACAGGTTTGAAATATGAATTTAAATGGAAACTCTATCACCATGGTTTATTTTTCACAGGCTTACTCAACAACGAAAAGTATTAAGGAATCAAAATGGTTATTTAATTATCAGCATTTTATGAGCAAGATTATTTCTTATATCATGATTAGCAGCGATTACACGCCGTTGCTCGGGATTTACGATGCAAAATTCTGATAAAAATTACACCGGAACATATAGGGCCGTGAATCTTATATATTGTATTTTCACTGTGAAAGAAGTAAATTCATTGCATTATATAAAAAACAAATCATTGCATTATAAAAGTCATAGCTGCTTCCGACGTTTTTTCTTACATAATGCAATTTACTTCTTTCATAGTGAGAAAACAATGCATATGATTCACGGCCCTATACATTCCGGTATAATTTCTATCAGAGTGTTGTATCGTGAATTCCGAGCAACGCCGGGTAATCACTGCTAGTAGACTATAAGAATAACCCATTTCTCTATCCGTAACGCTTGGCGAAAAATTGAGCGGGGCGTCGCCAACTTGGCGACATTTTATATGTTGCCAAAGTGACAAAAATGTCTCCAAATTGATAAAAATGGCGCCAAATGAGAAGTAATGCTTGGCAAATTCTGATTTCCGCCTTATAACGGGCACACATTCTAGTCTTCGTATAAAATAAAGTGCAAATTGAATAGTAAAACACCTATAAATGTTTAGAATTAAAAATGTAACAAATCAAATGATTTTAAATAAATTATTTTTTAACAAAATTAATGGGAGGCATGAAACTGATGTTTCTTTTCTCTAACAATTAGCTGGGTTCTAAAAATACGAAATTTTAATTGTTGAAATATGTGTTTGAAATATGTACTGAGATATAGTTGAAATAAATATTCATCATTACGTGCTGAACTAACTACACACTGATTTTAAATATATCATTTCCAAAACAAATTTCACTTAAATGTGTTGTACCTAATCCAGATGAAAATCCTTGATCAAACTTTTCAGTTTGTTGTTAATTCAATTTATAGAAGACATTTATACAAATGTATTAGCAACATGGTCTTACATGCCACGGACGCCAATGTTTCGAACACAACGTATGAAGCTGGTAAAGAATCAAAATTGAGAAAGTAACAAGAGAGATTAATCATGCATAAAGCATTGATTATGAAACACTTCCCAACTTAAATGCAATTTTATTTAAGCATTTCTAAAATGTGATACATTCAGCGCTGGTATTTCCTAAATCATCACGGCACTACAGTAATTTATTATACTTGAAAACTTAAAACATTTATCGAACAATAACAATTCTAGTTACACAAAATGGACTTTATTCAAATGACGTCATCGAAATATAAATAGTCTGCCTCTCAATGAAAAATAAATAAATATTTATTTCATATCACTTACATTCCAGACACTAGAGCTAAATAATTTTACGTGAAAAAAAATTCAACAATTTTTATACAACTCACCTTCCAATCGCTTTGATTTGCTTACATTCTGCATGAGTTAAAATTAGGTTTCGTTGTAGAAATAATCAAAGTTTAGCGATCAATTAAAATAAAAAATATTGTAAATGCGTTGCCAGATAATTTACATACACCGATAATACGCAAAAATAAAGCGGTCTTATGACGGATGCAATTATGTATCATCGCAGAAATTATTATCACCGGGATTTTGCCAAATTTTATACTATCCATCGCCAAAGTTATGACTGCAAGTTTATGATCGAAATATTTAAAAGGCAGCGCGACTCTATTATAAACATTTCGAATGGAATTTCTGTGTTTAGTATTTTCCGCCATTCTCAGTTATTTTAAATGATGGATAGGCTGCTGTCACGCAGTTCTTCCTTCGAAATGAAGTGGCTTTGATCAATGCGTGTTCTAGCCACTTTTCCTCCCCACCATCGTGTCTTTCGCCATAATTCCCTGTCAATATGTTTTCTCCTTGAAAACAAACACTGTTTTGCAAAACAGCGTTCTATGAAAGATGATTAATTAGTTCCTCCTGGTTGAGAAAATAGATATTTTTGCCTGGTTGATCATGTTGATAAATGTTGTAAAGATGATTTTCGGGAACTCAATATACAGGGTTGACTTATAACCCTTATGCATACATTTAATTTTCAATTGAGATGTTTTAGGGATGAAAATGCAGGGTCTACTAATAGGAAAGCCTATATAAGTTATCGAAAATTTTTAGTGTTGAATTTAAATCTTGATTTTTTTACTTTCCCATGCAATACATGATTTTTTTACATTCCCTGCAATACATGGTAATGTATAGGGAAAGTATTAGAATAGAAAATCGCAACTCGAGTTTTCGACGGTTCTGAACGTCTCGAGACCTCTAGAATACGAAAAAACTATTTTTAGCGTGACGTCTGTGTGTGTGTGTGTATCTGTCTGTATGTCTGTCTGTGTGTCTGTCTGTCTGTGTATCTGTGCAATGTATGTATCCACTCTAACTCAAAAACTAATGGACCGAATTTCATAAAATTTGATAGGTATGTCACTTGGATGTGACCCTGGTGCTGATTAGTTTTGGGTACGAATCTTTAAAACAGAACCCGCCTCTTTATGCGACATGGCACGTAAAAATTTCATTTATCCGTTCTAGCTAGAATACTAATTGACTAAATTTCACAAAATTTGGTAGATAAGTTACTTGTTGGATACTCTGGTACTGATGAGAATTTGGTGTAATTCGGAAAAGAAGAACCTACCTTTTTTTACGAAATTGCCCGCAAAAATTTCATGTATCCACTCTAGCTAAAATACTAATTGACCAAATTTCACAAAATTTGGTAGATAAGTTACTTGTGGTATACTTTAGTGCTGATTAGATTTTGGTACGATTCGGAAAAGAACAACTTGCCTTTTTTACGAAATAGCCCCCCAAAATCGCCAAAATCTAAAAAGAAAATAAAGACTACGTATGCTGAAATGTCAAATAAATTATCGTTTTATACGCAATTTTTGACGAGGAAAAGAATATAACACACTCCATTATACCTTAGGACTAACCGTTCTCAAGATATTTGCGATTTCTTGCATTATTGTTACGCCGCTATCGGGAAAATGTCCAATTACCAAATAAAAACAAAAATCTGATGTGGGCAGCACATGACTTTCCCTGCAGACTTATATTAACGTTCTCTATATTTTAATTAAATTCATTTCACTTTTAATTCAATTTTCGTTCTCATTCGGTAAGCGGACTTATTTTCAAAGGTGGCGTAGAGAAAATACGGAAAACTAAAATATCTCGAGAACGGCTGGTCCTAGTGTAATGGGGTTGGTCTTATTATTTTCGTCGTTAAAAATTACGTATTAAACAAGCATGTAATGGATATATTTGAGTATACCTAGTTCTTTAGTTTAGATTTTGACGATTTCTGCGGGCCATTTTGCAAAAAAAGGCAGGTTATTTTTTTCCGAATCGTATCAAAATCTAATCAGCACCAGGGTAACCCACAAGTGACCCATCTACCTAATTTTGTAAAATTCGGCCCAGTAGTTTTTCAGTTAGAGTGGATACAATCTTTAGCGGGTCATTTTGCAAAAAAAAGGCGGGTTCTTTTATTCCAAATCGTACCCAAAACTCATCAGCACCAGACTCGCTCACAAGTGACTTATCTATCAAATTTTGTGAAATTCGGTCCATTAGTTTTTTAGTTAGAGTGGATACAAAATCTGCACAGACAGACAGACACACAGACACACAGACAGACACACAGGCACACACACAGACGTCACGCTAAAAATGGATTTTTCATATTCTAGAGGTCTCGAAACGTGTAGATCCGTCGAAAACTCGAGTTGCGATTTTCGACATGATTCCAATACTTTCCCTATACATTACCATGTATTGCAGGGAAAGTAAAAATTGAATTAAAAATGCAAATTTATTGTTATTTGGTGGAATGGAACTCAATCTCATGAATTATTAAAGAAATAAAGAAAATATGAATTTAAGTCTGCAAGGAAAGTCATGTGTTGCCCTCATCAGATTATTTTAATTCCAAACATAGTTAGAAGGACCAAAGCTTCAGCGGGCTTTTGGTTGTCTAACATATTGCCTGCGCACTGTATATTAGACAATCTTGGTCTATACCTTGCACTCAGTTTAACGCTCACATGGATTAGACATTTTAGAACTCAAATGAAATCAAATTAGAATATTAGATTTAATCGAACTTTCGCTTAACTGTGGTTAATGCACTTAGTTCTCAAACCAACGTTTCAAAGATCTTAATCTTCGTAATTAACCAAGTTTAAACTTTGAAAATTCTAAGCCAGATTTTAATGCTTTAACTTCTCTAATCTTCAAAATCTTCAACTACGGAAAGTAATTTAGGCTTAATGCTCTAACGCAATTTCTTTCACCGCCTAATGGCTAAATAACTCACGGGAATGTTTAATCACATCTTCTAAAAAGTTTTTAAATATTCCCTCTTTCTGATTGCTTATGCAGGTTTAAACATAAATACGCATAAAATCCGGAAAACGCTATAAAATTGGTATAAAAATCGTCTGCAGAAGCTGCTATAAAACTTTCAAATTCTTCTAATTATGTCAGCAGAATTGATTTAACGGCTGGCTTGTACCGGAATGAATTAGAATTTGTTGAAAAGTTGTCTGAGAGATTTTTCTCTACACATTCTGATTTTTATTTCAAAAATGTTTCTTTAATCTTTATGAGAAAGCCTTATTAATGAGATAGGGCATATAATTTAAAATCTGAACTTGAAAACTAAATGTGAAGGATACATTAAATGAAAACGAGAAAAAAATCTGATGTGGGCAACACGACTTTCCTTATATAATGCAATGAATTTACTACTTTTACCATGTAAAAATAGGTTTTTTTTATAGTATATATTTATATTCTTTCCAAGATATTGAATTTTCGACAATTAGTCGTCATTTTCATTGATTTAGTGCCATTTTCATCCATTTGGCGAGATTTTCGATAATTTGCCAACATTTCAAAAAGTCGCCGCGTTGGCGACATTCCGCCAAATTCATCGCCAAAATCTCGCCAAACGTTATAGACTGAGAAATAAATTATTCTTATAGCAGATAAATGACTATTGGCGGTCAAATACAAAAGTATTACTCAAAGTATCTTTTCTCATGAATGGAACGAGCTATATCCACGAGAATGGTGTCACCAAATTTATCGCATGATATTACATATGGAAAGTGAACATGTTTCTCAACAGTTAATATTTTTTTTTAATTTATGGGATTTTTTGATAAATTTATTTGAAAAATGTACAATATCTCCAGAACGGTTCGTGCTAGTGTTCTAAAGTTTATGTCATTCGTTTTCTAAGGAAAAATTACATAAGAAATGTCTATTTGCGTAACTTTATTAAAGGTTTTGATTTCCTGATGATTTTTTCAAAATTTCACTCGAAAATTTAGGTGGGTTCTGAACATTCGATTACGTTTAAAAACAATAGGTTTCCAGCATTCACATATTGTAATTTTTGTACCAAATTTCATTCGAATCGCTCCATTCGTTCGCGAGATATCGTCTCCACAGACTCACTGACACACACACACACACAGACATCACCTCAAAAATGTTCGATTCGTGATCAGGGATGCTTGAAACGTGCTCTCCAGTCGAAAACTCGAATTCGAATTTCCGACCCCGTCACCATACTTTCCTTATACATTATGTATGTAAGGAAAGTAAAAATTCGCATATAATGTTATGGCCATTTTTCACTTGACTTCATGATCTTTTCTATTAAATGTATATAATCAATTTTTCAATATTTACAGTTTTTTTTTTTTGTGCATATATAATAAAGATACATAGCCGTTATCTACCGTTATCTACCACGACCGGTCATTTGACCCGGAGAAAAATGTATTGCCTTACAATGTTATAGGGTCAGAAAATGGGATGTACATGTACATTCCACATATTTTCATCAGTTTCCGGCACATTTCTGCAAGGAATGTTGCGTAGTAAGTTCAATTTAAAACAATTGTGTATTAAAATTTCAATAAAGTGCGTAAAATTTCAAGTTGCAAGAAAAGGTGACAAAAACTAAAAAGATTTACTAGTTAGTTTATATTTGTTTTTAGAACGTTACTCCATTCATAATCTCCACCCTGATAAAATGTCGAACCATTCAAAACACACCATAAGTTCTTAGAAAAAATAAATAACACAGGCGAAGAGTTTTCGGAAAGGGATGAAGGTGAACTTTCTGGAAGTGGAGATATATTATTTGAAAATGATAATGATCTATTAGACACTGCGTGTGAGCCTACAGATACCGACTATGAAGAGGAGAATATTGGGAAAATAATAAGTAGAGGACGAAAAAAAATGAGATTGCTCTCAAGCTCTGAAGATGAGAATGAAAAAATGAACAGTATATTTCGATGGATGGCAGTGTTTAGGAAAAAATGTAAATAGGTGCTACATCTGGGAGAGCAGCACTTTATAACACTTTCAGGGAAGAATCAGGTCTAACGAGATATGTAAAACGTAATATTATAAAGGGTAAAGTGAATACAGCATTTTCGTTAATAATTGACCACCGTATTATGAAACATACAAGAACATGCACAATAGAAGTAGTAAATCGAATTTTAGGAACCGAATGGAGCCTATTACCTTTAAGATATTTGTTTAATATTTTCTTACTAAAATCAATATTACCTGCATTCAATCAGAAAAAATAAAGTTTTTATCTAAAAACCGGTTATTTAACCGATTACGGTATTAATTGGTATATATTAAGTGTCGATACGTTTAGTGTTAAAGGACATTATTACTTTCCTTATATACAATAATGTATAAGGAAAGTATTATGACGGGGCCGAAAATTCGAATTCGAGTTTTCAACGAGAAAGCACGTTTCAAGCATCCCTGATCACGAATCGAGCATTTTTGAGGTGATGTCTGTGTGTGTGTGTGTGTGTGTGGAGACGATAACTGACAAAAGAATGAACCGATTTGAACGAAATTTGGTACAAAAATTAGAAGCCGTAAATACTGGAAGCCTATTGTTTTTATACGCAATCAAATGTTCAGAACCCCCCTAAATTTTCGAGTGAAAACTTAAAAAAATCACCAAAAAATCAAAACCTCTAATAAAGTTACGCAAATAGACATTTCTAATGTAATTTTTCATTAGAAAGCGATTGACATACGTTTTAGAACGCTAGCATGAACCGTTCTCGAGATATTGTACATTTTTCAAAAAATTATCAAAAAATTATATAAAATAAAAAAAAAATATTTCCTATAGAGAAACATGTTCACTTTTCATGTGTAATATCATGCGATAAATTGGGTAACATTATTCTCGTAGATCTAGCTCGCTCCATTCATGAAAAAAGATACTTTGAGTAATACTTTTGTATTTGAACGCCAATAGTCATTTATCTGCTGTAAGAATAACTTAGTTCTCCGTCCATAACGCTTGGCGAGATTTTGGCGTAAATTTGGTGGAATGTCGCCAACTTGGCGACTTTTTTAAATGCTGCTAAATTAACGAAAAACTCTCCAAATGGATAAAGCTGACGCTAATCTATGAAAATGACGACTAATTGACGAAAATTCAATATCTTGGAAAGAATATAAATATCTACTATAAGAAAAGTCTATTTTTTTACTGTAAAAGTAGTAAATTCATTGAATTATATAAGAAAAGTCATGTGCTGCCCACATCAGATTTTTTTTAATTTCTAGTCTCCTAAGTATTTCCGGTTCTGTCTATTTATCTGCACATAGCAGCTCTTCTGAATAATGAACAATAGTTTGTGTCGTTAAAAACGCATTTGCTAAAACATGTTTTTAATGCGTAAATAAGTACTTTAATCATGTATTTAAAAAATGCACTTTAATCTCATTTCTATTGCTGTTGAAATAAAAAGAAAAATATAAATATTCATTTAGTGATAATTTTGATAATGTTTACCTAAGTATTTTTAATTACTGTAAAATGTTCCAATTATACTAATGTAGAAAGGCTTACAATAAGTCTGAAAGTTGCTCTGATGTTTTATGGCAGAACCTGTCACAAATGTTTAGTGAATGAAGCATGTTAGTTTCATAAAAATCATAAATTACACTTTTAAAGTTGATAACATCTATGGTTGGGGATTTTCTGTCGGTAAAAAAGGAGCGAAAATGCAAACACTTTAAATACTTATACCCGCTAAACCTAATAGATAAAGATGTAAATATTTTTTCTTGTTTTGCCGAAAATAAGGTCCAGATTATAAATGTATAAAAATAATTACAATATTTAATATTTTGAACTTGTTTCTTCGAAGAAACTTTCAAATGTAGCTCTCGAAGCAAATTTTTCTTTTTTTTCTTAACTTTTATTCGAAATACATAGTAAACTATAAATGATAGATATAAATACCAAACGACAAAAATGTGTACTAGAAATATAATATTAAAATCTATGTTTTTATTTTAAAAAGATCTTATAGTTTTCGAGTAATTGTCTTGTCACGTTGAAGATGATTGAAAATTTTTCGTTTTTCCATTTTTGTAATGTTTGTATCACAAAAACTAAAAGCTACAAACAATAAGCAAGTATATGTAGCTCTTTTAAAGATTTTGTATCTCGTTCGTTCTTTTTTTTTTATTTTTTACAAATATTAAGCTTTATTTTGTGAAATGTTTTGTGAAACGCAAAACCGGTCCGGCTCCATCGGATTGGATCCACCACAATTTTTTTTTAATTTTCTCTCACATAAAAATACATAATTAACTTTCTGGAGTGTATAAATATCTAAAAATAAGTCTTGGACTTTTTACATAAAAATTTAAAGATTTTATTATTAAAAAATTTGATTTTTACTTCCTCATATTATGTAGTATGGTATTCAGAAAGTATTGTTTTAACGAAAATTTTCGATTTCGGGAATTTTATGTGTTTTACGACTTCCTGAACACGTTTTGGCTATTTTTGGAGTGATGGCCGTCTGTCTGTCTGTCTGTCTGTGATCGATTTCTTTTGTTCACGATAGCGGCCACGCATATTAATAAATGTTTTCACGAAAATTTTTATCAGGCTTTGTTATCAAAAAATGTGGAACTAGATAGAATTTTCTTTTTAAATTCGGGCGAAATTTTTAATCTATATGTTATATATTTCTAACATGGCAGCATAGGACAAAATTTAGCATAATCATGCATAAAAGAATTTATTTATGGCTCAATCACGGGACTTTGAAGTTTCAACAATTGTTGTGAAAAATAGACGACATACAATTATTTTGTTGTTAACGTCATTAACCCCTTGGGGAGCAAGTTTACCACCCCCTGTGGGGTACATTGTCAAGTATGGTATCGATCAAAAGACTTTTTTCAAGCCCTTTAAAGTGAAGGGTATCACGCCATAATTGTAATCATTTGAACTCATGATACCAATTTTAAAAAAAAAAATCTTGTAAAATTTGAAAAAAAAATGCTACTAATAATGGATTCTGATATGAAACAGTCGAATTGAGCCAAACGTCAGTTAATTCATATTAAAACTTAAGGGTCTGAAAGTTCATTACAGGTAAAGTAGAATTTGACGTAATAATATTTCGAGAATTGATAGCTATAGAATTTGATGTTGCATTAGACACTCCCCCCCGCACACACAGACACACCTCCAAAAAGAAGTTTCTAGCGACGCTACTGTATAGTTATAATGGAAGTTTTTAAATAGATAACTTTGAATCAAATAATTCACGAAACCCAATACAACAATCATGCTGACATTCTTGAACGCACTTAAAATAAACTGAAATATGGTTCGAACAACTAAAGACGCTCATATAAAAAATCTATTAAACTATAAAAACACTCATTTCTCATATATCTATCACATAATAAAATACACGCATGCGCATTACTTTGCAAGTTATTCATTTTTCTTTTTGTGACATTCTTTTATGTACATCCTATGTAATGACATCTTCATCCGCTGTTTATCGCCATTAAAAACAGACGATATTCGAAAGATGCTTCCAAACATTCTTTTGTTCCTTGATCCAACTTAAACCCCCCAACAGTGCTTCCTCTGAAGATTTATGTAACATTCAAAGATAGATTGCTCAAAGACTCATTCCGATTTAAACCGTTTCATCTTCGGTGATATTCAACCCCCTCCACCGCCTACGCAATCCTGCAAAAGAATTTTCGAACGTTCGTCGAATTTTTCTTCATTTAAAGAACCCTTTTTGTCGTGGAATATAAGGCTGAGTAATCTAAATGAGATGTTTGATGGTGGACTAATGGTGGAGAGGGCTTATACTGACATATGTAGAGGAAATGTATCAAAGATAATGTAGATCATAATGGGGATAGAAAAAGAATTTGTATGTCAAACATCTTCGTATTTCTTTTCCTTTATATAAGAAGAAAATAAATACAGTTTTAATATTTTCTTATTCAGTAGCGTCTCGAGGTTTCCTTAAGCCCCAAGCGAACTTTCATGAAAAGTTCCATATAAATAAAAAATCTGATGTGGGCAGCACATGACTTTCCCTGCAGACTCAAATTCGTTTTTTCTTTATTTCTTTAAGAACCCATTAAATTGAGTTTAATTGCACAAAATGACAATAAATTTGCATTAATTCAATTTCTGCTTTTATTCGGTACTTGGACATTTTTCCAAAGGCGACATAAAAGAATGCGAAAAATCTCAAATATTTCGAGAACGGTTAGTCTTAGAGTAATAGAGTTGTTCTTTTCCTCGTCAAAAATTACGTATAGAACAAGCATTTAATTGATACATTTGAACATACGTTGTCTTTTTTTAGATATTGGCGATTTTAAATATTGGCGAAAAATAAATATTGAAAAAATGATTGTACACATTTAATAGAAAAAGTCATGATGTCAAGTGAAAAAATCTGATGTGGGCAGCGCATGACTTTCTCTACAGACTTATATCCACGTTCTCTTTATTTTAATAAAATTTAATTCACTTTTAATTCAATTTTCGTTCTCATTTGGTAACTGGACTTATTTTCAAAGGTGGCGTAGAGAAAATACAAAAAAACTAAAATATCTCGAAAACGGCTAGTCCTAGTGTAACGGGGATGGTCTTATTCTTTTCTTCGTTAAAAATTACGTATTGAACAAGCATTTAATGGATATATTTGAGCATGCGTAGTTTTTTATTTTAGATTTTGGCGATTTTAGAATTAATCAGCACCAGATTCGCCAACAAGTGACTTACCTACCAAATTTTATGAAATTCGGTCAATTAGTTTTCTAATTAGAGTGGATACAATATCTGCACAGGCGCACACAGACGTCACGTTAAAAATAGTTTTTTCGTATCCTAGAGGTCTCGAAACGCGTAGATCCGTCGAAAACTCGAGTTGCGATTTTAGGCATGATCACAATACTTTCCCTATACATTACCATGTATTGAAGGGAAAGTAATAACTATTGAAAAATTGATTGTATATATTTAGTAGAAAAAGTCATGAAGTCAAGTGAAAAAAGAGATAACATTATATGCGAATTTTCTAATCAAAAGTTTATAGCCGGTCGTTTGACCGGTCATGGTACTTCAGTGTTAATGATGGACTTATCCCTCTAGTCTTAGTATAATTTACCTTTTAGTGACAACTTTTACATGCAACGAGAAAATAGGCAAACCATCTCAATCTAATCTTCTCAATTTTAATTATCGTAGCATAATTTATTTTATTTTTATTTTATTTATTTTTTATTCAATTTACGTGGCAACTACAGATGAAATCCAGTTACAGTAGCCACAGAAGAAATTAAAAAGTACAGAACATAGGATAAAAGAATACTAAGTAGTAAACTTGTCAAGCGCATTAAAACAGGCATTTTTAAAACAGGCAGGAGTCAAGTTAAATATATCAATATCAACACAATAAGTATTATATAGATCAACAAATTTATAGATTGAATAGCATTTAATGTAGTTGTGTTTAACAGTAGTATTGTGAAAAAGAGTTTTTTTCCTGGTATTATTGACAGGTATGTGAAATTCCAGGTAAGAAAGTAAAATAGGGCAATCAATAGTATTATTTAAAACCTTATAATAAAACAAGAGGCAGGACCAGCTTCTTCTATTTTTAAGAGACATTAAACTATATTTCTGTCTGAGCTCCCTTGTATGCATATCATAAGGATAATAGCCAGTCAATCTGTAATCAATAGTACGTAATAGTTTATTTTGCACGATTTCTATCCGTTGAGAATGCAGATTGTAAACAGGGTCCCAAATCATTGCACAATATTCCAAAATTAACTTATCAAGGGTATTATAAATACAAATAATCATATCAGAACTGGCAAAAACACGAGATCCTCTTAAGGTGGAACCAAGTCTTTGGTAGGCTCTTTTAATAATGTTATCGATATGTCTCTGAAAGTTAAAAGCATCGTCGAAAGTGACACCTAAATCAATAATACGAGTACATCGAGATAGAGATGAATTATTTAAAATATAATTGTAATTAAGAATATTATGGATCCTAGCAATGCTCATAACATAACACTTAGAAATATTTAAATGGAGTTTATTTAGTACAGACCAGTTATACAGTTCATCTAGATCTCAGTTCACAATCAGTTAATGAGTTGATTTTCATATAAAGCTTCAATTAGTGGTGACTTTTACAGGCAACAAGAAGGTGGGCAAATCATCCCTAAATAATCCTCTCCATCTCCATTAAGTTGGCCCGTTCCATCATCGGATTGTATGAATTCGCAAACTGTGCAGTCTTGCACCGTTTATCTCGCTTAAGCATCTATGTCTCTTGAGATTCATGGTCGATATTCGAAGATGGATCACAGCATTCCGTCGACTCAGAGCAGTCTGGATATCATCCCCTGGAGGTATTTAGATTCCCTGAAGTTTCAACATTGTATCTATCCATACTGCTTTAGAGGTGCCGGATATTTCTTCTTATAAATTACATGGAGTTTGAGTCTCCACTCCATCTTCTCATACACTCATCTTACTTAAGGGGACGGTGAAGGTTGAAATGAGCAAAAATCGACAGAAAGAAGTTTTAATATTGTATAACATTATTTTACACATTTAA
The DNA here is from genome assembly GCA_951213105.1 of Amaurobius ferox. NCBI lineage: Eukaryota > Metazoa > Arthropoda > Arachnida > Araneae > Amaurobiidae > Amaurobius > Amaurobius ferox. Next base: position 16,129,068 of record OX578155.1, on the reverse strand, counting down.
CATTTGCTTACGGGTGGGACAGTGTCCATCCCAAACGAAAAAATCTGATGTGGGTAGCACATAACTTTCCCTGCAGACTTATATCCACGTTCTCTTTATTTTAATTAAATTTAATTCACTTTTAATTCAATTTTCGTTCTCATTTGATAACTGGACTTATTTTCAAAGGTGGTGTAGAGAAAATACAAAAAAACTAATATATCTCGAAAACGGCTAGTCCTAGTGTAATGGGGTTGGTCTAATTCTTTCTTCGTTAAAAATTACGTATTAAACAAGCATTTAATGGATATATTTGAGCATACGTAGCTTTTTAGTTTAGATTTTGACAATTTTTGCGGGCCATTCTGCAAAAAAAGGCAGGTTATTTTTTCCTGAATCGTACCAAAATCTAATCAGCACCAGGGTGACCTATACGTGACTTATCTACCGAATTTTGTGAAATTCGGTTCATTAGTTTTTCAGCTAGAGTGGATACAAGCTTTTGCTAGCCATTTCGCAAAAAAAAGCGGGTTCTTTTATCCCGAATCGTACCCAAAACTAATCAGCACCAGACTCGCCCACAATTGACTTACCTACAAAATTTTGTGAAATTCGGTGTATTAGTTTTTTAGTTAGAGTGGATACAAAATCTGCACAGACAGACAGACAGACACATAGACAAACACACACACAGACGTCACGCTAAAAATGGATTTTTTGTATTCTAGAGGTCTCGAAACGTGTAAATCCGTCGAAAACTCGAGTTGCGATTTTCGACATGATTCCAGTACTTTCCCTATACATTACCATGTATTGCAGGGAAAGTAAAATTTCCCCAAAACACAAGTATTTGACACACCCAGAACAAAAAACACCCAGACAGAAACATTGCACCTGTTGCAGCAGGTGCAATGTTTCTGTCAGCGATTTCCATGGACGCCAATGCCTGCAAAGGGGGTCGAACTGTTTGGGATGGGGTGTGTCAAATACCGGTGTTTTTGGGAGGTTCTTCGTTTGGGATGGACGCTGTCCCACCCATAAGCAAAAGGTTGAATGCATTTTTTTTCGAAAAGGAATTTTCAAAGGTTTTACATTTTTAAAATGCTCCATGAGTCTTAATGTTTGTCTGAGATGCATTAAATTTGGCAAGAAGACACCTCTCATACTCTTTAAAGAAACTGGATATGCATTTTATAATTGGACTTTATTAAGTTGAATAAGGACCTAATTACATGAAGAAAATTAAGTTTTAATGCAGAAAAATATTTTTAAAAAATTAGTTTTCTAAAGGATTTAAAAATAAATACACAAATGTATTCATAATGTGTTTTTGAGTGATCATAATGTAAAATTAATCAAAAATGTGAACAAATGGCACGCAAGGAGCATTTTCAAATTTTCGTTAAAAAACAATTAAATTAAAAAAAAATGCAAAATTATACGAAAATTGAAAAAAAAAAATTAATGGTATTGTACCCCTCACAGCAAAGATCGTCACATGTGTGACAGTGACGTTGAAGTCACGTGGCACCTGAGTCACAATGTGACATCATATTTGTGACTTCTATGCGACGTTACGTATTAGTAAATTTGTAACTTCATTGTGACTATATTCTGTGACGTTTTCACAATTTAATTAACACGTAACAATGTGATGACATTACAATGACAATTACAATGTGATGTCACAAACAAGTTTATATGCGACGTCACAAACGGCCATGAAAATGACCAAAATGACTTCACTGTGACCTCAACATGACATTGCCGAGACGTACTGCGACGTCCTGTGACGTCCCAAAGTCACAGTGTGACGTAAATCTTACGTCACTGCGTAAAAAAAATGCTGTTAGGGGTGCGCCTCGGCGTTTTTTCTTTTACAATTTCCAATTAGACTTTTGTTATTTTGTGCTTTAGCCTGATTCACAAGGATTTTAGCCGAAATCGATTTCTTAGCGACCTAAAATATTATCACAGTTTCAATCCTGACACCATCAGAAAGATCGAAAAATAATTTTACTATTATTAGACGAGGTTTAGTGAATTTTTTTAAAAATATATAATTTTCGTGCGTTTTTAACCTTTTCGACTTTTATATTACAATATACAGATACTAACTTGCCACCCATCGTTCACTTTTTTCAGCAGTTGCTTACAATATCACAGATTACTCCAGAAAAGAAAATCATGTCATAAACCAATCCGTTAATAAATTATAATTGTTTTATTGGAGGCATGTCTTTGATTATTTTTAGACCTTCCAGAAAATCGCAAGTCTCGGACCCATCCCAAGGAAGAAACGGACCGAGTAAGGAACCACTCATTTTGTTGTACTGGAATGGATATTTTGGGATAGGCTGAAAAGGGCTTGCATGTGGATTTGCGCGGAATCGCCTTATCACCTGTTTCATGAGCGGTTGAATATACGGTTGATTGTGATTCTCCTCCCTCCCTCCCCCCTTTCTCTTTCCTTTTTACTTTACCTGCAATACATAGTAATATATAGGGAAAGTAATAGAATCATGCCGAAAATCGCAACTCGAGTTTTCGACGGATCTACGCGTTTCGAGACTTCTAGAATACGGAAAAACTATTTTTAGCGTGACGTCTGTGTGTGTGTCTGTCTATGCAGAATTTGTATCCATTCTAACGAATCAACTAATTGGCCAAATTTCATAAAATTTGGTAGATAAGTCACTTGTGGGCGAATCTGGTGCTGATTATTTTTGGGTACGGTTCGGGATAAAATAATTTGCGAAACATTCCCCAAAAGCCTGAATCCACTTTAGCTGAAAAACTAATGGACCGAATTTCACAAAAAACAGTTGATATGTCACTTGTATGTTACCCTGGTGCTGATTTGATTTTGGTACGATTCGAAAAAACATAACCTGCCATTTTTTGCAAAATGGCCTGCAAAAATCGTCAAAATCTAAACTAAAAGACTACGTATGCTCAAATCTACCTATTAAATGCTTGTTTTATACGTAATTTTTAATGAAGAAAAGTATAAGACCAACCCCATTACGTTAGGACTAGCCGTTCTCGAGATATTTTATTTTTCGTATTTTTCTCTACGCCACCTTTGAAAATAAGTCCAGTTACCAAATGAGAACGAAAATTGATTTAAAATTGAATTTAATTTAATTAAAATAAAGAGAACGTGTATATAAGTCTGCAGGGAAAGTCATGTGCTGCCCACATCAAATTTTTTTTTTATCAAATCGCACGATAAAATAATCGCACGATTTTAAATTTTGTCCAAACGTATTATTTAAGCAGCGGGTGCTTGTGTAATTATTTATACATAGTGGGAGCTTATTTAAAACCCGGGTAACGGCGGGTTATTCTAGTACTTATTAAATGTCTGTCTATGTATTCAGTCTGTAGCGCGAAATCTAAGCGTCGCATGTTCGGGAAAATTTGGTACACAGGTACAAAGACTTGGTGTACACAAGTGCACCTCGGTATCAATTTTTAAATTTCAAATTTGTCTTATAGTTCGTTTACATTTTAGTTCGATTCACAACAATTATGGCGGATATTCGCACAAAATGATTTCTTAGCGACCTAAAATATTATCACAGGGTTTCAATCTTGACACCATCGGCAAGATCGAAAAATTCTCTTTCAAAGAAACTGTGAGTGGAATCCATGCGATACTTAGTGAATTTTAAAAAAATATAGACTTTTCGTGCGTTTTAAATCTCTCCAACTTTTATATTACGATATACAGATATTGGCTTTCCGTCCATCATTCGTGTTTTTCAGCAGTTGCTTAAAATATTATAGATGTGATCTGATGTAATGTCACATCCGAAAAACTGTTACTAGCACAGTTCTATAATTTGGCTACTTTTCCATATATATATCTAACAAAACGAAATGTCCAATTTCATAATTATTGTAAGTTCAGTAATTTTAGTGATCGCATTATATTTGATGTAATTAATTACAAAATTCTCCATTAGCTTTTAACAATGGAAGACCAGCACTTATTCTTGTGAGACAGGAGTTTCATTATTTCGAAACCCGAGTTTTATTATTTCGAGACCAGAGTTTTATTATTTCGAGACCAGCATTTCATTATTTCGAGACTAGAGTTTTATTATTTTGAGACTAGAGTTTTATTATTTCGAGACCGACGTTTTATTATTTCGAGACCAGAGTTTTATTATTTCGAAACTAGCATTTTATTATTTCAAGACCAAAGTTTTATTATATTGAGACCAGTATTTTATTATTTCGAGACCAGCATTTTATTATTTCGAGACTAGAGATTTATTATTTTGAGACCAGAGTTTTATTATTTTGAGACCAGCGTTTTATTATTTCGAGACCAAAGTTTTATTATTTCCAGACCAGCATTTTATTATTTCGAGACCAAAGTTTTATTATATTGAGACCAGTATTTTATTATTTCGAGACCAGCATTTTATTATTTCGAGACTAGAGATTTATTATTTTGAGACCAGAGTTTTATTATTTCCAGACCAGCATTTTATTATTTCGAGACCAGAGTTTTATTATTTCGAGATCAGAGTTTTATTATTTCGAGACCAGCGTTTTATTATTTCGAGACCAGAATTTTATTATTTCGAAACTAGCATTTTATTATTTCGAGACCCGAGTTTTATTATTTCGAGACCAGTATTTTATTATTTCGAGACCCGAGTTTTATTATTTCGAGACCAGAGTTTTATTATTTCGAGACCTGCATTTTATTATTTCGAAACCTGAGTTATATTATTTCGAAACCAGCATTTTATTATTTCGAGACCAGAGTTTTATTATTTCGAGACCCGCATTTTATTATTTCGAGACCAGACTTTTATTATTTCGAGACCAACATTTTATTATTTCGAGACTGGAGTTTTATTATTTTGAGACCAGAGTTTTATTATTTCGAGACCAGAGTTTTATTATTTCGAGACCAGAGTTTTATTATTTCTTGACAGAGTGGTAATCAATCAGCCTTGTTAACCCGAATATCAAATTATTTCTATACTTAATGCATGAAAATATAGACGTCAGAACCTTCAACAACTGATTGAACACCTCTCATATTGCCGCAAAGCACACGGGGTTGATATGGTCCACTGAATTACACGACAACAGTAAATTGACCGACTTAATTTTTTTATAGAACTTCTCATTTCGAATATTTCTGTAAGCCTGTTGGTCCTGTGTTTTTAGTAAATTAACCTTTTCAACATTAACACCTTCTTGAACTTGTGGGTTTCTTATTGGCTGTTTCCCGTTTCTCTATCAGTAGATTTAGGGTCAGGTCTTTGATTTGGATCTAGTTCGCCCCACCCCCTCAGATTCGGTGTTAATTCCCGTTATTATGTCTGATTATCCATGATTGCATTTCAATCTTAATTCGAATATTTACTGGTTGTAAAAGAATGTCCAATTTTCTGTCAATGTTGTCACCGTTCTGTCTGACCTATTCTTCACCTCGATTCACCACTCGTTTTCTACTAAGTTTTAATGTTATAATTTATTGATATATCTGGTTTTACTTCCCCTGCAATACATACTAATTGATAGGGAAAGTATTGGAATCATGCCGAAAATCGCAACTCGAGTTTTCGACGGATCTACACGTTTCGAGACCTCTAGAATACGGAAAAACTATTTTTAGCGGGACGTCTGTGTGTGTGTCTGTCTGTCTGTGTATCTGTTTGTGTGTCTGTCTGTCTGTGTATCTGTTTGTGTGTCTGTCTGTCTGTGCAGATTTTGTATCCACTCTAACTAAAAAACTAATAGACTGAATTTCATAAAACTTGGTAAGTCACTTATGTGCGAATCTGGTGCTGATTAGTTTTGGGTACGATTCGAGTTAAAAGAACCCGCCTTTTTTTTTTGCGAAATGGCCCGCAAAAGCTTGTATCCACTCTAGCTGAAAAACTAATAGACCGAATTTCACAACATTCGGAAGATAAGTCACTTGTGGGACAGCCTGGTGCTGATTAGATTTTGGTACGATTCGGAAAAAAATAACCTGCCTTTTTTTTCCAAAATGGCCCGCAAAAATCGCCAAAATCTAAAATAAAAAACTACTTATGCTCAAATATATTCATTAAATGCTTGTTTAATATATAATTCATAACGCAAAAAAGAATAAGACCAACTCCATTACACTAGGACTAGCCGTTCTCGAGATATTTTAGTTTTTTCGTATTTTCTCTACGCCACCTTTGAAAATAAGTCCAGTTGAGAACGAAAATTGAATTAAAAGTGAATTAAATTTAATTAAAATAAAGAAAACGTGAATATAAGTCTGCAGGGAAAGTCATGTGCTGCCCACATCAGATATTTTATTTTTGTTTTCACACCTCAAAGTATTTTATTCGAGTTCAGTAATAGACAAAATGAGCCAAAACTTTGAAAACTCCGCAATCACATACGTTCTATAAGCATCATACTATATGTGTATCGGAAAAATAATAACTCCTTTTCGAACAATACTTACATCATTACGTAAATCCTGTCCCACTTTAACCAAGATATCAAGCAAACATATCTTAAATTATATTTTTGGAGAAAAACCCACATGCTCCACAAAAAGGAATTAGTACCAAAAGTGAAAATTTCGTGCAGAATCACAGACCTTAAGTAACTAAAAATATTCTGAATGCACTAGAAGGCCATGCGTCTTTGAATCCATCTAATAAATCCTGAGAAGTATCCCAAAGCTTAAGTAAGATCTAAGCGTAAGACTATTTGAATAAATGATGTTCTGAGTAAAGGGCCCCAAACTGGGGGACAACCAGCTCTGTTTGCGCATTTGCTCTGGCTAACGATGGAATGGTTAAGTCTAATGAAGATTTAAATGGAAGATTAACGTGATTCGGCTTTTCATTTATTTGCATAACTGGGAAAATATGCAAGAGAATTATGATTATAAATCATAGTACTAAAAGGCGTATCGATACAGTTGTATCCCTGTATTGATTCATGACCTTACTACGGATCAATATTACTTTACTTATATTATAGTATAATGTATAAGGAAAGTATTTTGATGGGGTCGAAAATTCGAATTCGAGTTTTCAACGGGAGAACACGTTTCAAGCATCCCTGATCACGAATCGAACATTTTTAAGGTCATGTCTGCGTGTGTGTGTGTGTGTGTGTGTGTGTGTGTGTGTGTGTGTGTGTGCGTCAGTGAGTCTGTGGAGACGATATCTAACGAACGAATGGAGCGATTCGAATGAAATTTGTAACAAAAATTGCAATCCGTGAATACTGGAAGCCTATGGTTTTTAAACACAATCGAATGTTCAGAACTCCCCTAAATTTTCGAGTAAAATTTTGAAAAAGTCATCAAAAAATCAAAACTTTGATTAAAGTTACGCCAATAGACATTTCATATATATAATTTTTCCTTAGAAAACGATTGACATAAACTTTAAAACGCTAGTATGAACCGTCTCAAGATATTGCACATTTTTCAAATAAATTTATCAAAAAATCCCATAAAATAAAAAAAATATTAACTGTTGAGAAACATGTTCACTTTTCATATGTAATATCATGCGATAAATATGGTGAACTCATTCTCGTGGATCTAGCTTGTTCCACATTCATAAGGAAAGATTGGGTAATACTTTTGTATTTGAACGCCAATAGTCATTTATCTGCTACAAGGATAATTTATTTCTCCGTCCATAACGTTTTGCGAGATATTGGCGACGAATTTGGCGGAATATCGTCAACTTTGAGGCTTTTTAAATGTTGCTAAATTAACGAAAATCTCGCTAAATTGATAAAAAATGACGCTAAATCAATGAAAATGCCGACTAATTGACGAAAATTCAATATCTTGGAAAGAATATAAGTATCTACTATAAGAATAACCTATTTTTTTACTGTACAAGTAGTAAATTCATTGCATTATATAAGGAAAGTCATGTGCTGCCCACATCAGATTTTATTTTCCTCATATACATGATGTATAAGGAAAGTATTGTGACTGAATCGAAAATTCGAATTCGAGTTTTCGACGGGAAAGCATGTTTCAAGTATTCCTGATCACAAATCAAAGATTTTTGAAGTGATGTCTGTGTGTGTGTGTATGTGTGGTGTGTGTGTGTGTCAGTGAGTATGTGGAGACGATATCTCACGAACGAATGGCGCGATTCGAATGAAATTTGGTACAAAAATCACAATCCCTGAATACTGGAAGCCTATTGTTTTTAAACGTAATCGAACGTTCAGAACCCCCACTAAATTTTCGAGTGAAATTTTGAAAAAATCATCAAAAAATCAAAACCCTAAAAAAGTTACGCAAATAGACATTTCTTATAAAATATTTCCTTAGGAAACGATTGACATAAACTTTAGAACGCTAGCATGAACCGTTTTCGAGATATTGCAGATGCTTCAAACAAATTTATCAAAAAATACCATAAATTAAAAAAAATATTAACTGGTGAGAAACATGTTCACTTTTCATATGTAATATCATGTGATATATTGGATGACATTATTCTCGTGCATCTAGCTCGTTCTATTTATGAGAAAAATACTTTAATACTTTTGTATTTGAACGGTAATAGTCATTTATCTGCCATAAGAATAACTTATTTCTCCGTCCATAACCTTGGCTAGATTTTGGCGAGGAATTTGACGGAATGTCGCCAACTTGGCGACTTTTTGAAATGTTGGCAAATTAACGAAAATCTCGCCATCTGGATAAAAATGACGCTAAATCTATGAAAATGACGACTCATTGACGAAAATTCAATATCGTGGAAAGAATATAAGTATCTACTATAAGAAAAACCTATTATTTTTATTGTAAAGGTAGTAAATTCATTGCGTTATATAAGGAAAGTCATGTGTTGCCCACATCAGATTTTTTACTTTCCCTGCAATACATGGTAATGTATAGGGAAAGTATTGGAATCATGCCGAAAATCACAACTCGAGTTTTCGATGGATCTACGCGTTTCGAGACCTCTAGAATACGAAAAAACTAATTTTTGCGTGACGTCTGTGTGTGTGTCTGTGTGTCTGTCTGTGTGTCTGTCCGTGTGTCTGTCTGTCTGTCTGTGCAGATTTTGTATTCACTCTAACTAAAAAACTAATGGACCGAATTTCACAAAATTTGATAGATAAGTTATTTGTGAGCGAGTCTAGTGCTGATTAGTTTTGGGTATGATTCGGAATAAAAGAACCCGCCTTTTTTTGCGAAATGGCCCGCAAAAGCTGGTATCCATTCTAACTGAAAAACTACTGGACCGAATTTCACAAAATTCGGTAGATGAGTCAATTGTGGGTTACCTTGGTGCTGCTGAGATTTTGGTAGTATTCGGAAAAAAATGACCTGCCTTTTTTTGCAAAATGGCCCGCAAAAATCGTCCAAATATAAACTAAAGAACTGGGTATACTCAAATATATCCATTAAATGCTGATTTAATACGTAATAATTTTTAACGACGAAAAGAATAAGACCAACCCCATTACACTAGGACTAGCCGTTCTCGAGATATTTTAGTTTTTCGTACTTTCCCTACGCCACCTTTGAAAATAAGCCCGGTTACCGCAAGAGAACGAAAATTGAATTAAAACTGAAATAAATTTAGTTAAAATAAAGAGAACGTTAATATAAGTCTGCAGGTAAAGTCATGTGCTGCCCACATCAGATTTTTTATATTGCTACACTAGTTTCCGGCGCGTGTAGTACGGTCAAACCTATTTGAAATGGGAACTGAAGGAAACGGAATACTGTAATATGAGGAAAATATTTTTAGTCCCGTCCAAAAATATAGGAAATTTATGTTATTTTCCCCAGTGGAAACAGACGGCCACTATAAGGTATTTTGTTAATAAAAGCACATGTTCTAACGGAGAGAGAATGGGGAAAATCATCCAACAATTTTAGCCATTTATCTCCAGGAAAACATTTTTCGCAGAGCTTTCTATTAATTCATAAACCGATTTTCTGATAGATGTTTCAGAAGTTCAAGAATTATCACTGAATCAGAGAGAGTTTGAAATGCTGGAAATATTAATCAATGCATGATTTTTAATTGAAATTTGTATCATTAGTAAGACTCATGTCCAGAAAACCATGCTGTAGTATTTTAAAAGTTTATCTCATTAAACTATGCTTTTTCTTTATATTTATTTTCACTTTCCCTGAAATACATGGTAATGTATAGGGAAAGTATTGGAATCATACCGAAAATCACAACTCGGGTTTTCTATGGATCTACACGTTTCGAGACCTCTAGAATACAAAAAAACCATTTTTAGCGTGGCATCTGTGTGTGTGTCTGTCTGTGTGTGGGTCTGTCTGTGCAGATTTTGTATCCACTCTAACTAAAAATGTAATCGACCGAATTTCATAAAATTCGGTAGGTAAGTCACTTGTGGGCGAATCTGGTGCTTATTAGTTTTAGGTACGATTCGTGATAAAAGAACCCGCCTTGTTTTACGAAATGGCCCACAAAAGCTTGTATCCACTCTAGCTGAAAAACTAATGGACCGAATTTCACAAAATTCGGCAGATAAGTCTCTTGTGGGTCACCCTGGTGCTGATTAGATTTTGATACGATTCAGAAAAAAATAACCTGCCTTTTTTGTAAAATGGTCTGCAAAATTCGCCAAAATCTAAAATAAAAAACTACGCATGCTCAAATATATCAATTAAATTCTTGCTTCATACGTAAATTTTAACAAAGAAAAGAATAAGACCAACCCCGTTACACTAAGACTAGCCGTTCTCGAGATATTTTAGTATTTTCGTATTTTCTCTACGCAGAATTTGAAAAAAATCTGATGTGGGCAGCACATGACTTTCCCTGGAGGCTTATACCCACGTTTTCTTTATTTTAGTTAAATTTAATTCACTTTTAATTCACTTTTCGTTTTCATTTATTAAGTCGACTTATTTTCAAAGGTGGCGTAGAGAAAATACGAAAAAACTAAAATATCTCGAGAACGGCTAGTCCTTGTGCAATGGGATTGGTCTTATTCTTTTCATCGTTAATAATTACGTATAAAACAAGCATTTAATGGATATATTTGAGCATACGTATGTATTTATTTTAGATTTTGACGATTTTTGAGGGCAATTCCGCAAAAAATGGCATGTTATTTTTTTCGAATCGTACCAAAATCTAATCAGCACCAGGGTATCCTACAAGTGACTTATCTCCTGATTTTTGTGAAATTCGGTCCTTTAGTTTTCCGGCTAGAGTGGATACAAACTTTTGCGGGCCATTTCGCAAAAAAAGGCAGGTTCTTTTATCCCGAATTATACCCAAAACTAATCAGCACCAGATTCGCCCACAAGGGACTTACCAACCAATTTTTATGAAATTCGGTCAATTACTTTTTTGTTAGAGTGGATACAAAATCTGCACAGACAGGCAGACAGACACACACACAGACGTCACGCTAAAATAGTTTTTTCGTATTCTAGAGGTCTCGAAACGTGTAGATCCGTCGAAAACTCGAGTTGCGATTTTCGGCATGATTCCAATACTTTTCCCATACATTACCATGTATTGCAGGGAAAGTAAAAATCTGATGTGGGCAGCACATGACTTTCCCTGCAGACTTTATATCCACGTTCTGTTTATTTTAATTAAATTTGTTTCACTTTTAATTCAATTTTCTTTCTCATTCGGTAACCGGACTTAATTTCATAGGTGGCGTAGAGAAAATACGAAAAACTAAAATATCTCGAGAACGGCTAGTCCTAGTGTAATGGGGTTGGTCTTATTCTTTTCTTCACTAAAAATTGCGCATTAAACAAGCATTTAATGGATATATTTGAGCATGCGTAGTTCTTTAGTTTAGATTTTGACAATTTTTGCGGGCCATTTTGCTAAAAAAGGCAGGTTCTTTTTTCCGAATCGTACCAAAATCTAATCAGCACCAGGATGACTTACAAGTGACTCATCTACCGAATTTTGTGAAATTCGGTCCATTAGTTTTTCAGTTAGAGTGGATACAAAATCTGCACAGACAGACACACAGACAGACAGACAGACAGACTGACAGACAGACAGACAGACAGACAGACACACACACAGACGTCACGCTAAAAATGGTTTTTTCGTATTCTAGAGGTCTCGAAACGTGTAGATCCGTCGAAAACTCGAGTTGCGATTTTCGGCATGATTCCAATACTTTCCCTATACATTACCATGTATTGCAGGGAAAGTAAAAATGGCTGAAAGGTTATAGAAAGAAGTTAAATAGATGGAAAAAGCCGATGTCCAACAGGAATGGTAAAAGGCCAAAATGAGGATTTTCTCCTATCAGTTCTAACAAAGTTACAGTTACAGTCCTGAAATGTTTAAAATGGAACTGTTTATATTTAGTACATGTAGTTAAAATATGTTGTGCAGTCGCTGAGGTTTGACAACCATTGGAAAATAGTTCAATCTCTCCTAAAAGTAAGTGTCTATGGGTGAAAAGTGTGTCGCCAATGTTTAAGCGAGTTAAAATTACATCAGGTTTCCTACATTGGAAACTAGTCCATTTTTACATTCCTTATATACATAATGTATAAGGAAAGTATTGTGACGGGGTCGAAAATTCGAATTCGAGTTTTCGACGGGAGAGCACGTTTCAAGCATCCCTGATCACGAATCAAACATTTTTGAAGTGATGTCTGTGTGTGGGTGTGTGTCAGTGAGTCTGTGGAGACGATAACTAACGAACGAATGGACCGATTCGAGCCAAATTTGGTGCAAAAATCACAATCCGTAAACACTGGAAGCCTATTGTTTTTATACGCAATCGAATATTCAGAACCCCCCTAAATTTTCGGGTGAAATTTTGAAAAAATCGTCAAAAACTCAAAACCGCTAATAAAGTTATGCAAGTAGACATTTCTTATGTAATTTTTCCTTAGAAAACGATTCACATAAATTTTAGAACGCTGACATGAACCGTTCTCGAGATATTGCATATTTTTCAAAAAATTATCAAAAAGTCATATAAAATAAAAAAAAATATTTTCTATTGAGAAACATGTTCACTTTTCATATGTAGTATCATGCGATACATTGGGTGACATCATTCTCGTGGATCTAGCTCGTTCCATTCATGAAAAAAGATACTTTGAGTAATACTTTTGTATTTGAACGCCAATAGTCATTTAACTGCTGTAAGAATAACTTATTTCTTCGTCCATAACGCTTGGCGAAATTTTGGCGACGAATTTGGCGGAATGTCGCCAACTTGGCGATATTTTGAAATATTGCCAAGTTAACGAAAATCTCGCCAAATGGATAAAAATGACGCTAAATCAATGAAAATGACGACTAATTGTTGAAAATTCAATATCTTGGAAAGAATATAAGTATCTACTAGAAGAAGAACCTATTTTTTTTACTATAAAAGTAGTAAATTCATTACATTATATAAGGAAAGTCATGTGGTGCCTACATCAGATTTTTGTACTACGGGCCTTATCTCGTACAACTCAAAAGGATGAAATGGAACTCATTTTGCCTATTTAATTCAATTCAATTAACGTAGCAACAACAGATCGAAATCCAGTTACAGTATCCACACAAGCCTCCATGCCTTATTCGGAATTCCAACCCGAGCCCTCTAGACAGCAGCCGAACACGCTATCCACTACACCCCTTGGACGGCAACCACTATCCACTACACCACCAACACTATCCACTACTACACCAACACGCTATCCACTACACCACATGGGCGGCATTTATTGAGATTATTAGATTTATGAAATGTCCCAAGAATGAATATCAATCGCTAGTTGGTTTCTTTTTGGCGCATGGCTCTTATGAAATATATATGTCTGTAATGAAATATGAATAGCTACGAATTTTGAATAAGGGTCAATGTAGAAAGAAAGGTGAATTTTAAGGCGACGTAACACGTTTCGAAGACGTTTAGTAAACGTAAGAAGACGTTTAGAAGACGTAAGACATTAAGGAGACGTTTCGGATACGACATTCTATATCATATCATAAATTGAAAAAAAATTCCGGATTGAAAATAGAAATACCCCTGCATCAAAGTACCCCTGTATTGGAGTAAACATATACCGAATTTCGCCGCTGTCTGAAACTTCGATTTTCCGCTGCAGACGACACACACAGACAGACAAGCAGACATACAGACAGACAAGCAGACACACAGACAGACAAGCAGACACACAGACAGACACACAGACAAACATCTTTCATTATGCAAGAAGAAACAGATGAGGACAATTAGTAAGTTGACCTACGATATGGATACTGGTGTTAAGTTTATATGACAACGGATAAGCTAAATGGATATCATCGGCACCAATAAGCTGTTGCCAACTTGAAAAATAAACTTTTAAAGAATTCCTGCAAAATATAAAAAAAAAAAAAATAACCTCATACTAAGTTTATTTTGATAATAATTGTGATACGAGAGAACTAAACACTGTGGAATAGAAATGTATTAGAAAATCGAGTGGAGATTCCCACTTCAGGAACTTTTATAGTGTAATTGTAATCCATATCGCTACTGCAATACATATAGAAACACATTTTCGATTTTAAGCATATATTTATAGTTTTAACGTCAAACTATTTCCTAAAAAGTTAAGAGTTCAAGTTTTTTTCTAGCACATTAGGATAAAAAACATATCTCAACTGAAAGCCCAGGGAGTTACACGATTCTTCACTTAATGACTTTGAATCACCTAATTATCTTAAAGACTTCGAAAAGCACTTCTGATTAACGTACAACCATTAGTCTATGATTTTCAAACAAGAACTCCAAAGTCATTGAGATATCTAAAGATATTCAATTATCTAGTTCTCAATAAAAAGGTAGGGAAAATATTTGAATGTGTGGCTCCACTGGATTTTCTCATATATTCATATTTCACATTAATTCGATCAGCTTGCTTGAGAATACAAATGAATTTAATTTTTGATGTGAAAGATCTTAATGTGGTGGTGAGACAGCGCAGTGGTTAGCGCGCGGGGATTGCACTTGGATGACCCGAGTTCGATTCCCGGCTTGCCCAAGCTGTCTCCGTGTTCACGCGGAGTACGAGCACTTTCAATATGTAGGTTCGTAAGTCCTTCCGAGAGGTTGGTGGCAAAGGAAGGAGGGTACGGTCTCTGTGGATGAATCCCCCACTGGCTTTCGGTCTAAATGGGGTGGCACTTCCCGGCCATCCAAACAGATACCTCACACCTTCGGGTAGGTCAAACGGTCTGGATCGAAGAAGAAGTAGAAACAACTTAATGCGCATAGTACGGATTAAATCATGAGTGATGGGGAAATGTAACGAAGTATGGTGGGGAAATGTAACGAAGTGTGATGGGGAAATGTTCCAAATTCGTTTCCATATTCGTCGCCAAAATCTCGCCAAGCGTTATGGACGGAGAAATAAGTTATTCCTATGGCAGATAAATGACTATTGACGTTCAAATACAAAAGTCTATTCAAAGTATCTTTTCTCCTGAATGGAACGAGCTCGATCCACGAGAATGGTTTCATTCAATTTATCGCATGATATTACATATGAAAAGTGAACATGTTTCTCAACAGTTAATATATTTTTTTTTTTAATTTATGGAATTTTTTGATAAATTTATTTGAAAAATGTGCAATATCTCGAGAACGTTTCATGCTTGCGTTTTCTAAAGTTTATGTCAATCGTTTCCTAAGAAAAAAAATTACATAAGAAATGTCTATTTGCGTAACTTTATAAAAAGTTTTGATTTTTTGATGGTTTTTTTTTCAAATTTTCACTTAAACATTTAGGGGGGTTCTGAACATTTGATTGCGTTTAAAAACAGTAGGCTTCCAGTATTCGCGGAATGTGATTTTTGTACCAAATTTCATTCGAATCGCTCCATTCGTTCGTGAGATATCGTTCGTTTCCATAGACTCTCACACACACACACACAGACAGACATCACCTCAAAAATGTTTGATTCGTGATCAGAGATGCCTGAAACGTGCTCTCCCGTCAAAAACTCGAATTCGAATTTTTGTCCCCGTTACAATACTTTCCTTATACATTATGTTTATAAGGAAAGTAATAAGTGCGAATATAAGTACGGAAAAAAGTGCGAAAGTGTTGCATAAATGCTATTATGTGCAACTGAAGCCAGATCCCAATGTCTTCAGTTGTAGAGTTCTGATTCCTCTTAGTCCATTTTAAAGGACTCATTGACCTTGGTTGCGTGATTACACAGATATGTCAAGTAAAAGTGGCATAACTATAAACTGTAGAAGTAATGAACACAGGTGTTATTACACGGAGCAATTCCTTCCAGCAATTTTTCAGCAACACCATACATTTCAATGGGAAGAAATCGTGCCGCTGAATTACCGCAATTCATTCGTACTCGGCAATAAAAATTGCTCAATTTCTGAGCGGCGAACCAATCAGAGGACGATAAAATTGGACGTCACTACGCTCCGCCTTTCCTCTCCTCATTTGCATTCAAGATGGCGATAGCGACTGTAATGCAAACACGTCGAAGCCGCTCAATTAAGTTAGAATCTGGAGATGGAAAAAATAATGGAACTTCTACCAAATTACAGACACCTGTGGGATATAAAATATCCAAATTATACGAAAAAACACACTAAAGAATGCTTCCTGAAATCGGCGGCACTAAACAGGAATGGCCTGTTAGAAAGGAGAGGCTTACAGTATCATTGACGGGCGGAATTGCTAAAGTCTAGAGATGTAAAAATAATCATAGAACTTTTACCAAATTGCAGACACCTGTGGCATATAAAAGATCCAAATTATACGAAAAAAAACCCCACTAAATAATGCTTCTTGGAATGAACTCGGCGGTATTAGACAGGAGGGGCGTTTGAGAAAGGCGGAACCTATAGTATCATTCCCGGGAGGAATTTCTAAAGTCTGGAGATGGAAAAATAATAATAGAACATTTAGCAAATTACAGACACCTTTAGGATATAAAAGATTCAAATTATACGAAAAACACACCAAAGAATGCTTTCTGAAATGAAATCGGCGACATTAGAAAGAAGGGACCTGTTAAAGAGGAGGAGCCTAGAGTATGATTGACGGGCGGAATTGCCGAGGTTCGGCAATAAAAATTGCCCTGTGTAATAACACCATTACGTTCAGGGGCAATAACACACTGATACAGGAAGTTGAATTAAACACATATTGTGTACTCACTCAAAATACAGCAGCAGGCTGCGTAATTAAATATATAGCCAGATACAAAATAGTCAGTATTGCACATGGCTATTATTTAACACAGCAGATCGTTAATGAACTGTTTCGGGCGTGGCGATATTCTATCTTTAAGTAATCAGTGATAGAGCTACACATCGTTGATGCTTATCCAAATTCTTCCTATCTAAACCATGCCTTGAACAACCAGTGATACTAGATGCAATTATGATCATAGCTCTATCAATCTTAGTGCCTGTTCCACGGACTTACATTTTCCTCCCTTCTATCTCACACATCGACTCGACTCCTAGCGACTTCAAACTTCCAACCGAACTTCAGCAGAGCTACCAACCAAACTAGAACCAGGACTGTACCTCCTATTACCCAGCATCTACTTTCTCTCGCGATCCGAAACTTATTCCGCCGCCATTGCAGGATCGCAGTTGTTACTTGGCTCGGCGATTGGTCTACATAACCAAACCTGCCAGAAGTTGTTAATATAAAGGCAATATATATAATAACGATACTGAGAGAAATAACAACCAATGGTTATATATATACCTCACATATTCTAAAAGCATAAAAATAAATTCATAGAAAGCATAAAAATTATAAATCATAAAAAACTCAGAAAAATTAAAACTCAGAAAAACAAACGCACAAGTGACTTATGTATAAAATATTATGGAATTCGGTCAATTAGTTTCTGAGTTAGAGTGGATACATACATTGCACAAACATACACACAGACACACTTACAGACGTCAATCTAAAAATTGTTTTATCGTATTCTAGAAGAGTCAAATCGTGTAGATCCGTCGAAAACACGATTTGCGATTTTCGACATGATTCCAATACTTTCCCTATGCATTACCATGTATTGCAGGGAAAGTAAAAATCTGATGTTGACAGCACATGACTTTCCCTGCAGACTTATATTCACATTCTCTTTATTTTAATTAAATTTAATTCACTTTTAATTCAATTTTCGTTCTAATTTGATAATTGGACTTATTTTCAAAGGTATCGTAGATAAAATACGAAAAAACTAAAATATCTCGAGAACGGCTAGTCCTAGTATAATGGGGTTGGTCTTATTCTTTTCTTCGTAAAAAATTACGTATTAAACAAGCATTTACTGAATATATTTGAGCATACGTAGTTTTTTATTTTAGATTTTGGCGATTTTTGAGGGCAATTTTGCAAAAAAAAGCAGATTATTTTTTTCCAAATCGTACCAAAATCTAATTAGCACCAGGGTGTCCGCAGTGACTTATCTACCGAATTTTGTGACATTCGGTCTATTTGTTTTTGAGCTAGAGTGGATAGAAGCCTTTGCGGGCCATTTCACGAAACAAGGCGGGATCTTTTATCCCGAATCATACCCAAAACTAATCAGCAGCAGATTCAGCCACAAGTGACTTACCTACCAAATTTTTTGAAATTCGGTCATTAGTTTTTTAGTTAGAGAGGATACAAAATCTGCACAAATGACAGACAGACACACACACAGACGTCACGCTAAAAATTGTTTTTCGTATTCTAGAGGTCTCGAAACGTGTAGATCCGTCGAAAACTCGAGTTGCGATTTTCGACATGATTCCAATACTTTCCCTATACATTACCATGTATTGCAGGGAAAGTAAAAATCTGATGTTGACAGCACATGACTTTCCCTGCAGACTTATATTCACATTCTCTTTATTTTAATTAAATTTAATTCACTTTTAATTCAATTTTCGTTCTAATTTGATAATTGGACTTATTTTCAAAGGTATCGTAGATAAAATACGAAAAAACTAAAATATCTCGAGAACGGCTAGTCCTAGTATAATGGGGTTGGTCTTATTCTTTTCTTCGTAAAAAATTACGTATTAAACAAGCATTTACTGAATATATTTGAGCATACGTAGTTTTTTATTTTAGATTTTGGCGATTTTTGAGGGCAATTTTGCAAAAAAAAGCAGATTATTTTTTTCCAAATCGTACCAAAATCTAATTAGCACCAGGGTGTCCGCAGTGACTTATCTACCGAATTTTGTGACATTCGGTCTATTTGTTTTTGAGCTAGAGTGGATAGAAGCCTTTGCGGGCCATTTCACGAAACAAGGCGGGATCTTTTATCCCGAATCATACCCAAAACTAATCAGCAGCAGATTCAGCCACAAGTGACTTACCTACCAAATTTTTTGAAATTCGGTCATTAGTTTTTTAGTTAGAGAGGATACAAAATCTGCACAAATGACTGACAGACACACACACAGACGTCACGCTAAAAATTGTTTTTCGTATTCTAGAGGTCTCGAAACGTGTAGATCCGTCGAAAACTCGAGTTGCGATTTTCGACATGATTCCAATACTTTCCCTATACATTACCATGTATTGCAGGGAAAGTAAAAATCTGATGTGGGCAGCACATGACTTTCCCTGCAGACTCAAATTCATATTTATTTTTCTTTAATAATTCATTAAATTGAGTTTAATTGCACAAAATGAAACTAAATTTGTGCTTTTTAATTCAATTTCTGTTTTTATTTGGTAATTAGACATTTTTCTAAAAGTGACATAACTAAATGCGAAAAATCTCAAATATCTCGAGAATGGTTAGTCCTAGAGTAATAGAGTTGTTCTTATTATTTTCCTCATCAAAAATTACATATAAAACAAGCATTTAATTGATATATTTGAACATGCGTAGCTTTTTTTATATTTTGCGATTTTTGGGGGCCATTTTGTAAAAAAAGGCAAGTTCTTCTTCTCCGAATAATACCAAAATCTAATCAGCACCATAGTATCGCCCAAGTAACTTATCTATCAAATTTTGTGAAATTTGGTCAATTAATATTTTAGTTAGAGTGGATACATGACATTTTTGCGGGCCATTTCGTAAAAAAAGGCGGGTTCTGTTTTTACGAATCGTACCAAAAACTAATGAGCACCACGGTCATACCCAAGTGACTTACCTACCAAATTTTATGAAATTCGTTCCATTAGTTTTTGAGTTAGAGTGGATACATACACTGCACAGACAGACAGACAGACACACACACAGACGCCACGTTAAAAATGGTTTTTTCGTATTCTAGAGGTTTCGAAACGTGTAGATCCGTCGAAAACTCGAGTTGTGATTTTCGGCATGATTCCAATACTTTCCCTATACATTACCATATATTGCAGGGAAAGTAAAAAAAATGAGATAATTTAATAAGAATATGCGAAAATAAAGTTTAAAAAATCAATTTGAACCGAGATTGATTCCTTTTTTTTTTTAATTTAAAACGAAAAGCCTTTAATTTCTATTTCGAAGTTCTAATAGACACTAGAAATACTTTAATGGCAGCTTAACAAAAAGTATTTCTATTGCAGACGATTTTATTTCTCGATAGATGGTTTAATTTCGGTACAATTGTGGGACTTTGAAAAGAATAAGACTGAAATTAATATTTCAAATCTGCTTTTTCCAGAAGTCAAAGATAATTTAAAAGATTAAGTATCAATCCGAAAAGATTTATTCAATCCATGCCAGTAAAATGAGTTCGAAATAGCCATTAACTTAAGTATAATGGAGGACAGATACGTAGAATTATTTAATCAAATTCTTCATTTGCGGTTTTTAAAGAATGACTTTATTCTTTTGAAAATTAATAATTTTCACATTTATCTCCAAACATGCCAAAAATGATAGAAATTGGCTTTTACACGAACTCCAATGCTAGCAATATCACAAACATTTACATTCTCTAAATAGTTATAATTAATAAAACATCAAAATCTGATGTGGGCATCACATGACTTTCCTTATATAATGCAATGAATTTACTACATTTACAGTAAAAAAAATTAGATTATTTTTATAGCAGATATTTATATTATTTCCAAAATATTGAATTTTCGTCAATGAGTCGTCATTTTCATTGATTTAGCTTCATTTTTATCCATTTGGCGAGTTTTTCGTTAATTTAGCAACAATTAAAACAGTCGCCAAGTTGGCGACATTCCACCAATTTCGTCGCCAAAATCTCGCCAAGCGTTATGGACGGAGAAATAAGTTATTCTTATAGCAGATAAATGACTAATTGCGTTCAAATACAAAAATGTTACTCAAAGTATCTTTTTTCATGAATGGAACGAGCTAGATCTACGAGAATGACGTCACCAAATTTATCGCATGGTATTGCATATGAAAAGTGAACATGTTCCTCAATAGGTAATATTTTTTTATTTTATATGATTTTTTGATAATTTTTTTGAAAAATGTGCAATATCTCGAGAACGGTTCATGTTAGCGTTCTAAAATTTATGTCAATCATTTTCTAATGAAAAAATACATAAGAAATGTCTATTTGCGTGACTTTATTAGAGGTTTTGATTTTTTGACGATTTTTTCAAAATTCACTCGAAAATTTAGGGAAGTTCTGAACATTCGATTGCTTTTAAAAACAATAGACTTCCAGTATTCATGGATAGTGATTTTTGTACTAAATTTCATTCGAATCGCTCCATTCGTTCGTGAGATATCGTCTCCACAGACTCACTGACACACACACACACACACACACATACTTTGACACACTCACACATACTTTCACACACACACACACACACATACTTTCACACACACACACATACACACAGACATCACCTCAAAAATATTCTATTCGTGATCAGGGATGCTTGAAACGTGCTCTCCCGTCGAAAACTCGAATTCGAATTTTCAACCCCGTCACAATACTTTCCTTATACATTATGTATATAAGGAAAGTAATAAAAGCTTGCAATTCTGTCCCCGTAGCTTAACGGTAGAGCGTTGAATGGCCAGTTCGAAGATCCAGGATTCGATCCCGGTTTGTGCAATATATTTATAAGACTCTTTACAACCTTATACTATGTATTTAAGGAATGTAGAAATCTCGTAAGATATCTGTCGCACCGGGAGTTTAGCTAACCCAGTATCAAATGTCATGGTTTTCCGAAGCTTAGAATTTCCGACAGACAACATACATACACACACGCACACATAGAAAGTCAAATATCTTCTTTTATTATCTAAGGGCTTTCATTCTTTTATTTACTGCATTTCGCGCAATAAATAGATGTTTTTACTTTCCCTGCTATACACGGTAATGTATAAGGAAGGTATTGGAATCATGCCGAAATTCGCAACTCGAGTTTTCGTCGGATCTACGCGTTTCGAGACATCTAGAATACGAAAAAACTATTTTTAGCGTGACGTCTGTGTGTCTGTCTGTCTGTGCAGATTTAGTATCCACTCTAACTAAAAAACTAATGCACCGAATTTCTCAAAATTCAGTAGATAAGTCGTTTGTGGGTTATCCTGGTGCTGATTGGATTTTGGTACGATTCGGGAAAAATTAACATGCCTTTCTTTGCAAAATCGGCCTCAAAAATCGCCAAAATCGAAAATAAAAAACTACGTATGCTGAAATATATTCATTAAATGCTTGTTTAATACGTAATTTTTAACGAAGAAAAGAATAAGACCAACTCCATTATCCTAGGACTAGCCGTTCTCGAGAAATTTTATTTTTTTCGTATTTTCTCTACGACACCTTTGAAAATAAGTCTAGTTACCAAATGAGAACGAAAATTGAAGTAAAAGTGAATTAAATTTAATTAAAATAAAGAGAACGTGGATATAAGTCTGCAGGGAAAGTCATGTGCTGCCCACATCAGATTTTTTACTTCGCAGTACAGTATTCTCATATAGCATACAAAATTCTCGAAACATGATTCTTAAAATAGAGATATTTAATAGATAATTAAAATATATAATATTTAATTTCCAGCTACTGTCATACATATTACCCATCCCTGTGTTACATCCTCTAGTATTTACTTTAGAAAAAAAAGAAACGAAATGTTAGCGAAAATAACTCCATTTAAATGACTGAAACGAATTTCCTCATTCAGCTTTTTCGGTACGGTTCCCGTTACCACTCTTCCGTCATTCTATATATTCAACTCAACCCATCTCTAGCAATTTATTGCCTTCATTAGCTATTTGCATCGCACGGAGTTCATTAAAAACGAGCATCAAACGACGTTTTCGAAGCACCAAATATAAATGAATGCAGATATTCGATAGTGAAAATTTTCACACTCTTTCACAGTGACGCATTTGAGGGGTGGCTTTGCTGGATTTGAAGGAAATGTGAAATCCTGAAATTTATGAGCACGTCAAAAACGTCAAGACATGAAGACGTTAAGACTGGGTGTCTTCATGTCTTCATGCTTTGTGGAAATTTGACAACCAAAGTCTCTTGAAAAAAAATGCTGAAATTTTATTATTACTTTCCTTAAACTATGCATATAATGTATAAAGAAAGTATTGTGACGGGGTCGAAAATTCGAATTCGAGTTTTCGACGGGAGAGCACGTTTCAAGCATCCCTGATCACGAATCGAACATTTTTGAGGTGATGTCTGTGTGTGTGTGTGTGTGTGTGTGAAAGTATGTGTGCGTGTGTATGTGTGCGTACGTGAAAGCAGGGGCGGCAAATAGGGGGCGCGGTTGCTTCCCCAAATTTTTCCTCGTCGTCTATCGGCTTTTCCCATTTTTTATCGACTGTCCACTGGTTAGTTTTCTTACGCCAGGAGCTTCAAAAGCGCCAACCTTCACAGTGAAGTTCCCACTTCCGGCTGGAACGAATCATTTTCCTTTGAAAATTTCAAGTGTCCGATTAAATTTACGTGTAGTTAGCGCATGCTCATCCATTCCTTCCGCTAGAAATGCATTTCAGCAGCTCACAATGCATTATATTCTTTCATAGAAACATCATATAAAATACATGCTATTTTCGAAAAGATTCGCTCATCACTCTACAATCACTAAGTGATACGAGGTGGTCTTCCAGAGTTAAAGGCATAAAAACACCACTTGATAATTTTGAAGTGGTGATTTTAACACCAGAAGAATTATCTGAAAACGATTCTCTCAATGGTGGAAGAGCCGAAGCCCTTTTAACATGCATGACATCGTTCGAAGTTTTGTTCAGTTTGTTTGTATTGAACATTGTTTTTGATCAATGCAATACTCTCTCAAAGCATCTTTTGGCTAAAGCTACTATTGAAACTGTTAGTTCTTTTCGCACTGATGCATATTTCAATCAAGTGTGGAGTTTTGTGACAGAACCTTGCGAAAAAAAATTCTTATTCTGGACCAAAACTGAAAAGGCGTAAAAAAATTCCAAACGAATTCGGAGGCGGTGAAAAAAATCCCCATGATGATGTTAAATCATATTACAGAATCAATATTCAGTATGAAATTATAGATTCAGTATCTAATGAAATTGAGACAAGATTTAATGAGAACAATATATCTGTTTTGTTTGCTCTTAGTTCAGTATTATCCGGATCAGACGTCGAAAAAGAAAAAGAAAATGTTTCAACCATATGCAAAGTATATGACTTTCAGAAAGAGGAATTGCGACTGTTTTATCCAATGGTGAAAAATGAAAACATAGCCCATCCCAATTTTAAAAGTCGCCTGGATTATTTTAAAGAGCGGAATTTAAAAAAATGTGTTTCCTGTCATAACATTATTAGTTAAATTGTTTTTAACTGTGCCAATCAGCTCAGCCAGTTGTGAAAGGTCTTTTTAGTGTCTTAGGAGGCAGAAAAATTATTTTCGCAGTACAATGGGACAAGAAAGACTTTCATCTTTAGCCGTTTTAGCTATAGAACAAGATATACCACTGGATTATGATGATATAGTAACAAAATATTCTCTTCTTTCAGACTCTAAGAACCGGCGTTTAAAACTTCAATAAAATGTAAATAAATACAGATATTTGTATTCAGAAAAATTATGTTATCAACAATTATGTTAACACAATTATGTACAAAAATTATGTTAACAACAATTATTTTTCTCAATATCAATTCAATTTTGTGATCCCCCCCCCACCCCCCACCCCCACCCCACACACAGTTAATAAACATTTTATTTATTCCACATTGTGGATTTTCATACATACAAATCTCGCACCCCCAAATGGGATGCTGAAATGACGCCCCTGCGTGAAAGTATGTGTGTGTGTGAAAGTATGTGTGTGTGTGAAAGTATGTGTGTGTGTGTGTGTCAGTGAGTCTGTGGAGACGATATCTCACGAACAAATAGAGCGATTCGAATGAAATTTGGTACAAAAATTACAATCCGTGAATACTGGAAGCCTATTGTTTTAAAATACAATCGAATGTTCAGAACCCTTCTAAATTTTTGAGTGAAATTTTGAAAAATTCATCAAAAAATCAAAATCTTTAATAAAGTTACACAAATGGACATTTCTTATGTAATTTTTCCTTAGAAAACGATTGACATAAACTTTTATAAGATTGACACATACTTTTGTATTTGAACGGCAATCTGCTATAAGAATAATTTATTTCTCCGTGCATAACGCTTGGCGAGATTTTGGCGAAGAGTTTGGCGGAATGTCGCTAGCGACTTTTTTAAATATTGCCAAATTAACGAAAATCTCGCTAAATGGGTAAAAATAACGTTAAATCAATGAAAATGACGACTAATTGACGAAATGTCAATAACTTGGAAGGAATATAAGTATCTACTATAAGAATAACCTGTTTCTTTTTACTGTAAAAGTAGTCAATTCATTGCATTATATAAGGAAAGTCAAGTGCTGCCCACATCAGATTTTTTATTTTATATTTTTGTGTTCTTGTTAAGTCAATGAAGCTATACAAACCCTGAACAGAGGTCAAGAAAGCCTTTCATATCAAATTATTTTATATCAGTAAAGATTAGTGTCACCTCTATGTCGCAATATTGAGAGGGAGGTGACATATTTGGGTTTTGAGATAGTCACAACCTATGTACACAGCATTGTCGCGCTGCTTAACTTAAAAATACACAATTCGGAACAATTTATAGTGATAATTGTCTGTTATTTTGAAAACTGGTATAATTAATGACGCCTTGGAGGTGGCATTAGATAAAAATACTCTCCGTTTCTATAAGTACTCTGAATTAAAACTTAAGGAAATGATAGCTCACGTCTTTAAATAGAAATCTAGCCAACAAAATGGTTAACGGTGGCTAGCTTTATTTCACTGTAAAGGTTCTGAACTTTGCTACCTAATAGGTATTTTTGTGAAATTATAAAAATTTTCCATGGAGGACCATAATTCTAGATACTAAACTTTATGCGTTCACAAAGAAAAGGTTTTTATTATTTTTCGATTATCTTTCGATTCGAGTTTCTATTAAATTTCGAAATTTATTCGGAATTTTATATTTTTACTTTCCCTGCAATACATGGTAATGTATAGGGAAAGTATTGGAATCATGCCGAAAATCACAACTCGAGTTTTCGACGGATCTACACGTTTCGAGACCTGTAGAATACGAAAAAACCATTTTTAGCGTGACGTCTGTGTGTCTGTCTGTGCAGATTTTGTATCCACTCTAACTAAAAATGTAATCGACCGAATTTCATAAAATTTGGTAGGTAAGTAACTTGTGGGTGACTCTGGTGCTGATTAGTTTTGGGTACGATTCGGGATAAAAGAACCCGCCTTTTTTGCGAAATGACCCGCAAAAGCTTGTATCCACTGTAATTGAAAAACTAATGAACCGAATTTTACAAAATTTGGTAGATGAGTCACTTGTGGGTTACCCTGGTGCTGATTAGATTTTGGTACGATTCGAAAAAAAAAGAACCTGCCTTTTTTTTTGCAAAATGACCCGCAAAAATCGTCAAAATCTAAACTAATGAACTAGGTATACTCAAATATATCCATTAAATGCTCGTTTAATACGTAATTTTTAACGACGAAAAGAAAAAGATCAACCCCATTACACTAGGACTAACCGTTCTCGAGATATTTTAGTTTTTCGTATTTTCTCTACGCCACCTTTAATAATAAGTCCGGTTACCGAATGAGAACGAAAATTGAATTAAAAGTCAAATAAATTTAAAAATAAATAAAGAGAACGTGAATATAAACGTCTGCAGGGAAAGTCATGTGCTGCCCACATCAGATTTTTTAAGATGGAAGCATAGGACAAAATGTGACATAATCACGCATAAAAAGGCTAATTTACGACCCAATTATCACAAGACTTTCATAACTTGCAGAAAACTTACCATCATGACTTACAGAAAAATAACCTAAATTTCATAATTTACAGATAGCTAATCTAAACGCAAACATTTACAGAAAGATGACATGTTCTTGAAATATCGTACTATTTTGATCTAAAATAGTGAAAATCTTAAATTAAATATTTTCACTATTATAAAATAATCACATCAGTCAAATGACTGAATCTGGTTTACTGCTGGGCTATTCTTGGAGCAGTTTCCGCCCATCCCGATCAACTTTCCCGAACAACTCAACTCGTCTCCAGCAATTTATTGCCTTCATTAGCCACTCACACCGGAGTTCATTAAATGCGTTTCCGCCCATCCAAAAAAGTCTTTAGAAAACGCCGAATGGAACGAACGGCGATATTCGATACCATAAGTTTTCAAAACCTTGGACCGTTACAGAGTTCTGTGGGAATGGCAATGGCTTGATTTACGGGAGATACAAAGTTTGAGGAATTTACAGTCGAGTCAGAAAGATGAAAGAAGAGAGATTGATTACGTAAGTGAGGCGGGGGAATGACTTGGAACATTTTGATTCAGTTTGAAACTGTGGCTTTAAACATACTATTAAGACATTTAATACCAGGACAAATTAAAAATTGGTGTTTTAACTTTTTCTATACACACATAGCATAATACATAGGGAAAGTATCGTGACGGAGTCAAAAATTCGAACTCAAGTTTTCGACAAAAGAGCGCGTTTTAAAAGCATCCCTAAACTCGAACCTTTTTGAGATGATGTCTGTGTGTGTGTGTGTTTAATGCGTGTGTATGTACGTATGTTACTGTGTGTATGTACGTATGTTACTGTGTGTATGTATGTATATTAATGTGTATGTATGTATGTTAATGTGTGTATGTATGAATATCAATGTGTGTGTATGTACTTATGTTAATGTGTATATATATGTATGTATGTTACTGTGTGTATGTATGTATATTAATGTGTGTGTATGTACGTATGTTAATGTGTGTATGTACTTATGTTAATGTGTATATATATGTATGTATGTTACTGTGTGTATGTATGTATATTAATGTATGTGTATGTACGTATGTTAATGTGTGTATGTATGTTAATGTGTGTATGTATGTATATCAATGTGTGTGTATGTACTTATGTTAATGCGTATATATATGTATGTATGTTACTGTGTGTATGTATGTATGTATTTAATGTGTGTATGTACGTATGTTAATGTGTGTATGTATGTTAATGTGTGTATGTATGTATATCAATGTGTGTGTATGTACGTATGTTAATGTGTGAAAAGCCCAGACCACACGACTGACCAGAAGGCTTACAGTAGCTATTTGTGTGGCCGGGTATGTTAATATGTTATGTCTGTATGTACTTATGTTAATGTATATATATATGTACGTATGTTAATGTGTGTATGTATGTTAATGGTATTAATGTGCGTATTTGTGAGTCTGTTGACGTGGCTTTTACCAAACGAATGAATAGTTTCGAAATTAATTTTGTACGATTATTACAATCAGTAATACTAGAGCACTATTGACTTTAATCAAAAGTTCGAAAGACCGCCCCTCCCTCACGTTTCGAATAAATTTTTGAAAACAGAAATCATCGAAAAAGCAGATCATTCAATAATGATAATAAATAATCAGCTTATACGTAATTGTTAATTACAAAACGAATGATACAACTTTTAGAACACTATCTGGAACCGTTTTTGAGAAACTTCACGATTTTCGAATAAACTTTAGAAAAAAAATAACTTATTAGCTATAATGTTAAGTGAAGAATCACTTTATACGTAATGTACATTTCAAAATGTTTGACACAAGTTTTAGAATGTTATCATGAACCTTTCTCAAGATATTGCAAGTTTTAATATATATATATATATATATATATATATATATATATATATATATATATATATATATATATATAAATTACACAAAGTTAAAAAAAATAACAAGTATCCTCCACTTTCTAAATTCAATATTAAACACCAAATCTGTTAACATCATTCTCTTGAATCTAGAGCGATCCATTCACGAGATGAGGTACTTTTTGTACCAGGTTTGGATTTTGACACTCAATAATTCTCCCAATTAAGTATCAAATGCATTTTGATGAGGCTTGAGTATAAATAAGCCATTCTGTTTGGATTAATAAGTTGTCGAAAACCCCAATTTCAATTTACGGCATGTTGATTCGATGCCAAAAACATTGTGCACTAGATCTTATACGGTCAGCCAAAAAAAATCCAACCGTCTCCTCGCGCCGTATTTTGTGAGGTCTAAATAACCTTTCGATTATTATTCCCCTTAATTTACATTATAATTTATGTTTACTTAAACTAACAAGTCTAACTGGTTCGGTTGTTAGACGAATCACTGACCTAATCAGTATTTTCTGCGTTCCTAAGGTAGAGTAGGATTATGTTTTGGATCGTGAGAGTTTCAGTGGTTTTTCTTGAGTGGTAGGTTCTTGAATAGAGGATTCTTGGAATGTAAGAAGGGTTCTTGAGTAGACGATGAAGGATTCGAGTAGTGAGTGGAAGGGAACTCCGTTCGATACAACCATGATTAGGAAAAGTCTAGTATTCGGGGTGTGGCCGCAATACGGGCGAAGTAACAGAATGCCGGGGTAAGCATATAATATTTGCAAATGCGTATCTATGTAAGCATTATCACCAGCTTAGTATATTGTAGTATATTGTATATTTGTTATTTATTCTGGGCGTGTGCAATAACAATTAGTATATATATTGTCCGTCGCTTTAAACAGCAAGCTGCTGTAATTTCTGTGAAATCCTCACTAAACTGAGTTATATTTTAAACAGTGCCGTCCTGTGTTATTGCCCTTGAACCGAAAGGTCGGAATATCAAGTACTCTAAGTTTGGGTTAAATCACTTTTGACAAATTAAGTAAAACTCCACTTCAAAGACTTCAAAGACAACAACTAAAGAGGATAAAGAGACATTTGGTCTTTACAACTTTGCAAAACAAAAATATCATTAATTCCGCTTATAATAAATGAGCAACTAATTTGCATAAGGAGTCGTCTCCATATAAAATTTTGCTAAAACTCTATATTTTTTTCAAAGGGCAAATACCCACCTGTCAAATTTTATCGTATGTGGCCATGTAAAAAGAATTTTCGAAGTTTTCGCTCGAATTTAAAAAAATTCCATCTGGTTCTAGATTTTTACTGTCCTTATATACATAATGTACTATAAGGAAAGCATTGTGACGGGCTCGAAAATTCGAATTCGCTCTTCTCTCCGTCTGTCAGTAACACTTGAAGATGCATTTGGTGAACTTGGCGAATAATCTAACAAGGTATTGCCAACTTGGCGATATTTCGCCCCAGTTTGATGAAAATATCGTCAAAATTGCAAAAATGACCCTAAATTAATTAAAATGACGCCTAATTGATGAATTAATTATTAAAATATTTTAATATATGGCTAATATCGGTTATTGAGGACGCTATCAATATTGATATTTTTTTATTTAATGTTGCGAGAAATATAAGTTAACAGAGTAATTTGAAATAATTTTACATGTTGTCATCCGGAAAATCACCAAATGTAAAATTCAACGTTTAAAACACCGTACAGTAGATCTTATACATTATTTTTTGACTGTAAAAGGAGTAAATTCATTGCATTATATAAGGAAAGTCATCTGCTGCCCACATCAGATTTTTATAACAAACTCGAATAATAAAGTTTTGTGAAAATCCATTAACATTTATGGCCGCTATAGTGTACACAAGAAATCGACAACAGACATACGGAGAGACATCACTCCAAAAATAGTCAAAACGTGTTCAGAAGGTCTTAAGACATATATTGGTATCAAAATCTCGAATTCGAAGATTTTCGTGAAAATAGTACTTTCTCAATATCTGCGTATGAGAAGAAAGTAAACTATGTATGAAGTAGTTAGTTATTTAACTGTATTGAAGATAATGAATATTTTTAATAATAATTTTAAAGATTTATTCGAAAATTGGAGGAGAGATTTTTTTAAATCTGCGATTACGTTGAAAATCGATAGGGTTCTAGTATTCACTGATTGCATTTGAACATTTTAAAATTAACACTCTTCTGTTTTTAGTTTCTGTGATACAGAAAGGTGAAAACGATAAAAAAAACTACTAGAATAAATGTGATACATCAGAGAATTTAACAATATTGCATGTTAAATTTTTTAATAGATTTTGAACATACAACCAATGTGTATATAGGTTGATAGTTAGTCATAAATATTATGCGTCCTAACATTACATCTTCAACAGTTGCATCAATAAAAGACAAGAAAAATCAATCATACTTAAAGCATTGATTATGAAACACTTTCCAACTTCAATGCAATTTTATTTAAACAAGTCTAAAATGCAATACATTCCTCGGTAATATTTTAAAACTTATCACAATACTACATTAATTTATTATATTTGAAAACTTAAATCTTCATCGAAAAAAATGAGCTTCATTCAAATGACGGCCTTGAAATATCAATTGCCTGGTTTAAACATCTCTACATGCGATACATTCCTCGGTAATATTTTTAAAACTATCATAATACTACGATAATTTATTATATTTGAAAACTTCATCGAAAACATCTGAAATTCATTCAAATGACGTCATAGAAAAAATAACACGCCTGAATCTCTCTATAAAAACAACATTTCATTCATAACATTTTCCTATTTATTTCATTCAGCACAATGCTATAATAATTTATTTAATTTAAAAATTAAGACCATGGAGCTACAAGTAATTAAACTCTATGCTTAAAACTTCACCGAAAAAAATCGTCCTTCCCTTTGTAAAATCAATGAATATTTCATTCATATCAGCTATGCAGACTCCATGGGTTAAATAATTTTGTGTTAAAGAAATACAGCAATTCTAATATAACTCATTCTACATGTTATGCTGTTTACATTTTACATAAGTGAAAAATAGGCTTCGTTGTAGAAATAATTAAATTTGGATGATCATTTAAACTCAAATATATTGTAATTGCGTTGTTTCAGTATGTATTTGCACAGAATTTAAGCAAAAATAAAGTAGTTTTAGGACGGATACAACACTCAATATGAATTAAAAAGAACTTAAAGAATCACGATTTTGAGACAAGATGGATGCCATATATCATTTTGAAGTGGGTCATGTAATCTTTTCATATCATGGTCACGTGATCGCTTCATATAAGAGGTGTAATTATTATTTTAATTTTTATTTAGAAAACTACTGAATATATTTCGCTGAATTTTTTTTTTATATATTTTATGGACCAATTTGAATATTACCTAAAATTTTCGAAGCAATTTGTGAATTTTAAATCCGCTTAAAAATGTTTGAAAACTTAGGTCCCATAGGACTCAATGTATTTCATTTTTTCAATCCGGATTCAATCCAAAACTAATTGGGTGATATTATTCATTTATATTCCCATAGGTCCTACAGACCGTCTGAACAACATATTAAAATTTCATTTTGATTAAGTCATTTTTACGGCAGTTATCGTGCTAACGGGCAGACAGACAGACAGAATGAATAAAGTCATAAACATTTTGTGTTAAAACAAAATGTTAATGAAAATTTCATTTCAATCCAGAAAAAAAAACAATTTTACAACTCTGCGTCACTTAGCGCGGTTTCTGTCAATCTTCGCCCCAACATTTCTCATACAACTCAACTCCTCTCGATCCGTTTATTGCCCTCATTAGCCATTCACATCGCACGGAGCTCATTAAAGGCGCGACTCCCAAGAACTTTCCAGCAGACTCCCAATAAAAATGAATGGCAATATTCGACCCGATGCCTTCTCAAAATCTTCCGCAGTTACAATTTTCTGATTTAAGGGAGATACGCGATATTTTAGGAACAACTACCCCCACCCCCATCTAGAATTAGCCCACTGTATATTGCATACTTATTCGTAGTACTTATAATTTTTAACACTTTACAACAAAGTTGAAAAGTGTTTATGACTTTGTTCATTCTGTCTGTCTGTCTGTCTGTCTGTCTGTCTGTCTGTCTGTCTGTCTGTCCGTTAGCACGATAACTGCCGTAAAAATGAGTTTATCAAAATGAAATTTTAGTATGTTGTTCAGACGGTCTGTAGGACCTATGGGAATATAAATAAATAATATCACCCAATTAGTTTTTTATTGAACCCGGGTTGAAAAAATGAAATACATTGAACCCTATGGGACCTAATTTTTCAAACATTTTTTAAGTAAATTTAAAATTCACGAATTGCTTCGAAATTTTTAGGAAATATTCATATTATCCCATAGAATATATAAAAAAAAATTCAGTAAAATATGTTAAGTAGTTTTTTAATTAAAAAAATTATTTAATATAGGGAAAAAAACAAATTCAATTAAATTCTGACTTTGGGATATCTTCCAGAAAGAAAAGAGAGAGATATTATATAATAAATATCTCTCCATTTGTTTAAACGTTTTGCATATGGGAGTGGCTTCATATTTTAAGATAAATTTGGTAGATAACAATTTTTCATTTTTTTTAAATTTTATATAACTCTTCATGATAAATTTAATTGATGGCATTTTAAATGCACTTTCCTACGTCCTAGAGAGTTAAAATTTGGTACACAGCTTAAATTTGTTGAACATTTTATTCGACAAAAATTTGATGGATCTTTAAATATAGATTATACATTTTTTTCGAAATGGCCTGAAAATAATCCCCGTTCACTTCTATAAATCATTGTTGTAATATTGTTAAAAATTCTGATGTGGACAGCACATGTCTTTCTCTGCACACTCATATTCGTTCTCTTTATTTATTCAATGATAATTTGAGTTTATCTGCACAACATAAGTATTTTAAATGACATTGAATTTACACGTTAAACTTAAATTTGGTTCTCATTTGATAGCTGGACTTATTGTCAAAGGTGGCGTAGCGAAAACGCGAAAAAACTAGAATATCTCAAGAACGGCTAGTCCTAGAGTAATGGGGTTAGTCTTATTCTTTTTGTTGTCAAAAATCACATATAAAATAGGAATTTAATTGATATAATTGAGCACACGTAGTCTTTTATTTTTATATATAACGATTTTTGCTGGCCATTTCGCAAAAATAGCCCGTTCCTTTTTCCCGAATCGTAGTAGAATAACCTACAAATGATTTATATACAAAATTTTGTTAAATTTGGTATATAAATTACTTGTAGGTTATTGAAATATTATACTCTAAATTTTGTTAAATTTGGTTCATTAGTTTTCAGCTAGAGTGGATAAAGGCAATTTCTGCGGCCATTTCGCAAAGAAGGCAGATTCTTTTATTACGAATCGTACTATAATCTAATGAACATCAGGATTTCCCACAAAAAACATACCTACCAAATTGTATGAAATTCGGTCCATTAGTTTTTCAATTAGAGTGGATGTAATATCCACACAGACACACAGAAACATACACAGATACACCCTTACACACACAGACGTCTTCCTAAAAGTAGTTTTTTCGTGTTCTAGAAGTCCCAAAACGTGTAGATCCTTCGAAAATTCGAGTTCTGATCTTCGGCACGATTCCAATACTTTGAATACATACACACACACACATATATTTTCTGTGTATCTGTGTATTATCTGTGTATCTAAATTCCGTGCCTATGCAATTACAATAGTTGTGATTTTAAATGATCCCTAAACTTTTATTATTTCTTCAAGGAAGCCTAATTTTAACATATGCAGAATGCAAATATCTCAAGCGATTGTAAGATGAATTACATAAGAATTGCTGAATTTTTTTCACACAAAATTATTTAGCTCTGGAGTCTGGAATACAAGTTATATGAATGAAATATTCATTGATTTTGCATAAAGAATCAGATGATTTATATTTCGATACAGTTTTAAATATTTAAGTATAATAAATTACTGTAGTTCTGTGATAATGTAAAAGATATTACCACTGAATGAATCACATTTTAGAAATTTTTAAATGAAATTACATTTCAGTTGGAAAGTGTTTCATAATCAATGCTTATGCATGATTGATCTTTCTTGTTGTTATGTATACTGCAATCAACTTACTTTTAAATTTATATTTTTACTTTCCCTGCAATACATGGTAATGTTTTGTATATGTATTTGTTCCCAATATGTAGCAGTCCTGCATATGTAGTCTTGTATATGTATCTGTTCCCAATATGTAACAGTCCTGTGTATGTAGTCTTATTTGCTCCCAATATGTAACAGTCCTGTGTATGTAGTGTTATTTGCTCCCAATATATAACAGTCCTGTATATGTTGCCTTGTATATATATTTAACTGATTCTCCTTGATTTCTATTCGTGGTATTACATTCCTTATATACATAATGTATAAGGAAAGTATTGTGATGGGGTCGAAAATTCGAATTCGAATTTCCAGAATTTTGGGAGAGCACGTTTCAAGCATCCCTAATCACGAATCAAACATTTTTGAAGTGACGTCTGTGTTTGTGTGTGAAAGTATGTGTGTGTGTGTGTGTGTGTGTGTGTGTGTGTGTGTGTGTGTTAATGAGTCTGTGGAGACGATAACTGACGAACGAATGGACCGATTTGAACGAAATTTGGTACAAAAATCACAATCCATAAACACTGGAAGCCTGTTGTTTTTATACGCAATCGAATTTTCAGAACCCCCCTAAATTTTCGAGTGAAATTTTGAAAAAATCGTCAAAAAATCAAAGCCGCTAATAAAGTTACGCAAATAG
Organism: Amaurobius ferox; assembly: GCA_951213105.1. Lineage (NCBI taxonomy): Eukaryota > Metazoa > Arthropoda > Arachnida > Araneae > Amaurobiidae > Amaurobius > Amaurobius ferox. The sequence continues at coordinate 16,093,060 of OX578155.1, read as the reverse complement.
ACTTTTCTTATGTAATGTTTCATTAGAAAACGATTGACATACATTTTAGAACGCTAACATGAACCGTTCTGGACATATTGCACATTTTTCAAAAAATTATCAAAAAGTTATATAAAATAAAAAATATATATATATATTTCCTACTGAGAAACATGTTGACTTTTCATATGTAATACCATGCGATAAATTGGGTGATATCATTCTCGTGGATCTAGCTCGTTCCATTCATGAAAAAAGATACTTTGAGTAATACTTTCGTATTTGAACGCCAATAGTCATTTATCTGCTGTAAGAATAACTTATTTCTCCGGTCGAGGCACTTGACGAGATTTTGGCGACGAATTTTGTGGAATGTCGCCAACTTGGCGACTTTTTTAAATGTTGCTAAATTGATGAAAATGACGCTAAATCAATGAAAATGGCGACTCATTGACGAAAATTCAATATCTTGGAAGGAATATAAATATCAACTTTAAAAATAATCTATTTTTTTAACACTTTACAACAAAGTTGAAAAGTGTTTATGAATTTGTTCATTCTGCCTGTCTGTCTGTCTGTCTGTCCGTTAGCACGATAACTGCCGTAAAAATGATTTAATCAAAATGAAATTTTAGTATGTTGTTCAGACGGTCTGTAGGACGTATGGGAATATAAATGAATAATATCACCCAATTAGTTTTGGATTGAACCCGGGTTGAAAAAATGAAATACATTGAGCCCTATGTGACCTAATTTTTCAAACATTTTTTAAGCGGATTTAAAATCCACAAATTGCTTCGAAAATTTTAGGTAATATTCTAATTGTTCCATAAAATATATAAAAAATAATAATTCAGCGAAATATATTCTGTAGTTTTTTAAATAAAAATTAAAATAATAATAACACCTCTTATATGAAGCGATCACGTGACCATGATATGAAAAGATCGCGTGACCCACTTCAAAATGATATATGGCATCCATCTTGTCTCAAAATCGTGATTTTTAAAGTTCTTTTTAATTCATATTGAGTGTTGTATCCGTCCTAAAACCACTTCATTTTTGCTTAAATTCTGTGCATCTACATACTGAAACAACGCAAATACAATATATTTGAGTTTAAATGCTCATCCAAATTTGATTATTTCTACAACGAAGCCTATTTTTCACTTATGTAAAATGTAAACAGCAAAATATGTAGAATGAGTTGTATTAGAATTGCTGTATTTCTTTAACACAAAATAATTTAGCCCATGGAGTCTGCATGGCTGATATAAATGAAATATTAATTGATTTTATAAAGAGAAGGACGATTTTTTTCGATGAAGTTTTAAGCATAGAGTTTAATTACTTGTAGCTCCATGGTCTTAATTTTTAAATAAAATAAATTATTATAGTATTGTGATGAATGGGAAATTATTTATGAATGAAATGCTGCTTTTTTAGAGAGAGCCAGGCGTGTTATTTTTTCTATGACGTCATTTGAATGAATTTCAGTTGTTTTCGATGAAGTTTTCAAATATAATAAATTATCGTAGTATTATGATAATTCTAAAATTATTACCGAGGAATGTACCACATTTCAAAGATGTTTAAACCAGGCAATGTATATTTCAATGTCGTCATTTGAATGAAGTTCATTTTTTTCGATGAAGGTTTAAGTTTTCAAATATAATAAATTAATGTAGTATTGTGATAAGTCTTGAAATATTACCGAGGAATGCATTGCATTTTAGACATGTTTAAATAAAATTGCATTGAAGTTGGAAAGTGTTTCATAATCAATGTTTTAAGCATGATTGATCTCTCTTGTTTACTGTGAAAGTAGTAAATTCATTGCATTATGTAAGGAAAGTCATGTGCTGCCCACATCAGATTTTTTTTGTATATGTAATTACCTACTTTTGAAATAGCATTGTATATATAGTTACTTGAAACAGTTCTGCATATAACTGTTTATAGAGGGGAACTTTTGGATATTTCAACTGTATTTAGTTGGTATGGGCAAACATTTGTGTATGTAATTGTTTATCATTTCTATCTTGTAATTATGCTTTGTTTTCTGGTTTTGGGCTGGTTTTCTCCATCATAGGCTATAGATACTATTGCGAACGTGTAATATTCCCTTTCTTTTGGGGGTCTTTCGTCTCTTTCAAGGACCAGACGGAAAAAAACACCTTTAAATAAATGCAACCTTTCCAATGACGTGAGTGGCAGAATGGTGGAAGAATGCCGACGTTTGAAGAATTGTTTCCAGAATGTCGAAAATTGATTAAGGGTTTCCAGATTTAGCGAATTATCGCCAACTTGGCGATATTTAGCGACTTCCCGAAGGTTCGAGAATGACCGTGAAATAGCGATTATTCTACGTGAGAGATTTTTAAAAATTTGCATGGAGAGTCTATAAAAGGAATCATCACTTAGTCAACGAGAAGTTGACGAGATATGAGTTATATTGAACTGTGACTTTCGTAAATATTTTGAGAATAGTGTCGGTTATTTTGTGAAATTAGTATAGCAAAGTGCTGTTTGACTGTATATTGTACCTGTTTACGTTGTGCTTGTGAATAAACATGTTAGTTATCCAGAAATTTGGACTCGTTCTTATATCCTGAGCGCACACCTACGATTCTAGAGAATAATATGTAACAATACTGCAAACCTTCGGGTCCGTGCCTATAGGTAGTTATTCTGTTAATCTATGAAGTAGATATATGTGCTACGATGGTCGTGGTGGGTGAGTTGATATCAACATTTGAATCCTATTTTGAAAATAGTATCATTTAAAAAAATCCGGGTTCCTAAAACAATCCCTGAGCACCCCAGACCACAATAACTTTGCAAGGAAAGATCTATGAACGTACACGTTAGGTGCATCTATAGTAAAGTGACCATGTCCGATCGAATAGGATTAACTACATTGCTTTTAGAGGAGAATTTAAAAAGTTGGGATAACAAACTCGGCTGAAAATCAAGATAGACGAAAAAGCCAATTAAAAAGTTGTAGAGAGTTGTCTAATGAGGAGAAATCGACATCAGGAACGGACGAAACGCGTATGTGGAAGGAAATGGATACCTCTCAAAAAGTTGTATCATCGTGACCTCTAAAACGGTGACGTCTGCAATGGTTGTCAAAATACACGGTCATAATTTTCCTGAAATTTTACAACAGATTTCTCCTCATATAAGTGTTGTTTATCACATCAAATGAAGACTGATATGTATGTGGATTCGGCATCAAATTTTGGAGGGTATGGGGGTAATGATTACCGTTTCCGGTTCAAAATTTTTCATTTTCTTTGAAACATTTATGTCTCAGGATTGGATATAGATAGAGATTAGATGTTGATGATTAATATGGATTCAGAATCCAATTTTTTAACGAGCAGAGGGATTCAATAAATAAACTTCCTATTTTTTTTTATACGTCTTGTTGAAGAATTTTTTTTGAAACATTTTTTTTAGCAAAATTAGCTGCAGTTAGAGTCAATTGTTTTTGACCGATATTTATTCAGCATTGACTTCTAGTAGAAGTAGGAGTCTCACTAAGAATTTCCACTTCCGGTTCAAGAGATATCAATTACGATTAAAAAATTTCCATTTTTCTTACCTCTGTTCATCAGAATCGGTTACAGACACAGCTTAGAGGACGCCTGACATGGATTCAACATCGAGTTTTGGAGCATGTAGGGTATTTTATGTAGAGTGTGTAGGGTAGGGTATTTTATAGCGGATTCTTCCGGTTTTAGGGTTATCATTTCCAGGTTTGATTCTTTTTAATTTGCATGATTAATCTTTGTGTGCAAAAGAGTATAAAATTTTTTTACAGTTCAGTCTAAAAAGCTGTATACATACCACTTACCACCACATGAAAACTTCTTCATAAATTTCTTGTTGTATCTCGACCTAATAATGCGCAGTATAAATGTATCAAAAAATCGAGTGGTTTGATAAGCTAAGTTTGATAAGTTTGATAAGATCAGATATTTTTTAGAAAAGTTTAATCCATAAATATTTTCATAAGCTAAGCAATCCAGATTTTGTATTTGTTCTCTTTTCTACTTCAGCTTCATAGTATAGGCAGCATCTGCTTCTCTACTTCTACTACATCTTCTCTACTTCTACCACACCTTCTCTACCTCTCTACTTCTATTACATCTTCTTAACTTCTACTACATCTTCTTTACTTCTACCTCATCTTCTCTACTTCTACCTCATCTTCTCTACTTCTACCTCATCTTCTCTACTTCTACCTCATCTTCTCTACTTCTACCTCATCTTCTCTACTCCTATTATATCTTCTCAACTACTCTACTTCTACCTCATCTTCTCTACTTCTACCTCATCTTCTCTACTCCTATTATATCTTCTCAACTACTCTACTTCAACTACATCTTCTCTACCTCTACTACATCTTCTCTATTTCTCTACTTCTACTACATCTTCTCTACTTCTCTACCGCTACTACATCTTCTCTATTTCTCTACTTCTACCACATCTTCTCTACTTCTATTACATCTTCTCAACTTCTCTACCCCTACTACATTTTCTCTACTTCTCAACTTCTACTACATCCTCTCTACTTCTTCTTTACTTCTACTTCTCTACTTTTTTCTTTCTACTTCTCGTCTCTACTTAAACTTCCTCCAATAATAATTTAGGGCTCCCTTTCCCGTTAGTCTTCCGAACACATGCCCCCGGGATTAAAAGGAGCAGTCGGAGAGATCAATAACGTGTAATCTTACCACTTTGTTTGACTTGATTTATCTCGTCCCCATTCTTTGCTTGTTCGAAAATCAAATCCATTTTTACTTTACCTGCAATAGAGTATATATCATCAGAAAGTATTATAATAGTGTCAGCTTTCAGTCGCTCCGAATTCGAAGGATCTACACGTCCATGGACGCCAATGTCTGCAAAGGGGATCGAACTGTTTGGGATAGGGTATGTCAAATGGATGTCTTTTTAAGATGTTCTTCGTCGGGGATTGATGCTGTCCCACCCGAAGGCAAAAGGTTAAATCTAAAGTTCATCTACTTTAGCCAAAGCATATTGCGGAAAGAAAAACAAATGGTAGAAAATTATATAAAAAACACCTAACTGCTGATAAATGGAAATTTGTGGTAACACTCGATGAAGCATGGGTGTATTTAAATGACTGTAATAAAAAAATATTAATTTTCTATTGCTTAACTGACGAAAATTACCGTACGAAATGGATTCGTCAAAGCACAGAAAAGTTACCGGAGGGATTTATGACAGTTGCAGAATTTTGTTACAACAACAAATTAAAACTCAAAAAAGTCTCAAGTAAAGCTAAAATAAATTCACTCTTCTATCATCAGAATATTTTAGAACAATTTTTAAAGAAGAAATTCCAGCCTTATATGGAAAGGACATCACTAAAATTGAGCTTCATATGGACAAAGCTTCTAGTCCCACGTCTAAGTCAATTGCCGCATATTTAGCAAAGAAAGAATCAAAAACAGAAATATAATGTATCAGATTTAATAAAATACCTGTAAATTCACCTGACGCTTCTCCAATGGACCTTTTCGCTTTTGGTTTGATAAAACGAGCGTTAGGAAAATGGCATCCAAGAACACTGAACGGACTTTGGAAAACGACCCAAGAGGAGTGGGATGAAATTGACATGAAAGTGCTAAGAAAAAGTTTACTTTCATGGAAAATTCGAGCTAGAACTATAGTCAAGAATCAAAACTATCAGATCAGATAGAAACAAATCGCCGCAAGAAATATCCCCTTTATGCATAAAAATTAATATATATATATATACAACCTTCTATAAAGACAATGCACTTTAAAGGAAGTCAGAAATTAATAAAATATATATAAAAAAAACTTTTTAAGATACTCGATTTTATTAAAATGCAAAATATTTTCCATAAAGTGAAAACGACCTTCTGTATATATATATATATAAACAACCTTTTATAAAGGCAATGCATTTTAAAGGAAGTAAGAAATTAATATAGTATATAAAAAAAATTAAGATACACGATTTTATTAAAATGCAAAATATTTTCCATAAAACGACCTTCTGTATATATATATATATATATATATATATATATATATATATATATATATATATATATATATATATATATATATATATATATATATATATATATATATATATATATATATATATATACAACCTTCTATAAAGGCAATACACTTTAGAGGAAGTAAGAAATTATTAAACGATTTTATTAAAATGCAAAATATTTTCCATAAAGTGCAAAAGACCTTCTGTGTATATATATATATATATATATATATATATATATAATAAAAAAGATAAAATTAAAAATAAAAATAACATAATAATAAGACTAATTTAAAACATAATCAGTGTCATACCCTGGTGCAAAAACACACACACACACACACATATATATATATGTGTGTGGCACGTGGAAAAGAAAGATGATGGAACTGGAACTTACAATTAACATTAAAATTAACATTCATTATATGGCCGTTGAACTCATGACGTGGAATTAACATTTAAACGTACATCGCTCGTTGTTGTGCCGCAATAACCCTCCAATTATTTTACCTTTTGTGTAAGTCCTGAAAAGAATTATTAATTAATATTAAAAGGATTATTTAAAACTTAAACAATATTATTTATTAACAACATCAATTTATCAAAAGCACTAATTTTCAACAATATCAACTTTCAATTATTATCAATTTTCATTTAATATTTTAGCTAGGGGAGATATGACCAGCAATATTAGCTTTCTATAATTTCTATGACCTGGAGAAATGATCACATACCTTACAGTTTAATCTTCGGCTCATCACACTAGTCTTGCATCCGTCTTATTGCTGACCGTACTACCACAACTCTTTCGTGTGTGGCTTGCATCTCGTACTTTCACTTCGACTGATACTTTACATCTGCAACTGATAGGTCATGTTGGCTTTGCTCCTTTTATCAAACTCTTTTCACCAACACTTCGTAGGACTTCTCGCAACTACATTTCGTGTCAGACTTGCTTCTGCAACATTTTTTATCAAAGTTACTTCTACCACATTTCGTATCCGAGTCACTGCAACCACATTCTGGATCCGAGTTCGTTCTCCACATTTTGTATCGAAGTCACTTGGTTCCTTCGGCGGGGGGGCGGGGGGGGTAGCTCCGCCCTTCTTCTACTTGCTGCTCATTGGTTCTTCTGAACCCAATGGCATCACTTGACATTTATCAAGGCCCCTCTCAGCCCCCTTTGGCCTGGGACACTCAAATTTATTGTATTTGACCTAAAAGTTCAAGTTGTTGTAAACACCGGCGCCAGCCAGACTCGAGCTTTGTTAGCCGTTCTATGCACCATAAATACTGCAATAAACATGCCTCATGTGAGGACATATTCTGGCCTCACAATATATATATATATATATATATATATATATATATATATATATATATATATATATTCATATATCGTTTTTCAATGGATTGAATTTGGCTTTTTCAATGGATTGGATTTGCTTTTTCAGTGGATTGGATTTTGCTTTTCCAGCGTTGGTATATGGAGGACTGCTTCAGGCGAGTCTGGTTCCGGGAACGTTTCCTGGGATTAAAAGCGCGCTTCAACCGGGAACAAGGGGTCGTAATCCCCCTTGGCCGTTCGACTTCCTTGTAAGCATCCCCATCCGTTTTTACTTCTTTCATTTCTTATTCATTTGAATCCATATTCGTGCTTATATTGTATGTGCTGCAATGCGCCTTATGATAGTATGGGCATATCCCGTTTTAATATTTCTAGTAAAAATTATATTTTACTTAACATTTGTATTGTATATATATATATATATATATATATATACAACCTTCTATAAAGGCAATGCACTTTAAAGGAAGTAAGGAATTAATATATATAAAAAACTTTTTAAGATACACGATTTTATTAAATGCAGTAAAAAGTTAAAAACATTTTTTAGCTATCACAGCATTCTTAGTAATAGTAGAATTGTCCATAAAAGAATTGATTTTTGTACATTAAGATAATATTAAAGAATAAAAGTGATAACATAGAAATGATATATAATAGAAAAGATATATTTATTCGAATTTTTAAATCAAAGAGAAATTTAAACGAATTAAATGTAATCATTCTTATATGATTACATCCAATTGGCACCCCACAATTTTAATTTTAGTCGCATGTTGAAATAGCAAAGCATTGTTTTTTACACTGCAGTGCACTTTACTAAAACCGCGTAACTTAAACAGTTCTTTTATATATATATTTTAATATTTTATTTCCTATAAAGTGCAAAATATTTAGCGAGAAATAAGTAATTGGCAATGAAATTTGGTGAGATTATTTCAATTAGAAATCAAGAGTTGCATGTTTTATTTCAGAGAGAATATTTTCCGATTTATTACTTTCCTTATATACAATAATGTATAAGAAAAGTATTGTGACTGGGTCGAAAATTTGAATTCGAGTTTTCGACGGGAGAGCACGTTTCAAGCATCCCTGATCACGAATCGACCATTTTTGAAGTGATATCTGTGTGTGTGTGTGTGTGTGTGTGTGGACGATAACTGACGAACGAATGGACTGATTCGAATGAAATTTGGTACAAAAATTACAATCTGTAAACACTGGAAGCGTATTGTTTTTATACGCAATCGAATGTTCAGAACCCCTCTAAATTTTCGAGTGAAATTTTGAAAAAATCATCAAAAAATCAAAACATCTAATAAAGTTACGCAAATAGACATTTCTTATGTAATTTTTCATTAGAAAACGATTGACATAAATTTTAGAACGCTAACATGAACGTTCTCGAGATATTGCACATTTTTCAAAAAAATTATCAAAAAATCATATAAAATAAAAAAAAAATATTTTTTATTGAGAAACATGTTCACTTACCATATGTAATACCATGCGATAAATTTGTGACATCATTCTTGTGGATCTAGCTCGTTCCATTCATGAAAAAAGATACTTTGAGTAATACTTTTGTATTTGAACGTCAATAGTCATTTATCTGCTGTAAGAATAACTTACTTCTCCATCCATAACGCTTGGCGAGATTTTGGCGACGAATTTGGTGGAATGTCGCCAACTTGGCGACTTTTTCAATGTTGTTAAATTTAAAAAACTCGCCAAATGGATAAAAATGACGCTAAATCAATGAAAATGACGACTTATTGACGAAAATTCAATATCTTGGAAAGAATATAAATATCTACTATAATAATTTTTTTTACTGTAAAAGTAGTAAATTCATTGCATTATATATGGAAAGTCATGTGCTGCCCACATCAGATTTTTTGCAATTGAAGTCATATAGTATTTATACAATATATTTTCAAATATAATTCCACATATTTCTCCATTGAAATTATTCGCATAATTGAAATTATTGGCCGCGTCTTATTAACCATCCTTATTCCAAATGGTTAAAGAATTATTTCTCCAACACGCATTAAGCTCGTACACGATTCTCTCAGTTTTTAGAATGCGCATAAATTTGAACTCATTCCGGTACATACGCAGTTAAATCAACTTCCCTGGAATAATTGGAAGAACTGAAGTTTTATGGCAACTTTCTGCAGACGATTTTTACGCATTTTATATCGTTTTTCGGATTTTATGTGTATTGGTGTTTTAAGTCTAAGCAACCAATCAGGAAGAGGGAATATTTTGGAGGCTTTTTAGGAGACCTATAATTAAACATTTCCGTGCGTTATTTTGCCATTAGACTGCAAAAGAAATTGAGTTAGAGCATTAAGTCGAAATAGCTTTTCGAAGTTGAAGATTTTGAGGCAGATAGGGGAAGTTTAAGCATAAATATCTGGCTTAAGCTTTTTAAAGTCTAAACTTAATTAATTGAGAAAATTACGATATTTAAAATACCGGTTGGCGAGTTAAATCCATTACCCACAATTTAATGAAAAGTCGATTCATTCTAATATTCTCCCTTCATTGCGTTTGGTTGCAAATTAACAGAATTGTATGAACACTTCGAACTAGAAATAAGAAAACTCCAAGTTTTATTTTCCTATCACAATTATACAATTATCTAACGTGTTTGACGCGCTTTTGAATTTTCAACCCCTTCAGAAGCCCCCCAGCGACTTGAAAGCTGAATCTCTGCATACTTATAGTATCTGCTACGGTACAGAAAGTACGGTATGTATGTTAAAAACTCTTGATTCGAGTTTAAGGATGCTTGAAACGTGCTCTTATGTCGAAAGCTCAAATTCTAATTTTCAACCCAGTCACAATACTTTTCCTATTTATATATCATATGTGACGCTGATATTTAAAGTCACAGATTAATACTTCCTTTTAAAATGCTCTGAGTGCATTAAAGTTATTTTTAACTACAGCCATTAGTAGTATAGTTTAGTACATTGCTATATGGTGGCCGCAAAACCCACCTAATTTCAGCATATTGGGATAATTAATTATAATATATATTTTATAGAAATCCAAAGTAAGATCTAAGGTATTCAATTTATTTAACACACATAATCAATTTTACATCATTACGTCTAACATTACAAAAACAATTCTTCTTGGGTCACTTAATTGATTCATTACCGAGATGTAATGCCAAACTTAGTAATAATTGGTTGGAACACTTGGTGGGGCATTTTAACAATTTAATTTTTGTTAATTTTAGAAAATTATACTATCCTCACATACCCAATAAAAGTACAGTACCTTTCTGTCTTTTCAGACTTGTCAAGTCAGACGGATAAGAACCTTCACACATATTCCACATCTGAATCACAAGATGTAATTTTTGAAGTTCTCCTCCGGGGTACTATGCACTCATATAAAATTCCAACTCAGAACATACTACTGCTTGCTCTTAAACCTCTCATCTCTGCATCCCCATCAATATCTTTATCCAACAACCAAGTAAGATTGAAAGTGAATGAATGTCCAAGTCCAAGACTTCTATTTACGGGGTACCTGCCTCCAGGAGACTCATCCCCACATCGAAAATAAGCATGTCCGGTCCAAAAAGGAGTGTTATATATAGCAATTGCGATCAGCGTGGCTCCACCAATGGGAGGTGGGCAGAGGAGTTGGTCAGCTTATTTCGTAGAGTCTTGGAAATGGTTTCTGCCTGCTCGGCTGTAAAAAAGGTGGGCAAGGGTGGAAAGTCCGTAAGAGCGAGTCACATTAAATTTAGTTTTAATATACAATATGAAAATTTAGTGTGAATAATTTAATTTACAACAAGTTAGGTTTTTGCAAGATTTGAGATCTACAGTTGCATGTTTAAGTAGATTACAATGAATTACAATTGTGAGTTACACTAAAATGAGTTAAGTTTTTAAGATAAGTTAATTTTAATTGAATGAATGTACGAATGTCGAATACGAATATCCATGTGAATGTCAGCTGCTTCTATATATGTACTTTTCCTCCAGCCGTTCCACGTGCCACTCCTCTGGAATCTAGACTCCATGTCTCCGCTCGCTTCTTAATCCTCTCCATAATTCGGCTTTTAGCTGGGAATGCAGACTCTTTGTCTGAGCTTTTCTACTATCCTCCGTGTTTGATTATTATTTTAATATTTTTTTTTATTTCTGACATTACACCATGCATATAGGGAAAGTAAAGTCAACGAAATGTCTGAGAAACTGCTATGTGTATTATCCAGAATAATCATTTACTCAACATTTAATGTAAAATTACTATAAAAATTTTAAATACTTTCTTTATACTAAAAGAAATCCCATGTCTAATATTTCTTTTCAAATACTAAAAACTGTGAATAATTCAAAAACGATTCGCTTTAGCAGCTTGAAAATGCTTTTATTCTCTTCCTCATAAAAAAAAAATGCTTATAAAATGACCACACGCCTGAGAAAATTAAGCATTTAAGTTCTTTAAATTTAAACTCAAAATTTTAAAAATGGCCTTTATTTTATTCGCATAACCAGTTTTTTTCACTGAAATTTTTAGCCCCCCTCCCCCCTCCCCAAGCATAAAAAATATTGATCTCATAGGATCGAGAGGTAAAATTAGAGCCCCTCTGGTTCCCCTAGCCTCTTAAAAAACGTTTTTAATATAAATTAAACGGCAAATAAAATTAAAAGTTAAATTTTGGATATATTTTACGAATATTAAGAATACGAATTGCCATTAAAACGTGCCAACACGCTTGTGTTAAAAAACACAATTAAATGTTGCTAATTTATGCTGGAACTTTTTTGAAAATTGCAGAAAATAAATGTGTTAAAAACATTTTATTTAATAGCGTGTTGGTTTCAATGGTTACAAAACTATATCACAGCCCGCTGGCTGCAGTTTATTGCGTTTTCCGTTTGGATAGGCTGTAACCACGTTCGGCGCAGCTTGCTGGATGTTATTTTATTAATACTTTACTAGCTATCAAACAAAATCATTTCTTACATATAGTTTTAAAATATTATTGGTAGACGTAGATATTGTATAATATTTTACTTTTCAAAGATATTTCATTTAATTTTTCACAATTTCATATTCTGTGAGAAGATAAATTAGATGTTATTCGTTTAGGGCTTAATTAAGGTCTGTCCGAATGGCTGAAATTAAAAAAAAATGTATCTATGACCTGTCTGTCTATAAATGAAACTAAGACGCAAATTCCCCTCGGTTTTCAAATTGGAACTTATCAGCAAGTTAACTTTCGTTGAATAATCTTGCTGAATTAAAGGGACAGTAACATTTCTTTTACATTGAAAATATTCTTTATTTTATAAAATTATCTTTAAGAGTGGTTTTACAACATTCTATCAATGAATATCTGGTCAAAGACGCAAATTCCCCCCGGTTTGCAAATTGGAGCGTATCAGCAAGTTAACTTTCGTTGAATAATCCTGCTGAATTAAAGGGACAGTAACATTTCTTTTACATTGAAGATATTCTTTACTTTATAAAATTATCTTTAAGAGTGGTTTTACAACATTCTATCAATGAATATCTGGTCAAAGACGCAAATTCCCCCCCCCCCCGGTTTGCAAATTGGAGCGTATCAGCAAGCTAACTTTCGTTGGATAATCTTGCTGAATTAAAGGGACAGTAACATTTCTTTTACATTGAAAATATTCTTTACTTTATAAAATTATCTTTAAGAGTGGTTTTACAACATTCTATCAATGAATATCTGGTCAAAGACGCAAATTCACCCCCAGTTTGCAAATTGGAGCGTATCAGCAAGCTAACTTTCGTTGAATAATCTTGCTGAATTAAAGGGACAGTAACATTTCTTTTACATTGAAAATATTCTTTATTTTATAAAATTATCTTTAAGAGTGGTTTTACAACATTCTATCAATGAATATCTGGTCAAAGACTCAAATTCCCTCCTGTTTGCAAACTCCCTCAGGTTTGCGAACCAAAATGCTTAAAAACTACTTACGAACCCGGCCTTACCCTTAAACCTTGTAGATTTACAATAAGCGGACTTTGGACCCCCTTAAACAGTAGTAGATCCGATGCTGCAAAACTTTTCAACAGCAATCTAGCGGACCTGAATTTCTTTCAACTGAGTAAGAACCTGACCTGAAATCTCTCGCTAACCTGAACGAACGCTAACCAAAAGCTAACCTGAAATCTCTCATGTGGATTTACGGTAGGTGAACTAAGCGACCCAATTTTGTGAAACCATTTAACAGAAATCCGGGGACACAATTTTTTTAAAAGTAATACGAACTCGGTCCGGCCAAAAGTATCTTTTGGATTTACGATAAACTGACTGAACGGTCGTTTACGGCCTCGAGGAAAGTAAATACGATGCTAGAAAATAATCTAACAGAAATCCGAAGACCCAAGTTTATTTTTAAGCTAAGCACGAAGGTGGCACATTTCACATGAGGATTTACAGTAGGCAATTTGTTGCTTCGCAAGTTTCCAAAAGAAACATGGGGACACGAAATTTATAAACTAAATACGAACACGATCAGGCCAGAAACCTCACATGTGGAAGGAATTACGATAGGTGGACTAAGAGGTATTTTAGAGCCCTGAATAGTACACACAATGCAAATAAGCATTTTAACTCAAATCCTGCACACCCGTGTTTGTTTTTCCCTTAACTCAGTACAAACCCAGCCCTACATCTCACATGATTACAGTGGCAGTCACAGGTGGGTAGTAGGTAGGTAATCACATAGGCATCAAATTTTATCTATAGTCTTGTTGTTACAAATCCCCTTGGTGTAGGAAAACCTTACACCATGTCCAAAGACCCCTGGTCCATAGCGAAGGGTAGTATACAGCACGAGGCTCCACAAGGGCAGAAGACCGACTTAACCTCAACATCACAACATCCATGCCCGCAGGTGGGACTCGAACCCACAACCCGGCAGCCGAGCGAGCATTCGGAAACGCCTGCCTTGACCGCTCGACCACCGCGTCTGCATCTATAGTCTTAACTTTGATATAGCATATATACAGAACTATTACACTCTGAATTTTAAGTTTACTAGGCTAATTCAGTTTATTAGCCAAACTATATTCTTCTTAGTTGTATTCACAATTCAGAGGACATTTATTTATAGGGGAAAGAAGACAGCTGAACAGAGAATTCGTTTTAAAAGTTAAAAACGCACCTCTCAATTAGTTAGACTGACTCTTTATGTTCCCAACCAACAGAAGATTTTTTTGCAACCGACAATAAGAAGATTATAGGATTATTTACCATTCATTTTCCACCATACAGTCAAGAAGAGGAGAAAATCGATTTATGCTTCACCCCCTCCTCACCAAATTCCGCATAAAGGCCTTTGAACTTCGCCAGATTGAGCTAAATCCAGTAAACATTGTTCGATTTAGAATTTTTTTGGAAAAAGTCACTCTACACATTGACCACTGATTAGAACTCAAATTTCAACAAAATCGTATAGGCTGTTGTTCTAAAGTGGTGGTTTTCAAACATTTTGATGTTGAAGTGACTCAAAAAGGGAGCTATGCTCCAATAAGATCAAATCTATAGCTATCTTTGGGCCACTTTACTTATAATGTACCGTACCAGCTACAAATTGGGAAATGAAAACTTGGCAGGGAAGAACGCTGTCAGGTTCCCAAAATTTGTCAGATCTTACAATACAGTTATTTTGTGAGACGTCAATATTTCTGCAAAACCGCAGTTTGCGAATACTGGTCCAGTTTTTTTTTTTTTTTTTTTTTGCTTGCTGTTATCATATTTGAAGCAGCATGCTTGACATAAATCTAAACGTTTTTTAAACAGTGAGCAACGAAGCGAAATTTCATTTTATATATAAGATTTCGTTTTAAATATTAGTGGTTAATAAAGTTTTTAATTTTAACGCCAACTACTGGTTTATTATATGAAATTTGATAAATTTTTGACATTTCTTGTGCATACTCTGTTGGTGACTGATGTGACCTAAAATTCTGCTACAATCCGATGTGGGAAGTCCGATGTGCACATGACTTTTCCCATAAATTCTCTGACTTTGCTTATTTTACAGTGATATAATGGTTAATGTATAATCTGTTTACATTTTTATCTATTATATGTTCGGAGATATAAGCGTCTAATGTGATTACAATTTTTATAACGTCCGATATCAGCAAGGAATACCTCAATCATGGATATTATTCACATAAGTAAAAAGACAATACAAAAATTATAAAACCTGAACTTTTAAAGTTATTTTTTTTCTCGGGTGCCACCGCACTAATTGTGAATTTCAATTTGTTTTTTCAGCTTTATGGTCACATTACATAAAAAAATCTGATGTGGGCAGCTTATGACTTTCCTTCTATAATGCAATGAATTTACTACTTTTACAGCAAAAAAATAGCTTATTCTTATAGTAGATACTTATATTCTTTTCAAGATGTTAAATTTTCGTCAATGAGTCGTCATTTTCATTGATTTAGCGTCATTTTTAATCATTTGGCGAGATTTTCGTTAATTCGGCAACATTTCAAAAAGTCGCCAATTTGGCGACTTTCCGCCATATTCATCGCCAAAGTCTCGCCAAGCGTTATAGACGGATAAATAAGTTGTTCTTATAGCAGATAAATGACTATTGGCGTTCAAATACAAAAGTATTACTCAAAGTATCTTTTCTCATGAATAGAACGAGCTGTATCCACGAAAATGATATCACCAAAGTTATCGCATGATATCACATATGAAAAGTGAACATGTTTCTCAACAGTTAATATATTTTTTTTAATTTATGGGATTTTTTGATAAATTTATTTGAAAAATGTGCAATATCTCGAGAACGGTTCATGCTAGTGTTCTAAAGTTTATGTCAATCGTTTTCTAAGGAAAAATTACATAAGAAATGTCTGTTTGCGTAACTATCTTAAAGGTTTTGATATTTTTGATGATTTTTTCAAAATTTCACTCGAAAATTTAGGGGGGTTCTGAACATTCGATTGCGTTTAAAAACAATAAGCTTCCAGTATTCACGGATTGTGATTTTTGTACCAAATTTCATTCAAATCGCTCCATTCGTTCGTGAGATAACGTCTCCACAGACTCACTGACACACACACACACACACACATACATACTTTCACACACACACACATACATACTTTCACACACACACACATACATACTTTCACACACACACACATACTTTCACACACAGACATCACATCAAAAATGTTTGATTCATGATCAGGGATGCTTGAAACGTGCTCTCCCGTCCAAAACTCGAATTCGAATTTTCGACCCCGTCACAATACTTTCCTTATACATTATGTATATAAGGAAAGTAACAAGGACGCAAATTAGCTCCGATGAGCAAATTGGAGTGAACCAGAATACGTAAAATTTACGTACGAGCCCGACCTGACCCCTCAGCCTCGCATGTATATTTACTGTAAGCGGACTAAGTGGTAGCTTGGGTCCATGGAGTTAGAGAGAAGGAGATAATATGGATGAAACGCTTGAAAATGCCATAAATCTTTGAGAATGATATCTAGGTGACGCTAGTGTTAGTAAAACGCCCTTTGTTTCCATTTGACAAAATAGAGAAGCATAGTATTGAGTATATGTTTTTTGATTATTTTTAAATTAAGATTCCTGAATTATCAGTATAATTAATCAGAATTTTCTCAGAGTTGATGGACAGCGTTCAGAATATAGGGAGATAAAAATAAATTGAAAGGTAAATTAATTGTGAATACGCAGGAATATTCCTTATTGTTTCAGTTCTAATTTGCCTTGCGCTAACTCATTTGTTTCTACAAAATCGAAAGTTTAAATAAATATTTTGAGCCCGTCACCCTAGAAATACATACAATGCAGGGGCACTTATCCTATCGCAGCGCCACCTTAATTATTGTCTCAAATGATATTGGCATTTTCTCAGTATGGAGGTGTTTCTCACATGTGGATTTACGATAGGTGAGTCCACAGACTTATATTATACCTGCCACTCTCGATAGTTTCGTTTTCGCGTCGGCCATTAGATATAGACCAAAACGAGGGTTTGCGCGCTCTTGGCGATGGTCTGGTTTGGATCCAAGACGATTTTCAATGTTATAACCCTATTTCGCTCGACGAAAACTTAGAACCACAGACTAGTGTGAGTTGAATAACGTGAGAAAGGATTATTTGTTAAGTGTTTAGATCATTTCATAGAAATGGATTGCCAAAAGGAAACTGGTTGCGTTACAGGGTATGTAATTTATTTTTATTAAAATTGAAACAATTTTAGTTATCACCATCCTATATACGTGTTCATAAGTATACACGTGTTCATATAAGTATGCATGTGTTCATCATACGAAATTAGTGCTGCGTTATTACTGCCGATTAGACTAAATTCTAAGAGGTAGTGGAATAATTAGTTAAAAAATATTTTCCGTAGCTTTTTCTTAGTTTGATGTGATATTGTATGTGTATATATTTATGTAAAATTCTTATTAAGTGCCTTATGGTGGAAAATTCACCCCACCCTCGGGTAATTAATGATTGAGTTCCACAACTTCGATAATGTATGTAAATTTATGTAAATTTGATATTTACTATATGGATATTTTTATATTAAAAAAAAAAGTCTATTATCAGTATCCCAGAACAAATTAAGGATCAAGTAATTTAACGATCAACACGCTAGTATACCTTTTAGACTGAAAATATTATATAATATTTCAGTCTTTTGAGTATGTTAGCATGTAATTTTTTGCGCATTATGTTTCATAGTGAGACAATGTAATGAATCTATTTTTTAATCAATTTTATGATTATTTGAATTAAATATATAACTACGTTTATTTAAATTTACTTAAACTAATGAATATATTTATGTTGCAGATTAATGTATTTTTAAATCCTGATCATTTCCATAGTTTCAAAAATTATAAAAGTACAGTCCTCAACATTTTGTTCCCCTCCCGTTTCAAAAAAAAAAATCACCAAGCGAGCGATAACGCGCCAAATCTGGCAGACGTATTTTGTTTACATCGTAGTTCAGTTGGTCCAACTCCCGAGCTCTAGTGTCTATGCGACATCCCATGTTAAAAATGTTGCCATAGGGTCCTATGGGAGTGAACCTTCTGAATATAGTATTCTGTGAGTGAGTCGATCCGGTGATCGAGCGGTCAGGGGCATGCGTTTCCGTCTGGTCGCTGGATTGCCGGGTTGCGGGTTCGAATCCCGCCAACGGGCATGGATGTTGTCATGTCGAAGCCAAGTCAGACTTCCACCCTTCGGGGGGCTTCTATAAAAGTGAAGCTGCAAATCTCCTCCCCTTCGCCATGGGACACCCTGGGGGGTCTTGTGGACGTGGTGCGTAGGCGCCCCTTCATCACGGGGGAATTAGTACACACGATAGGTGGAGTAAGCGACCCGATGTTAAGAAACCGTTTAACAGAAATCCGGGGACACGATTTTTTGTAAATACATCCAAACTCGCTCAGTCCAAAAGTATCATGTGGATTTACGATAAGCGGACTTATGACAGTAAATACGATGCTGGAAAACAGTCCGAAGACCAGAAATCCGAAAACCCAAGTTTTTTTTTTAACTAAATGCAAAACTGGACCCAGTATGACACTTCACAAGAGGATTTACGATAGGCAATTCATTGTTTCAAAAGTTTTCAAAAGAAATATGGGGACAGGAAATGCATAAAACTAAGTATAAACCCGCCCCGGCCAGAAACCTTACATGTAAAATTACCATTGGTGGTTCGTTTAGAGCCTCCAAGACAGTACAGCTGTTGCAAATATACATTTCAACTCAAATCCTGCAGACTCGTGTGTTTTTTTAAAACTGAGTACAAACCCGGCTCTGCACCTCACATGATTACAGTAACAGTCACAGGCATTCAATTTTATCCAGTCTTAACTCTGATGTAGCATATATACAGAATTATTGCAAGCTGAATTCTAAGTTTATGAGGTTAATTAAGTTTATTTATTGTACTAGCAAAACTATATCTTCTCGGTTGTATTCATAATTCAGAAGGCATTTACAGGGGAACTAACTGTTTGACAGAGAATTCGTTTAAACGTTAAACACGCCCCCCAACTTTTTGTTTACAAATTTTGATTAGATTTAAGCAGAAGATTTGTTTACAAATGCGTCCGACAATAAGAGGATTATTATTTACCATTCCTTTCCCATCAAATGTGTCGAGAAGAAGAGAGATTCGTTTTATGCGTCATCAATTCTCACCTGCACAAATTCCGCATAAAGACTCTTGAACTTCGTCGAATAGCACTAAATCCACTAAAAATTGTTTGAATTAGAATTTTTTGAAAAAAAATTGTTGGTACTACACGTTGGCACTACACGTTGGCCACTGATTAGAAATCAAATTTCATCAAAATCGAATAGGATGTTCTAAGGTAATACTCTTTCAAATATTTTGACATTGAAGTAAGTCACTGAAGATATGCTCCAATAAAATGAAATTTAGACTTAAAATGATAGAAGTAGTACCAGTATGACATCCACAACAAAAAGTTATTTCAATCTCCATATTTTTGTTTGTCATATTAAAACCTGCAGAAAGAGTTATTTGAAATGAAACCATCTGTCTAAAAATTTATCCCGTCCCTCTTTCATATTTATTGCAGGTAAATACAATTTCAACACCCAAAAATATCGGGAAATGCTATGCGAGGTGTCCCAAAAAGATTGGAACGCGCTTTAATTCTTTACCTGTTGGAGATAAGTGGGCAATGTAAATTGCAAAAATGTTGAAAGTAAGGTAGGAAATATGACTACGTTAACGAAATAGTCCTCCCATTCATTTTCAAAAAGTTACACTTTTTAAATTTTTATACGACCCCCTTAGACAAATTAGGTCAATCAGAAAATTTTTATTTTTAATGCAACAAGACCATTAAAAAAAACGCATCTTTAAAATCAATTGAATTATGATAAAGGGAAAAATCTGAATTATGCCACTTTTTCATACCATGTGAAAGGCTGTTTCTTCAGTGAAATAAGGGATCATAAAAAAATTGACGATGTAAATTGTTTAGATCAAAAATACGTTAATATGTGTCAAAATTTTTTATCACAAATGCATCTAAATAAAGCATTACACACACAGAGATCATATAAAGCAGTGGTACTCACTACGCGGTTGGGTATCCTATGTATTATCATCCAGTTTTATATTTTTTGTGATATGTCACAAATTTGCATTTCTAATTTGATATAGAATCCTCATTCACACATCAAATTCCCTTGAATATCACAGGATCCTGAGTGTGCAGCACAATTTAAAATATTTGGGCAAGTTGTTTTTTCACCTGGATATTGCCTCTTTAAAATTAACAAACTATTAATTTTCCCGGAATACATGGTAATGTATAGGAAAAGTATTGGAATCATGTCGAAAATCGCAACTCGAGTTTTCGACGGATCTACACGTTTCGAGACCTCTAGAATACGAAAAAACTATTTTTAGCGTGACGTCTGTGTGTGTGTCTGTCTGTATATGTGTGTCTGTCTGTCTGCGTGTGTGTCTGTCAGTATATGTGTGTCTGTCTGTCTGCGTGTGTGTGTGTCTGTGTGTCTGTCTGTCTGTGTGTCTGTTTGTCTGTCTGTGCAGATTTTGTATCCATTCTAACTCAAAAACTAATTGACCGGATTTCATAAAATTGGGTAGGTAAGTCACTTCTGGGCAAATTTGATACGGATTAGTTTTGGGTACGATTCGGGATAAAAGAACCCACTTTTTTACGATATGGCCTTCAAAAGCCTGCATCCACTCTCGCTGAAAAACTAATGGACCGAATTTCACAAAATTCGGTAGATAAGTCGCTTGTGAGACACCCTGATGCTGATTAGATTTTGGTACGATTCGAAAAAAATAACCTGCCTTTTTTTTGCAAAATGGCCCGCAAAAATTGTCAAAATCTAAAATAAAAACTGCATATGCTCAAATATAAACATTGAATGCTTGCTTTATACGTAATTTTTAAAGAAAAAAAGAATAAGACCATCCCCATTACACTAGGCCTAGCCGTTCTCTAGATATTTCAGTTTTTCGTATTTTCTGTATGCCACCTTTGAAAATAAGTCCAGTTACCAAATGAGAACGAAAATTGAATTAAAAGTGAAATAAATTTAATTAAAATAAAGAGAACGTGGATATAAGTCTGCAGGTAAAGTCATGTGCTGCCCACATCAGATTTTTTTAGCTGTAATAATGCGAAATCTTTTTGTGTCTTAGCAACTCCTCTCAAAGTTTAGTCTGGACCTTGACATCATGAATGACGAAACTATTAATTTCTATGATGTTAAGCTGGCTATTTTTTGATTGATTGCCGGGCTGAATGTCCAACCTTATACTAAAGAACCTTGGTAATATTCTCCGTAATGCAACAGAACTGATGTTTTCGTGTTTTATTTTATCAGAGCTCCTCCCAAAGACAATAACCGTTGGCTATACTTTAAAAAAAAATCTGATGTGGGCAACACATGACTTTCCTTATATAATGCAATGAATTTACTACTTTTATAATAAAAAATAGGTTTTTCTTATAGTAGCTATTTATATTCTTTCCAAGATATTGAATTTTCGTCAATTACTCGTCATTTTTATTGATTTAGTGTCATTTTTATTCATTTGGAGAGATTTTCGTTAATATGGTAACATTAAAAAAGTCGCCAAGTTGGCGACATTCCGCTAAATTCGGTGCTAAAATCTCGCCAAGCTTTATGAACTTAGAGATAAGTTATTCTTATAGCAGATAAATAACTATTGGCATTTAAATACAAAAGAATTACTCAATTTTTTTTTTATGAATGTAACGAGCTAGATCCACGAGAATGATGTCACCCAATTTATCGCATGATATTACATATGAAAAGCGGACATGTTTTTCAACAGTTAATATGTTTTTTTAATTTATGGGATTTTTTTATAAATTTATTGAAAAAATGTGCAATATCTCGAGAACGGTTCATGCTAGTGTTCAATTCAGTTTATGTCAATCGTTTTCTAAGAAAAAATTACATAAGAAATGGCTATTTGCGTAACTTTATTAAAGGTTTTGATTTTTGGATGATTTTTTCAAAATTTCACTCGAAAATTCAGGGGGGGGGGGAGGTCTGAACATTCGATTACATTTTAAAATTATAGGCTTCCAGTATTCGCAGATTGTGATTTTTGTATCTAATTTCATTCGAATTGCTCTATTTGTTCGTGAGATATCGTCTCCACAAACTCACTGACACAAACACACACACACACGCGCGCGCACACACAGACATCACCTCAAAAATATTTGATTTGTGATCAAGGATGCTTGAAACGTGCTCTCCCGTCGAAAACTCGAATTTGAATTTTCAACTCCGTCACAATACTTTCCTTATACATTATGTATATAAGGAAAATAAAATAAATCAATGAATAGTATATCTGCCAGAAACGTCTTCAGGGGAACATTCTGGACAGATATACTAAAATCCGTTGTTTCTATGATCGCATAAAAATACGTGTTTAAAATTTTATGTAATCTGTGACAAACAACGGAATAAACGAGATTCTCATAGAAACAATTCAGGAGGACAAAATTCAACTTATATATCATAAAATAACACATAATCGTGAAAAGAATAGCGCACAAATGCACAAACACGCAAAAAAAAGCAACTTACAAATTGAAGTCCGCCAGCTTGAATTATCTTCATGGGAGTCTGACCACGTGATCCAGCGCGAAAAACCGCGATGGAATGGACCAGATTAGAGGAAGTGGAAGTAGTTGCAGATGTGTTCGGTGAGACAAACCCAAGAGTTCAGAAACTAACCGAGAAGTGACCACTACGAACGAAAACATTTAAAGTATGGATAACACTGTTTTTTTGGAGCCGTAGCCTGTTACTTCGGCAGATGATAATTTGCTGAATATTTCAGAAATGAAGTTGGAATTTCATGAACATCTGTAATTGTGGCTTTTCTCGTCAGTTTGCCGATTTTATTAACAGAATAGCGGAAAAAAATCTGATGTGGACAGCACATGACTTGCCCTGCAGACTTATATACACGTTCTCTTTATTTTAATTAAATTTAATTCACTTTTAATTCAATTTTCGTTCTCATTTGGTAACTGGACTCATTTTCAAAGGTGACGTAGAGAAAAAACGAAGAAACTAAAATATCTCGAGAATGGCTAGACCTAGTGTAATAGGGTTAATCTTATTCTTTTCTTCGTTAATAATTACATATAAAACAAGCATTTAATGGATATATTTGAGAATACGTAGTTTTTTTAATTTAGATTTTTGCGGGCCATTTTGCAAGAAAAGGCAATTTTCTGAATCGTACCAAAATCTAATCAGCACCAGAGTATCCAACAAGTAACTTATCTACCAACTTTTGTCAAATTTGGTCAATTAGTATTTTAGCTAGAATGGATACATGAAATTTTTAAGGACCATTCCGCAAAAAAAGGCGGGTTCTGTTTTTACGAATCCCACCAAAAACTAATCAGCACCAGGGTCTCACCCAAGTGACTTACCTACCAAATTTTATGAAATTCGGTCCATTAGTTTTTGAGTTAGAGTGGATACATTGCACAGACAGACACACACACAGACGTCAGGCTAAAAATAGTTTTTTTCGTATTCTAGAGGTCTCGAAACGTGCAGATCCGTCGAAAACTCGAGTTGTAATTTTCGGTATGATTCCAATACTTTCCCTATACATTACCATGTATTGCAGGGAAAGTAAAAAATGAGCAAAGGTTGCAGAATGTTTTACAGTGTACGGACTTACCTAAAACCCCTGTAAGCGAGTTCTATCAATATTGAACACAAACGTCGGATAAAGTAGAATGAAACATCTATCTCCAGATATTTAGATAACTATACTAACGAAAATATCGAACTCTTTCACAAACTTTATTATTTTTGGTTTTTCTATTCTTTGCTTCAACACCATATTCATCGAATAATAATCTCAAGCTGCTTTTCTTTAAGCTTCAGAACACGTAGCCCCCGGGATTAAAAGTAGTATTTGGAGCGATCAATAACATATTCTCCGATCCTTGTTCCAATTTTTCCTAACATCTACAAGCTTGTTAGTTTCTATCTTAACTATGGATATGGATTTCTATCTAACTCTTTCTATGAATATATATTCATTCTTCATTTGAGAAAAGGTTTTTTTTTTATTTATAACTGGGGGGCGGCTCTTTTCGCTTTGCTTGAAACGCCCCGTATTCTTTGTCGAATGTATCAGAGTTCGATGTTTGAAAAAAAATATCAAAAGAAGCAAAGGTAGCTTTAACATTTTCCCCCAGCTTTGCCTAAACCAAGTATACCTGTATAATATTTTTTTGTTTATACAGGGGATCCCAAAAAGAGTGAAATGCGCTTTAATTCTTTACTTGTTGGAGATAAGTGGGCAAGGTAAATTTCAAAAATGTTGAAAGCAAGGTAGGAAATAAGACTGCGTTCATGAAATAGTCCTCCCATTCATTTTCAAAAAGTTACACTTTTTAAATTTTTATACTACCTCCTTAGACAAATTGGGTCAATCAGAATTTTTTTACTTTTAATACAACAAGATCATTAAAAAAACCCGCATATCTGTATCTTTAAAATCAACTGAACTATGATAAAGGGAAAAAATCTGATTTATGCCTCTTTTCCATACCATGTGAAAGGCTATTTCATCAGTGAAAAGATTGATCGTAAACAAATTGGCGATGGAAATTGTTTAGATCAAAAATAAGTTAATATGTGTCAAAATTTTTTATCACAAATGCATCTAAATAGAGCATTACACAGACAGAGATCATATAAAACAGTGGTACTCACTACGCGGTTGGGTATCCTATGTATTATCATCCAGTTTTTTCTTTTTTGTAGAATGTCACAAATTTACATTTCTAATTTGATATAGGGTCCCCATTCACAATGTTCAATTTTCAATTAAATATAACTCGCTCAATTTTAAAGATACAGATATGCGGTTTTTTTAATGATCTTGTTGCATTAAAAATAAAAATTTTCTGATTGACCCAATTTATCTAAGGAGGTCATATAAAAATTTAAAAAGTGTAACTTTTTGAAAATGAATGGGAGGACTATTTCATTAACGTAGTCTTATTTCCTACCTTACTTTCAACATTTTTGCAATTTACATTGCCCACTTATCTCCAACAGTTAAAGAATTAAAGCACGTTTTAATCTTTTTGGGACACCCTGTATATGTTTAAAATATCTAATGCTTCTGCTCTCTATTTTTCTTCTTTATAATCTTTTTTTCTGTTTTCATTATTCTATTTTTCGTTTGATATCTATTCTATTTATTAACAGACGCCTTATTATCTGATGTCCTGTTTTATATTATAAAGTCGAACCTGTTTGAAGAGGAACCTAGGATACGGAATTCTGTAATAAGCAGAAAATCTTTTTAACCCCGTCCTAAAATATAGGAAATTCGTGTTATTTTACCCTGCGTGAAACGGAACCTGCACAACGCGGAAGCGGGCGGCCAATTTAAAATATTTTATTAATAAAAGCACCTATTGCAACGAACAGAGAATGGGAAAAATCATCCAACCATTTTAGCCATTAATTTTCATGAGAACTATTTTTCACAGAACTTTCTATTAAATTATGTTACGATTTTCTGGGAGCCATTTAAGAACATCAAGAATTTTCCGTTAATCAGGGAGACTCTGAAGTGCTAGAAACATTAATCAATGCACGATATTTAACTGAAGGTCGCATCATTAGTAAGACGCATGTCCAAGAAACAATGTTGGATTATTTTGAAAGTGCTGTCTGAGCAATGTATATATTCACTCTAACTCAAAAACTAATGGAGCAAATTTCAAAGAATTTGGTAGATAAGTCACGTATGGGATACCCTGGTGCTGCATAGACTTTGGTACGAGTCGAAAAAACAGAACAACCAGCCTTTTTTTGGCGAAATGGTTGCAAAAATCGTATGTATCCATTCCAGTTAAAATACTAATTGGCCAAATTTCATAAAATGTGGTAGATAAGTCATTTGTAGTCACCCTGGTGCTGGTTAGATTATGGTACGATTAAAAAAAAACAAAGCCTGTCTGTCTTTCTCTCTCTCTCTCTCTCTCTCTGAAAATAGCCGAGGCAACAATCGTTATAATCTAAAATAAAAGACTGCGCATGCTCATATATATCGATTAAATACTTGTTTTATACGCAATTTTTGACGAGTAAGAAAATAAGACCAACCCCATTACAATAGGACTAACCGTTCTCGAGATATTTTAATTTTTTTTTCGCATTTTTGCTGTGCAGGTTTTGAAAATACGGCCAGTTGCCAAATGAAAACGAAAATTGATATATAAAAGTGGAAATTCCGCGTCATTTCAAATAATTATGCGTGTTATTTTATGCAATTAAACTCAATTTAATAAATTATTAAAGAAATAAAGAAAAAATGAATTTGAGTTTGTAGGGAAAGTCATGTGCTGTCCACATCAGATTTTTCTTCTTCTAGTGAGCCCCTCCTTCAGGTTCTGTTGAGTCCCCTCCCCCCTCCTGAATTTCACTCCAACCCCTCTTGGATTTTATGTGCGGCTCTTCTATGGCCCCGGTTTTAGATCGAGAACAATTCCTAGCTAAACTTACAAACAATCTCCAGCCCCATTTCCCGCAACGACACATGTCTGTGGTGGCCGTTTTCGTCCATTTTTCTTCTTTTCATGTCGAATAAGGTCCTCTGATTACGACGTTGGAAACTTTTTTCTTCCGACGTCGCTGGCCTCTCCCTTTGTGCCTCAGATGCCCCGTCCTGATTGGAAGGGAAAATTCGATCTGGACGCTGGCCTTTTTCGCCGGCCACCCCCTTTTTTAGGGCGCTGGCCATAAAAAGAGGTTACGAGATATCGGAAAAGCTGCCGGGGATTAACTTTGTGCGATAGCAGCAGATTGCGACGGAATTGGTTTCTATCCTGATGGGAGTTTATTAATATATAGACAGTTAAGCAGTTTGCAAGGAAGCTAATGTATTTTCTTCACACCACATTTTATAGTCTATACCAGTGGTCTCTAAAGTGTACCCCAGTGGATACGAGTAGTTTCCATACGCATGTCTGAGCGCACGAAAATTTCATATTTTATTTTTACTTTCCCTGCAATATATGGTAATGTATAGGGAAAGTATTGGAATCATGTCGAAAATCGCAACTCGAGTTTTCGACGGATCTACACGTTTCAAGACTTCTAGAATACGAAAAAACCATTTTTAGCGTGACGTCTGTGTGTGTGTCTGTGCGTCTGTCTGTCTGTATGTCTGTCTGTGCAGATTTTGTGTCCACTCTAACTGAAAAAATAATGAACCGAATTTCACAAAATTTGGTAGGTAAGTCACTTGTGAGCGAGTCTGGTGCTGATTAGTTTTGGGTACGATTTGGGATAAAAGAACCCGCCTTTTTTTGCGAAATGGCCCGCAAAAGCTTGTATCCACTCTAACTGAAAAACTAATGGTCCGAATTTCACAAAATTCGGTAGATGAGTCACTTGTGGGTTACCCTGGTGTTGATTAGATTTTAGTACGATTCGGAAAAAAATAACCTGCCTTTTTTAGCAAAATGGCCCGCAAAAATCGTCAAAATCTAAACTAAAGAACTAGGTATACTCAAATATATCCATTAAATGCTCGTTTAATACGTAATTTTTAACGACGAAAAGAATAAGACCAACCCCATTACACTAGGACTAGCCGTACTCGAGATATTATAGTTTCTCGTATTTTTCTCTACGCCATCTTTGAAAATAAGTCCGGTTACCGAATGAGAACGGAAATTGAATTAAAAGTGAAATAAATTTAATTAAAATAAAGAGAACGTGAATATAAGTCTGCAGGGAAAGTCATGTGCTGCCCACATCAGATTTTTATATTTTCTCCTGAAGATAATATACAGTATATGAAGTTTAATTCTAACCGAATATACAATATATGAAATTTAATACTGAGTGAATATACAGTATATGAAGTTTAATACTAACTAAATATACAGTATATGAAGTTTAATACTGACTGAATATACAATGTATGAAGTTTAATACTGATATATGAAGTTTACTAACTGAATATACAGTATATGAAGTTTAATACTGATATATGAAGTTTAATAGTGACTGAATGTACAGTATATGAAGTTTAGTACTGATTGAATATACAATATATGAAGTTTAATACTGATATATGAAATTTACTGACTGATTATACAGTATATGAAGTTTAATATTGATATATGAAGTTTAATAATGACTGAATATCGAGTATATGAAGTTTAATACGGATTGAATATACAATATATGAAGTTTAATACTGATATATGAAGTTTACTAACTGAATATACAGTATATGAAGTTTAATACTGATATATGAAGTTTAATAGTGACTGAATGTACAGTATATGAAGTTTAGTACTGATTGAATATACAATATATGAAGTTTAATACTGATATATGAAGTTTACTGACTGATTATACAGTATATGAAGTTCAATACTGATATATGAAGTTTACTAACTGAATATACAGTATATGAAGTTTAATACTGATATATGAAGTTTAATAGTGACTGAATGTACAGTATATGAAGTTTAGTACTGATTGAATATACAATATATGAAGTTTAATACTGATATATGAAATTTACTGACTGATTATACAGTATATGAAGTTTAATATTGATATATGAAGTTTAATAATGACTGAATATAGAGTATATGAAGTTTAATACGGATTGAATATACAATATATGAAGTTTAATACTGATATGTGAAGTTTACTGACTGAATATACAGTATATGAAGTTTAATACTGATGTATGAAGTTTAATAATAACTGAATATACAGTATATGAAGTTTAATACTGATATATGAAGTTTAATACAGACTGAATATACAGTATTTGAAGTTTAATACTGATACATGAAGTTTAATACTGATATATGAAGTTTAATACTGACAGAAAAAATATTAATTAAAGAATAACAATATTAACTTGTATTTTTCCTTTTTCATACTATTGAGGATAGTATAGAGGTACAAGCTCCCAAAGTGTTTGCACATTTTTCGTAACGCTCAGATTTCCGCACAAAAACTCCAATCATAGATGTTATTTGCATCAAAAAAATGTTGCAACATAATTTTAACTTCCTCATACGTAGTATTGAGAAAGTATTTTTATCACAAAAAATTTCGCTTTTGAGATTTTGATGGAAGAATATTATTTAGGACCTCCTGAACACGTTTTAACTATTTTCAGAGTGATGTCCGCCTGTCTGTCTGTGGTCGAGTTCTTGTGTATGCAATAGTTGCCACAAATATCAATAGATTTTCAAGAAATTTTACATCCTTATTTGTTATCGAAAAATGTGGATAGCATTTTCACTTTTCCTGCAATACATGGTGATGTATAGGAAAAGTATTGGAATCATGTCGAAAATCGCAACTCGAGTTTTCGACGGATCTACACGTTTCGAGACCTCTAGAATTCGAAAAAACTATTTTTAACGTGACGTCTGTATGTGTGTGTCTGTCAGTGTGTCTGTGCAATGTATGTATCCAATCTAACTCAAAAACTAATGGACCGAATTTCATAAAATTTGGTAGGTAAGACCCTTGGGTGTGACCCTGGTGTTGATTACGTTTTGGTACAATTCGGAAATAAAGAACCCGCCTTTCTTTTTTTGCGAAATGATCCACAGAAATCTCGTATATTCACTCTAGCTGAAATGCAAATTGACCAATTTTCACAAAATTTGGTAGATAAATCACATGTAGGATACTCTGGTGCTTATTAGATTTTGGTACGATTCGGAAAAGAAAAACCTGCCTTTTCTTACGAAATGGCCAGCAAAAATCGCCGATATCTAAAAAAAGACTACGTCTGTTCAAATGTAGCAATTAAATGCTTGTTTTATACGTAATTTTTGGCGAGAAAAAGAATAAGAACAACTCTATTACTCTAGGATTAACCTTTCTTGAGATATTTGAGATTTTTCGCATTTTTTTAAGCAGCCTTTGGAAAAATGTCCAATTACCAAATAGAAGCAGAAATTGAATTTAAAATGCAAATTCAGTGCCATTTTGTGCAATTAAACTCAATTTAGTGAGTTCTTAAAGAAAAGAAAAAAGGAATTTGAGTCTGCAGGGAAAGTCATGTGCTTCCCACATCAGATTTTTCGAAATTCGAGCAAAAACTTCGAAATTTATTCGAAATTTTATATTTATTTAACATAGCAGCATAGGACAAAATTTGACACGATTATGCATAAAAGAGGTTATTTATAGCTCATCAATCATGAAACTGAACAGCTTTAGTGAAAATAGCCACGACACAATTTTTGTGTTCGTGACGTCATTCGTCCCCGTGACGTCATTAACCTCCCGAAGGGGTACATTGTCAATCTTGGTGTCAATCAAAAAAACGTTTCAAGCATTTTAAAATGAAGGGTAACATATGCTATAATCGTGATCAATTGGGCCCAAGATACAGATTTTTCAAATTTTTTTCTTGCAAAATTTGAAAAGTAAAAAAAAAATTACAAGATACTTAAAACCGGATTCTGGTATGAAACAGTTGAGTTGAACCACAGCCCAGCTAATTAAATTACACGATTATGAACACAGTAATATTATGATTCTATGACTATTATTTCACCAGAACGCTCATTTAGAACAAAAATTTAAAAAAATCTCCCATTTGTATTTACATAGCAGTGGCTAGCGTCCATTGAGGCTAAAAAGCTGAGCCTCCCCTGCTTAAAATTTAATCTAAAGAATTATTTTAACATACTTTTATTTATTATAATTTTTTACATAATTATATGAAGATATACGTATTGTTTAGAAAATTGTTACATTTTATTTGCTTAAAGTGACACGATTTAAAGTATTTTTCCTATTATTTTCCCAAATGCATATTTTAATGTTTTAGAAGCTGAAATCACCCAGCCTTCGTCGTCTATGAGGAGAAACATGGCATTAAGACCACCCATTTGTTAAACTCCTAGCTGGTTAACGAAAATGGAAGCTAGCTTATAGGAAGGAGTGGGTATTGCTTCCCCATTTTAAACCCTTTATAAGCAATCAATGATTGGATGTGGGACGTGCCGTTTCGTCAATGACGGGTAGGTGAGGATGGGTAGTGCAAACCTAATGGGTCCTCCATTTTGGGTCAAACGTGATTCTATTAATTACTATTCGTAGAAAATAATCTTTAATACTAAAGAATTTGAGTCATTTTTCACTAATACCCTAGGATTTACCTAACTTTAAACAATCTCAAGATGAAGAAATATAGTAATAATGACTACCATAAACTTTAGTTTGTAAAGTACACTTAGCTCTTTATATATAGGCATCAATATGGCGAAGCATCCGTTTGCGCATTTGGGAGTTTCAGAATGAATAAATTTGATTTCCCTTTGAAATCCCCTGTTAGACGAGAATCTCAGTTAAATAAAAGTGGTTGATAATTTCTTAGCGGATTCTTAGTATATTATAATTACAAGATATTTTTAAATTTTCATAGTACTGTATTTGTAAATAATTAATAAGCAATATTGTTTAGGGACATTGTTGACTACAGTGATTTTTAACTAAGCTTATGTTCCGGATTTCTCACAAATTTTCAGTGCTTTTTCATACATGGGCGCATGTAGAACGTTTTGGTGTAAACTCAAGAATAAAATGTATAACATCGTCTAGCTTGATTCTCGCCTTTGTTATCTTGAATATCCAAGAGAAAGAGTGTCCTCCCCTATGAGCGACCATGACTTCATATTTAATTTATATTAATCGTTTTCTAGTGAAAAATTACCTAATAAATGTCTAATTGCGTAACTTTATTAGAGGTTTTGATTTTTTGATGATGTTTTCATAATTTCATTCGAAAATTTAGATGGGTTCTGAATATTCGATTGCGAATAAAAACAATAGGCTTCCAGTATTTACGGATTGTAGTTTTAGTACCAAATTTCGTTCATATCGGTCCATGCGTTCGTTAGTTATCGTTTCCACAGACTCATTGACACACACACACACACACACACACACACACATACACACACACACACACAGAGAGAGAGAGACATCACTTCAAAAATGTTTGATTCGTGATCAGGGATGCTTGAAACATGCTCTCCCGTCGAAAACTCGAATTCGAATTTTCGACCCCGTCACAATACTTTCCTTATACATTATGTATATAAGGAAAGTAATAAGGTGAGATCCGAAATTGATATTAGTTGCGTTTTAATCGCAAAATATAGGATTTATATATAATAATTGCCAAGTGTCCGTCTGTCTGTCACGTTTCTTTAGGCCGCCCCGAATATATAGACACTTGCAATCTGGTACACGGGTCGATCGTTCAGTAAAACCCACTATAAAAATCAAATTTTTCGAAAATGTTCTGTAGAGATTGTGCTCCCAGCCAAAACGTTCGAAAGGTAAAATATTAGAAAAACATACTTAGCGATGAACTTCACATATGATGTATGGTTAGATAAATCGAAAGTAAAAAATTAGATGTGAGCAGCACATGACTTTCGCTACAGACTCGAATTCAATTTGTCGTTATTTCTTTAATATTTCATTAAATTGAGTTTAATTGCACTAAATAACACACATTATTATTTGAAATGGCACTGCATTTATACTTTTAATTCAATTTTCGTTTTCGTTTGGTAATGAACGTATTTTCAAAAGCGGCGTAACAAAAATGCGAAGAAAACTCAAATATCTTTAGAGCTGTTAGTCCTAGAGTAATGGGGTTAGCCTTATTCCTTTTCTCCGCAAAAATTATGTATAAAACAAGAATTTAATCGATATATCTGAACATACGCAGTCTTTTATTTTAGATTTTGGGGATTTTTGCGGGCCATTTGGTAAAAATGGGTAGGTTTTTCTTTTCTGAATGGTGCCAATATCTAATCAGCACTATAGAGTATCCTATACGTGAATTTTATACCGAATTTTATAAAATTTGGCCAATTTGTTTAGTTAGAGTGGATAGATAAGATTTGTGAGGCCCATTTTGCAAAAAAAAAAATCTGATGTGGGCAGCACATGACTGTCTCTGCAGACTTATATCCAGGTTCTCATTATTTTAATTAAATTTAATTAACTTTTAATTCAATTTTCGTTTTCATTTGGTAACTGGACTTATTTTCAAAGGTAACGTAGGGAAAATACGAAAAAACTGAAATATCTCGAGAGAGGCTAGTCCTAGTGTAATGGGGTTGATCTTATTCTTTTCTGCATTAAAAATTACGCATGAATCAATCATTTAATAAATATATTTGAGCATACGTAGTTTTTTATTTTAGATTTTGACGATTTTTGCTAGTCATTTTGGAAAAAAAGGCAGGTTATTTTTTTCCGAATCATACCAAAATCTAATCAGCACCAGGGTGATCCACAAGCAACTTATCTACCGAATTTTGTGAAATTCAGTTCATTAGTCTTTCAGCTAGAGTGGATACAGGTTTTTGAGGGCCATATCGCAAAAAAAAGGCGGGTTCTTTATTCCGAATTGTACTCAAAACTAATCAGCAATAGATTCGCCCACAAGTGACTTACCTACCAAATTTTATGAAATTCGGTGAATTAGTTTTTAAGTTAGAGTGGATACAAAATCTGCACAGGCAGACAGACAGACAGACACACAGACAGACACACATACACACATACACACACACACAGACGTCACGCTAAAAATGGTTTTTTCGTATTCTAGAGGTCTCGAAACGCGTAAATCTATCAAAAACTCGAGTTGCGATTTTCGGCATAATTCCAATACTTTCCCTATACATTACCATGTATTGCAGGGAAAGTAAACAAAAACGAATTATTTTATCCCGACTCATACCAAAATCTAATCAGCACCAGTGTCGCATACAAGTTACTTACCTACCAAATTTTATGAAATTTGTTCCATTAGTTTTTGAGTTAGAGTAGATACATTCTTTGCACAGACAGACATAGACACAGACACACATACAGAGAGTTCCTGTTCTAGGAATCCCAAAACATGTAAATCTGCCAGAAACTCGAGTTGCGATTTTCGACACGATTTCAATAAAGGATTTCAGGGAAAATAAAAATATAGAAAATGGTTTTCCCAGTAATATATTGATAGATTATTTAAATTTTGATACCTGTAACAGTTTTAATTATTTTACTTTTCCTGCAATACATGGTAATATATAGGGAGAAGTGTTAGAATCATGGCAAAAATCGCAACTGGAGTTTTCGACGAATCTACACGTTTTAGAACCTCTAGAATACGAAAAAACCATTTTAGCGTGATGTGTGTGTGTGTGTGTGTGTGTGTGTGTGTGTGTGCAATGTATGTATCCACACAATTTAATAGATAAGTCACTTGTTGATTACGCTGGTGCTGATTAGACTTTTATATCATTTGGAAATAAAAACTTGCCATTTTCTGCGAAATGGCAAAAAAAAAAGTAAATGTTTCCACTTCAGCTGAGAAACTAATAGACCAAATTTCACAAAATTTGGTAGATTAGTTTCGTGTGGTTTACCTTTGTGCTGGTTAGATTTTAGTATTATTTGGAATAAAAGAACCTGCCTGTTTTGCGAAATGGCCGAAACAATCTTGGAAGATCTGAATTAAAAATACTACAAATGTATCAATTAAATGTATGTTTTATACGTAATTTTTGATGATGAAAAAAGAAAATCTGATGTGGACAGCACATAACTTTCCTTATATAATGCAATAAATTATTATAATAGAAACTTATATTCTTTCCAAGATATTGAATTTTCTGCGATTAGTCTTGATTCAATTTCATTGATTTAGCGTCATTTTTATCCATTTGGCGAGATTTTCGTTAATTTGGAAACATTTAAAAATGTCGCGAAGTTGGCGACATTCCGCTAAATTCGTCGCGAAAATCCCGCCAAGCGTTATGAACGGAGAAATAAGTTATTCTTACATCGGATAAATGGCTATTGGCATTCAAATACAAAAGTATTACTCAAAGTATCTTTTCTCGTGAATGGAACGAGTTAAATCCACGAGAATGATGTCACCGAATTTATCGCATGATATTACATATGAAAAGTGAACATGTTTCTTAACAGTTAATATATTTTTTTAATTTATGGGATTTGTTGATAAATGTATTTGAAAAATGTGCAATATCTCGAAAACAGTTCATGTTAACGTTCTAAAGTTTATGTCAATCGTTTTCTAAGGAAAAATTACATAAGAAATATCTAATTTCGTAACTTTATTAAAGGTTTTGATTTTTTGATGATATTTTCAAAATTTCACTCGAAAATTTAGGGGGGTTCTGAACATTCGATTGTGTTTTAAAACAATAGGCTTCCAGTGATTTTTGTACCAAATTTCATTCGAATCGCTCCATTCGTTCTTGAGATCTCAACAGACTCACTGACACAGACACACAGACATCACCTCAAAAATGTTCGATTCGTGATCAGGGATGCTTGAAACCTGCTCTCCCGTCGAAAACTCGAATTAGAATTTTCGACCTAGTCACAATACTTTCCTTATACATTATGTATATAAGGATAGTAATAAAATCGATTCCATTACTCTAAAATGGACCATTCTCATATTTAATTTTTTTTAAATCCGGGAACTGTTCTCGCTGTAGTGAAAGAACTCTTTAATGACATTTCTTAAATTTTAGTAGTTACCTCTTGAGGATTATTCTGATACTCATTAGATTTGATATGATTCGGAAAAATATAACTGACCTTTTTTCTCCAAATGGCCTGCAAAGATCATAAAATTGTGAAATAAATGACTAAAATTGCTGAAATATAATAATTGAATTCTTGGCACTCATGTAATAAAATTTCCAAATGAAAGGAACATGTATTAAAACTACAATTTGATTATAATATGATAAAAGTATCTACGTTAATTTCTGCAATTAAACTCACTTTAATGCATTACGGAAAAAAAATAAGAAAATGAACTTTAATTTATAGAAAATGTCGTATGCTGCTCACAACAGATTTTTACTTTCCCTGCAATACATGGTAATGTATAGGGAAAGTATTGGAATCATACCGAAAATCACAACTCGAGTTTTCGACAAATCTACACGTTTCGAAACCTCTAGAATATGAAAAAACTATTTTTAGCGTCTATGTGTGTGTCTGTGTGTGCATGTGTGTGTGTCTGTCTGCGTGTGTGTCTGTCTGTGTGTATCAGTGTCTGTGTCTGTGTGTGTGTCTGTGTGTGTGTCTGTATGTGTGTCTCTCTGCCTGTGGGTGTGTCTGTCTGTCTGTGCAGATTTTGTATCCACTCTAACTAAAAAACTAATAGACCGAATTTCATAAAATTTGGTTGGTAAGTCACTTGTGGGTGACTCTGGTGCTGATGAGTTTTGGGTACGATTTGGGATAAAAAAAACGCCTTTTTTTGCAAAATGGCCTGCAAAAGCCTGTATCGACGCTAGCTAAAAAACTAATAAACCGAATTTCACAAAAATCGGTTGATAAGTCACTTGTATATTACCTTGGTGTTGATTAGATTTTGGGACGATTCGGAAAAAATATCCTGACTTTTTTTGCAAAGTGGCCCGCAAAAATTGCCAAAATCTAAAATTAAAAACTACGTATGCTCAAATATACTCATTAAATGCTTGTTTTATACGTAATTTTTAACGAAGAAAAAAATAAAACCAACCCCATTACACTAGGACTAGCTGTTCTCAAGATATTTTCGTATTTTCTCTACGCCACCTTTGAAAATAAGTCCAGTTACCAAAGGAGAACGAAAATTGATTTAAAAGTGAATTAAATTTAATTAAAATAAAGAGAACGTGGATATATGACTGCAGGGAAAGTCATGTGCTGCCCATGTCAGATCTTTTCTTTCCCGATTCACAGAAGTCACTTTTCGATTTATGTAAATGTTAACACTCCTTTTTTTATTCACAAAAACTATACTGCCATGAAAAAATAGAATTTCGGAAATAGAATTATTTAATCCTTTCATGGTTACAATCCTCAACTAGAGGGCAACACATTTACACCCATAGTCCATGGAACTTTTCCAAGAAACATTTCTCTCTCTTTCTGTCGTCTGCGTTATCCGATGTAGAAGAAGAAGAAGAAGAAAAAAGATTCCCCTCTTTTCATCTCTGAAAACTTTATGTCTTTTTGTGCGGGATATGTCGCCATTCTCATGGATTGGAAGAAGAAATTCCTACGTCTGATGCTAGAGCATGGATTCGTTGACCTTCTCTCGACGTCGAGTACGAAGAAATGGAAAAGAATTAAATTCAGCGACGGACAATATGGAAAGGTTTTTGGCCTCATGCATAGAGTCGGTGTCCTGGAGGTAAAAGTTAGGAGTTGAAACTTCATTTTAAGAAAACGTCAATATCGTTTGTGACAATAATTCAGATGGCTCTGGGATAAGTTAAATAGTCCTGCATTGTAAAGCCTGTCGATAGTGAAAGGTCTAAAATATTTATTTTAACTGTTAATTTTGTAACAAATAAATAATTACCGCAATGCAAAGTAGAATTGAAGCAGTAAAGAATATTACTGCGCATTCAAAATTATTTTTACTTTAAAATTTATTTTTATCTCCTTATATTCTGTACTTTATCTTACAACAACTGTGAAAAAATCTGATGTGGGAAGCATATGACTTTTCTTATATAATGCAATGAATTTACTACTTTTACAGTAAAAAAGAAATAGGTTATTCTTATAGTAAATACTCATATTATTTCAAAGATATTGAATTTTCGTCAATAAGTCGTCATTTTCATTGATTTAACGTCATTTTTAACCATTTGGCGAGATTTTCGTTAATTTAGCAACATTTAAAAAGTCACCAAGTTGGCGACATTCGCTAAATTCGCTAAATCTCGCCAAGCGATATGGGCGGAGAAATAAGTTATTCTTACAGCAGATAAATGACTATTGGCGTTCAAATACAAAAGTATTACTCGAAGTATATTTTCTCATGAATGGAACGAGCTCGATCCACGAGAATGATGTCACCCAATTTATCGCATGGTATTACATATGAAAAGTGACCATGTTTCTCAATAGACTCTCGAAAATTTAGCGGGGTTCTGAACATTCGATTGCATTTAAAACAATAGACTTCCAGTATTCAGGAATCGTTATTTTTGTACCAAATTTCATTCAAGTCGCTTCATTTTTTCGTGAGATATCGTCTCCACAGACTCACTGAAACACACACACACACACACACACACACACACACACACACACATACTTTCACACACACACACACACATACTTTCACACACACACACATATTTTCACACACACATGTTGGGTTATACTTTTAGATATTTAACAATTTTAGGGGTTTTGTTTTTGTTTAAATGTGTTCAGGGGTCTTATTTACATAGCCATTCTCTTTTAGTTATCCATTTTCCAATTGTTTAGGTGTTTGATATTCTTCTGTTCCAAATATGTTCTATTCCATAGGTTTTGTTTTAAAAACGGCAAAAGTTCGTTCTTTTTAGGTTTTAGCAATTTAAATTTATTTAAATTTGCTAATTTGCAATTCCATTTATTGCCCTTTTTATTCCCTTTAATTTGATTCCAAATTTATTGCTCTCGATTAAAAATTGGTTAATTCATCGCAATTTTCGGTTTTATTCTATTTTCAGCTTTTTAAATATTTCAGAATCGTCCATATTTAAATTATTGCCGAATTCGTATTTTCCAAATCGTTTCACTTCATTTCTTTTTAATTTTCGTCTGCTCTAAAATTCCATTTCTCTTCTTTAAAGTTTCGAGTTTTTAATTGGTTGATCGTAATATTAAAATCGTCTGTCATTAATTATTTTATCGTTCATCGATAATTTTGTTGACAGTCTGTGGCAGCGATGTTTCGCAGTATATAAGCAAATCGCGCACTTTTTCGATCTTTTTTACGCTCTTTTTCACTTTTCTTCTGCTTATGGATTAGAACAAGGGGATGTAAGCTATTAAGCTGTCCTGTGTCGTTAGGCACACATTCTGTGGAATGTCTTTTTTTCGCGACTTTTAAGTTTGTTCGTGTTTAATTTACGATGTCCAGCCCACGATTCTTGTTTCCTGCTATGACTTAAGTGACGTACTCTTAACGCTGCATATGAAATAAAATGTTTATCCCGGCTAATTAAACGTCTGATCTGTTATGAAGTTGTAGCGTCTTCAATCTGTTTTTCCCGCCGTGGAGGCGAGGTTTATTCTAAACAGTTGGGAGCATCCGAAATTATTGTGTCTACAAGCTCTCGCCTGCCATGTGGATTTGAGAAGTGCTCTGACGCCAATTAGGCGGTTGTTTATCGTTGTCAGTGTGCATTCTTTAAATGACGTATTGAGTCGGCATTTCCATATGAAATTACTGGACTATATGCTCGGCGTTTAGTACCGATGTGTAAAGAAGTGTCCATTGTTTCCGATGAAGAAATCGTTGATTGAGGTTTGGTGCTGATCGAATTTTCGACGTTGAGGAGCTTGCTGTCGTGTGAACGGCCCTTCTTTTGAAAAGGAATGGATAGTTTTCCTCGTGATTAAGCGATTGGACTTTTGCCTTTCCATCTTCGTCTCATCTGTTGGGATCTGATGCATCCAGCATGTTCCATGACGGCTCTACATCCGGGTGATATCTTTTAAATGCTGATTTTTATTTGCTTCTGTCGGTTTAGACTATTTATTTAAAATTTAATTGAACTAGCATAGAATAAGACCCCTTTAGACTTATATATTTTAGGTCACCTGAACCTGAGGTTAAGTTTAACTTTTGTTCTAAATTTCCCTTTTGGCTAACTGATGTTCTTTTTATTCCAAATTTTAGTTTTGATAAATAGTTGTATAAGTTTAATATTGTTAACTTTAAAATTTAATATTCTAACGTTTTTTTTTTACCACTATACGACCGGCCATTCCATTTATTTTTATTATTTAAGATGTTTGATTTTAGTTAATGAGATGTAAAAGGTTTTAAAAATTATTTTAAAAGTGAAGTTTAAATTTTAATAAACGTTAGATTTTGAAAACCTAAAATCTGTGTTCTTTCTTTTACTTTTAATGTTTATATTTTTAGGAAAGTTCCATTTAATTACATGTAGAGTACATATTTGTACACGTAGGGAAACTGGTCAATAGGTCCACTTTCTGTTTATTTAAGAATTCAGTTTTATTTTTAGGATGTTTTCAGGTTTTAGGAACTTTAGAACTTTTTCAGAGTGTATTTCAGTGTTTTCAGATTTATGTTAGAGGAACTTTACAAATTTCAGATATTTTAGAGTATTTCAGATGACATTTAGGTTTTAAGAACCTTGAGTAAGAGCTTTGAGAACTTAGAATGATTCAGAATGTTCTTTGTTTTTAATATATCATAATGCACAAGAAACCCCCCCAACAATTGGCGCCGTTTGACCAGTCTAGGGGCTTATTCATGCTAACTGTAATATATGTTCTTAATAATTTTTGTTCTTAAAAATGAAATTTCCGTAAACTGATTCCATACTTGTTTATTCTAAAAGTAATTGAGATTTTGATAAGATTTTAAACTAAGGCTGGATATTTTAGAATGTTCTTAAACTAAATTAGAGTAATTTACTTTAATATTTTGATTAAAATTGAAATTTTAGGATTAATTTAAATATTTTCATTTAGAATTTTTTTAGGAAACTTTAGAATTTTTGAATATGACATTTTCATTTAGAATTTTTATTTAAGCATTCCTTAATTTAAGTTAATTTGATTTGAATTTTATTATTTGAAGTAGTGTAAAATTGCATTTAATTCATAAATTTAAGAGATTATAGGCATGCGAGAACGCACTTTGTAGAATTTACATTTTTGTTCTAATCCCATCTCATTAACAAATTTTTTTTATTTTGTTGTTCCTGTAACCCACGCTCCCAGCAACACTTAAAATTGTTTTGATAAAATAGAGAAAAATTAATTGAGTAAATTTAATATGAGAATATTTTTTTTTATTAAGTTAAATTGTATAGAATTAAAGCAGTAGTTTTTCGACTTAGAATTTTTTGTATGTTCTGATTTGGAATTGAGATTTAAATGCTCACTGATATGTGAATGTAGATGATGAAATACTGGTGATTAATTGAAAAATTGGGTAATGCAGATGTTTTTTACACTCCAATATGAGTGTGACATAAATATCAACTTGAGTTATCTTGTTCTTCACATTGATCATGTGTTTGGTTTTCACACTCAAATAGAGTGGTGATAAAATCAGTTTGTTTGTTCTTAATTCTAAATCTGATATTTTTAATACTGTCTTTAAAATTTTTTAGTCGTTAAAGTGGAAAAATTTATTTTATTATAGGAGAATTAAATTTTTTTTAAGTGGAATATTTAAAATTGTGCAATGCAATGTGAGTTCTTTTGGTTTTGAAAATTAAATGGGGATTTGTAACATGATTTTTTCTTTGGTATTTTGTTTAAAGTAATGTGATACACTTGGCAGTTAGTGAATTTAAATGTACTACTTGATGGATATTTTTTTTGTGCTATTTTTTTGGGGTTCAAAAAAGATTCACAACCTTTGAGAGGACTCACAACCCTCGGCCCCTTGTCTTAATTTTTTTTTATTTTTATGAGAATTTTTGAGATTTCCAGAGAGATACAGTTATGATATTTGAGTTTATTGTTGTTGAGAGTGCAAGATGTTGCACCATATTTATTGGAATCGCGTTTATTATTGTAGTGTAAAATGATGCATAAGGTCATTTTGGTGTATTTTTGTCTTTTAAACGACCTAATTTGCCAAGTAATCAGTTTATAGTATAATTTGTAAACAAGTCGGTTAAATTTGTGTTCAGTTCCAAATTGTTAGGGAATTGAGTTTGTTATTTTGGGGTAAATATTCCACAATTTTTTTTTGTTTGTAACTTGAGCCAAAATTGATATTATTATTTAAATTGAAAATTATGCTTCGAATGATTGTTTTCTTTGTAGAGGAGAAGATTAGTGATGAATTTGTTGATTTGTATTTATTGGTTGTTATGTTGAAGGTACCTTTTCAAAATTTATTGTTTAGAATATTGGAATTCTTTGGCTGGTCCAAAGTTTTCGTTAAAATTTATGTTTATTCATGACAGCTAATGATATAGAGATCTGTTTATTATTTTTCTACTGCTTCTCTTTGATGACGTATTTGTTGGAGCATCTTAAAATGAATTAATGGAATTTTCATGGTATAGAGTTATAGTGAAGTTAAAGAATTTAATGTTGAATCCATATGTATGTTTAAGAGTTTAGACGAAATGTTGAGA
Organism: Amaurobius ferox; assembly: GCA_951213105.1. NCBI lineage: Eukaryota > Metazoa > Arthropoda > Arachnida > Araneae > Amaurobiidae > Amaurobius > Amaurobius ferox. The sequence goes on along the minus strand of OX578155.1, from coordinate 16,050,311 downwards.
AATATGATAATTGTTATTATGAAAGTGTTTAGTGAAGTGATTATTTGATTATTGATTTATTTATAAGGAATTTGATTTTCATGTGATTTTTATGGCTCATGTTACAGCTGTAGTTAAGATTTTGATTTTTTTTCTCTCCTTCGTTTCGCGGAATTTTGTCATGCGTTAGCTAAAATTTTTCATTTTTCAAATGAAAAATTTTTTTGGGACGTTCGAAGGAGTTGTTGGGTTATACTTTTAGATATTTAACAATTTTAGGGGTTTTGTTTTTGTTTAAATGTGTTCAGGGGTCTTATTTACATAGCCATTCTCTTTTAGTTATCCATTTTCCAATTGTTTAGGTTTTTGATATTCTTCTGTTCCAAATATGTTCTATTCCATAGGTTTTGTTTTAAAAACGGCAAAAGTTCGTTCTTTTTAGGTTTTAGCAATTTAAATTTATTTAAATTTGCTAATTTGCAATTCCATTTATTGCCCTTTTTATTCCCTTTAATTTGATTCCAAATTTATTGCTCTCGATTAAAAATTGGTTAATTCATCGCAATTTTCGGTTTTATTCTATTTTCAGCTTTTTAAATATTTCAGAATCGTCCATATTTAAATTATTGCCGAATTCGTATTTTCCAAATCGTTTCACTTCATTTCTTTTTAATTTTCGTCTGCTCTAAAATTCCATTTCTCTTCTTTAAAGTTTCGAGTTTTTAATTGGTTGATCGTAATATTAAAATCGTCTGTCATTAATTATTTTATCGTTCATCGATAATTTTGTTGACAGTCTGTGGCAGCGATGTTTCGCAGTATATAAGCAAATCGCGCACTTTTTCGATCTTTTTTACGCTCTTTTTCACTTTTCTTCTGCTTATGGATTAGAACAAGGGGATGTAAGCTATTAAGCTGTCCTGTGTCGTTAGGCACACATTCTGTGGAATGTCTTTTTTTCGCGACTTTTAAGTTTGTTCGTGTTTAATTTACGATGTCCAGCCCACGATTCTTGTTTCCTGCTATGACTTAAGTGACGTACTCTTAACGCTGCATATGAAATAAAATGTTTATCCCGGCTAATTAAACGTCTGATCTGTTATGAAGTTGTAGCGTCTTCAATCTGTTTTTCCCGCCGTGGAGGCGAGGTTTATTCTAAACAGTTGGGAGCATCCGAAATTATTGTGTCTACAAGCTCTCGCCTGCCATGTGGATTTGAGAAGTGCTCTGACGCCAATTAGGCGGTTGTTTATCGTTGTCAGTGTGCATTCTTTAAATGACGTATTGAGTCGGCATTTCCATATGAAATTACTGGACTATATGCTCGGCGTTTAGTACCGATGTGTAAAGAAGTGTCCATTGTTTCCGATGAAGAAATCGTTGATTGAGGTTTGGTGCTGATCGAATTTTCGACGTTGAGGAGCTTGCTGTCGTGTGAACGGCCCTTCTTTTGAAAAGGAATGGATAGTTTTCCTCGTGATTAAGCGATTGGACTTTTGCCTTTCCATCTTCGTCTCATCTGTTGGGATCTGATGCATCCAGCATGTTCCATGACGGCTCTACATCCGGGTGATATCTTTTAAATGCTGATTTTTATTTGCTTCTGTCGGTTTAGACTATTTATCTAAAATTTAATTGAACTAGCATAGAATAAGACCCCTTTAGACTTATATATTTTAGGTCACCTGAACCTGAGGTTAAGTTTAACTTTTGTTCTAAATTTCCCTTTTGGCTAACTGATGTTCTTTTTATTCCAAATTTTAGTTTTGATAAATAGTTGTATAAGTTTAATATTGTTAACTTTAAAATTTAATATTCTAACGTTTTTTTTTTACCACTATACGACCGGCCATTCCATTTATTTTTATTATTTAAGATGTTTGATTTTAGTTAATGAGATGTAAAAGGTTTTAAAAATTATTTTAAAAGTGAAGTTTAAATTTTAATAAACGTTAGATTTTGAAAACCTAAAATCTGTGTTCTTTCTTTTACTTTTAATGTTTATATTTTTAGGAAAGTTCCATTTAATTACATGTAGAGTACATATTTGTACACGTAGGGAAACTGGTCAATAGGTCCACTTTCTGTTTATTTAAGAATTCAGTTTTATTTTTAGGATGTTTTCAGGTTTTAGGAACTTTAGAACTTTTTCAGAGTGTATTTCAGTGTTTTCAGATTTATGTTAGAGGAACTTTACAAATTTCAGATATTTTAGAGTATTTCAGATGACATTTAGGTTTTAAGAACCTTGAGTAAGAGCTTTGAGAACTTAGAATGATTCAGAATGTTCTTTGTTTTTAATATATCATAATGCACAAGAAACCCCCCCAACACACACACACATACTTTCATACACACCCACATCGCCTCAAAAATGTTTAATTCATGATCAGGGATTTTTGAAACGTGCTCTCCCGCCGAAAACTCGATTTCGAATTTTCGACTCCGTCGCAATACTTTCCTTATACATTATGTATATAAGGAAAGTAAAAATACTGAATAATTATGCGCATAATTAGGGAATACTTAATTTAAAAATTAACAAAAATGCATATATTAAGTATTACGCCTTTCTGGTGTATCAACTAATAACAGAGGCTACTTTACTAACACTAGATACACCTAGATATAATTCTCAAAGCATTATGGTATATTCAAGCATTTCATGCATAGGAGTTCTATCACCTTCTTTCTAACTCCATGGTGGATGTTCTTGTACGGGTTGTGCAAAATCTTTGTAGAACATTTTTTTTAGTAAGAGAAGATGTAATTTTTCAGAATTATACATGTCTGTGCTTAGTATATATTTAAGAAAAGTATTGTAATTAGTTTACGTATTTGTACTCTGGATTTCCTAAAATGGGTAGATTCATCGAAATCTTGATTTCCGATTTTCGACCCATTTTAAGAACGTAGCACCGAATTTCACACCTCCAAGTCATCATTTCAGAATCTGCTGTAAGCTGGCATGTGAATATTACACGTGGCGTTGTAAAGGATCTTGCTATCCCAACCGGGAGTCGAACCCTGGATCTTTGAACTGGCCAGCCGACGCTCTACCATTAAGCTACAATTTTTACCTCAGATTAGCCTCCTGCTACTACTATTTTTACTAGATTAGTATCATGCGTGGTCGTTATCCTCTCAATTTGAAATCAGCTCGCAATCTTCCAGAGTCCACTGAATCCGTGCTAGTCGTACTAGGGTCATTTTTAGACCTCCAACATGGCCCCTTTCTTAATTACTTATACTTTTTCAAAATTAAATCCACCTCTAACTGTATTTGCAATAAATTCGGTGACGTTGACCATTACATTTTCGATTGTCCTTTTTCTAACAATTTTCATCTCAGCAAACCCTCCCCCTCTAATAAACCAATTTGGTTCTCCAAAGTTCGTTCAAAACCCTCTTCAGTAGATAAAATTAAAAACTGTATTCTTGTAGCCATAGAAATTTCTAATAAAGTGACCTAAACTTATGAGTAGATTCTGCTCTCAATTAATTTTGATCAATGAATTCCTTTATTTCATTCTTATTATCTTGTTAACTTATATGAACTTATTGTGTTCCCTCCATATTTTCTATTTAAAAGAAAAGTTATTCTAATTGTTCTTATTTTCTCGGTTCTTTCTTTTTCTTTTGGCCCTTTTTATTTGTATTTTTTCTAATTTTTCTTTTCTAAATTTTATTCTAAATTTCTGTTTTTGTTTTTATGTGCCTAATTTTTTTTTTTTTCATTTTCATATATTTTCTTTTTATATATTTTCTAAATTTTACTTTTAAAATTTCATTATTTCCTTTAATTTTAATCTATTTTTCATTATGTTAATATACCTCACTCTAAATATCATTTTCAATGATCTTTTTATCTATATTCGCAATAACCCTTTTCCCACTTTTGAAAGATGGACGTACTTGTCAAGTTCAAATATAATGTAAAACTGTCTGTTTAATCTCAGTATTTTTCATCAATTGTTATCTTTTTAGACCTAAATAAATGTTCGCTTGGCGGGATGGTAGACCTTGGGTGCCTCCTGAGTGCAGGAGGTATCTTTTTCCCGGCCGTGCAGCTGGCTACTCTAAACCCACTACGTGAGTCGCACGGTCTGGGGTCTTCAAACCTCCAACACATTTTCACTAATCTTCAAGGCTGATTTGTTCGGGTGCCATTGTAAAGAGCCTTGCTACCCCAACCGGGAATCGAACCTTGAATCTCCGAACTGACCAGTCAACGCTCTACCGTTGAGATACTGGGATGAAATTGTAAGCTCTTATTGTCAAATTGCACTCTGCAACGTAATAAAACGCGATTTTCAAGTGTTTGTATATCAGCCCCCAAAATATATATAGAATTTATTTTTTCACTTTCCCTGTATATGTAGTTTAATGTAAAGGCAAAGTATTGTGATTGGGTCGAAAATTAAAATTCGAGTTTTCCATGAAAAAACACGCTTTAAGTAACCCTGAACTCGAATCGAGCGTTTTTGGGGTGATGTCTGTGCATGTGTGTGCGTGTGTGTGTGTGTGTCTGTGAGTCTATGAATGCAATAACTCACGAAGGAATGCAACGTTTCATACGAAATTTGGTACAAATATTACAGTCGATGAATACAGGAACCCTATTGATTTTAAACGGAATCAAATTAATTGATTTTAAGCACAATGAAATTTTGAAACAAAAATCATCAAAATATCAAAACCTTCAAAATTGTTGCACAGATAATCATTTCGTGTTGTTGTTGTTGATGTTGAAACCCAGACCGTCCGACTAACAGTTTGGACGGTCGGGAAGTGCCACCCAATTTAGACCGGAACCCAGTGGGGGAGGCATCCACAGGGACCTACCCTCCTTCCCCTACCACCAACCTCTCGGAAGGACTTTCGGACCCACATGTTTAACGTGATCGTACTCCGCATGAACACGTCGGCAGTTTTGGCAATGGCTGGAATCGAATCCGGGACTACCGAGTGCAACTCCAGCGCGCTAACCAATGGGCTACCGCGCCCCTAATCATTTCGTGTGGAAACCCCAGATCGTCCGACTCATCCAGAGGACTTGAGTAACCATTTGGACGACCGGGAAGGTAATCATTTCGTGTGTCATTTTTCATTTGAAAACGAATGACGCAAAGTTTACATAGCTAGCATGAGCCGTTCTCGAGAAATTTCACGTTTTTCAAATAAATTTATTAAAAAAATGACATAATTTGACATAACAAATGACACAATAAAATAGCATTTATTAAAAAATGTATTAACTATTGTGAAATATGTTCATTTTCATATGTAATATTATGCAACAAATTTGCTAACATCATTCACGGGGATTTAGTTCGTTCCATTTAAGAGAGAAAATACTTTGAGTAATTGTTTTATATTTTGCCAACTAACAATTCGCCAAGTCATTTATATATAAGAAAAGCTCTCCTCTCCTTCTGTCTGTAACGCTTACATTTGGCGAACTTAACAACTTATTTATCAAAATATCGCTAACTCGGCGATATTCCATCCCATATTAACACAAATATCGTCAAAATCTTAAATATGACACTAAAATACCAAAAATGATGCCAATTTGATGAATACATTGTTAAAATACTTTACTATTAGATAAACTAAATTGCTTTTTATGTAGGCTATTATTATTTATACTTCTCAGTTTAGAGTTACGCAAAATATAAGTTAAATGAGTTTCGAAATAGTTTTACATGTTGTTTTCCGAAGAAGCGCTATATGTACATTTTAACGTTAAAAATATTGCGCCATGGATCTTGTACATCATTTTACTTTCCCTGCAATACATGGTAATGTATAGGGAAAGTATTGGAATCATACAGAAAATTACAACTCCAGTTTTCGGCGAATTTACACGTTTCGAGATCTCTAGAATATGAAAAAACTATTTTTAGCGTGACGTCTGTGTGTGTGTGTCTGTGTGCCTGTCTGTGTGTCTGTCTGTGTGTCTGTCTGTGCAATGTATGTATCCACTATAACTAAAAAACTAATGGACCGAAATTCATAAAATTTGGTATGTAAGTCACTTGAGTGAGACCCTGACGCTGATTAATTTTTGGTAGGATTCGTAAAAAGAGAACCCGCCTCTTTTTGCGAAATGGCCCTTAAAAATTTCATGTATACTCTAGCTAAAATACTAATTGACCAAATTTCACAAAATTTGGTAGATAAGTTACTTGTAGGATGCTTTGATGGTGATTAGATTTTGGTACGATTCGAAAAAAAACAACCTGCCTTTTTTTACGAAATGGCACTCAAAAATCTAAAAAAAAAAAGACTACATATGCTGAAATGTATCAATTAAATTCTTGTTTCATAGGCAATTCTTGACCAGAAAAAGAATATAACGCACTCCCTTATACTTTAGGACTAACCTTTCTCAAGATATTTGAGATTTCTGACATTTTTGTTACGTCGCTATAGGGAAAATGTCCAATTACCAAAAAAATTGAATTAAAAATGCAAATTTAGTGTTATTTGGTTCAATTAAACTCAATCAAATGAATTATTGAAGAAATAGAGAAAATATGAATTTGAGTCTGCAGGGAGAGTCATGTGCTACCCACATCAGATTTTTTCATTGTGAAAGAAGTTAATTCATTGCTTTACACAGGGAAAGTCATGTTCTGCCCACATCAGACATTTTTATGTAATATGACCACGAAGCTGACAAAGATAAAACAAAATAATTACACATGGTGCGATAATACCCCAAAAAAATCTGATGTGGGCAGCACATCACTTTCCTGGAGACTCATATTCACATTTACTTTATTTCTTCAATAATTCGTTATATTGTGTTTAATTGCACAAAATAACACCCATAACTATTGAAAATTCCACTGAATTTGCATTTTTAATTCAATTTTTGTTCTCATTTTCTAACTGGACTTATTTTCAAAAGTAGCATAGAGAAAATGCAGAAAACTTAAAAAATCTGATGTGGGCAGCACATGACTTTCCCTGCAGACTTATATCCACGTTCTCTTTATTTTAATAAAATTTAATTCACTTCTAATTCAATTTTCGAATTTTCGTTCTCATCTGATAACTTAACTTATTTTCAAAGATGGCGTAGAGAAAATATGAAAAACTAAAATATTTCGAGAACGGCTAGTCCTAGTGTAACGGGGTTGGTCTTATTCTTTTCTTCGTTAAAAATTACGTATCAAACAAGCATTTAATGGATATATTTCAGCATACGTAGTTTTTTAGTTTAGATTTAGACGATTTTTGAGAGCCATTTCGCAAAAAAAGACATGTTATTTTTTTCCGAATCGTACCAAAATCTAATCAGCACCAGGGTAACCCACAAGGACTTATCAACCGATTTTTGTGAAATTTGGTCCCTTAGTGTTTTAGCTAGAGTGGATACATGAAATTTTTACGGACCTGTTTTACGTTCTGTTTTTATGAGTCCTACCCAAAATTAATCAACACCAGGGTCTGACCCAAGTGACTTACCTACCAAATTTCATGAAATTCGGTCCAGTAGTTTTTTAGTTAGAGTGGGTACATACATTGCACAGACAGACACACACACAGACTTCACTCTAAAAATAGTTTTTTCGTATTCTAGAGGTCTCGAAGCGTGTAGATCCGTCGAAAACTCGAGTTGTGATTTTCGGTATGATTCCAATACTTTCCCTATACATTACCATGTATTGCAGGGAAAGCAATAACTCGAGAACGGCTAATCCTGGTGTAATGGGGTGAGTCGTCTTATTATCTTCAACGTAAAAAAATTACTTATAAAACAAGAATTTAATTGCTATATTTCGGCATGCGTAATTTTTTATTTCAGATTTTGACGATTTTTGCGGGTCATTTCGCAAAAAGAAGCAGGTTATTTTTTTCCGAATCGTACTAAAATCCAATCAAGACCCGGGTAACACACAAGTGACTTGATCTACATTAAATTTGAATTATTAGTTTATCAGGTAGGCTGGGTTCAGATAATTTTTGCGAAACTTTTCGCAAAAAAGGCGAATTCTTTTACCCCAAATCGTTCCAAAAACTCATCAGCACCAGAGTCACACACAAGTGACTTACCTACCACATTTTATGAAATTTGGTCCATTAGTTTTTGAGTTAAAGTGGATACATACTTTACACAGACAGACACACAGATACACAAACAGACGTCACGCTAAAAATAGTTTTTTCGTATTCTAGATGTCCCAAAACGTGTAGATCAGTCGAAACCTCGAAGTTGAATCGAAAGAACTCGATTTTCGTCATGATTCCAATACTTTCCCTATACATTACCATATATTGCAAAGAAAGTAAAAAGGACTTTAAAGGGGCATTTTTCACGATTCCCCGCCTCCCTTTTTTTTTCAATGTTAACAATGGAATATTTTTATTATCAGGTAATCTTTTTCAAAGATCCTACAAAATTTTTTTTTGAAAATACTCTATACTAATGAAATTTTTGAGAAAATAAGAATCGCAAATTTAACAAATGGTTTGAACAAAATTAAGGAACGTGTGTAAAGTAATAAAATAAAAAAAAATTAATTAATTTTCTTTAACTACATTTTTAACTATTTTGATCTAGTTAAGCGAACTTTTATGACAAATAATTAAAATTTGCCAGCCTTTCAGTTATTGCACCAGATAAAACTTAATCTGTAGACTCGAACTAGAAATGAAGAATATTGTATGGGGTCGGTTGGAAAAAAACTTAATTGAACACATTGAACTAATAAAAAGAAGTGAATATGAATGGAAAAAATTAATATGAAACTCGAAATTGAACATCCACATATAAAACTTAATTAAACAATTTCACAAGACTGGTAAAATAACTAAATTAATAGGATTTAATTAAGCTAAGAACTAATGTTAGAAGCGTCTCACAGCGTAAATTTGCATAAAGTTAATACTTATCTAAAATATGACGTCAAAAGATTTATCCAAAAAAAAATATGATTAATACACAAAGGACACATGGATACTATACTACAGATTAAAATTCTTCATCACATTTATAGATTTATTCAAAATATTTCACATATTCTTTGCTCTCAAATTAAATTATCTCTGATTAAAATGTCTTGAATACGATCTCCACTCGAATTTCTCACTAATATTCGATACCTCAGTCGGTGAACTTTAAAAAATGCCGCCAATTTGGCGCGATTTCTGTCGTTCGATCTGAAAATACATAATTGCCAGAAGAACGCGACAGGATGACATACATACAAGTTTAAATACATAAATTGCATAACAAAATTGGCTCGTTTTACTAACATATTGCGACCATTAAAAACCTCAAAATTTTAAAAATCTTTTGCTTGCTATTTATTTAATACTACATACAAAAACTTTGTTTATTTTTCAACAATTTTAATTTAAAAAATCCATTATTTACTGTTTACAGATTCGAAGCTCAAAAATAGTTTGGTTACTTTCCGATGATTTAAATTTTAAAAATTTTTACTTTTTGATCATTTAAATTTTAAAAGCAACAGATTAAATAAAATATTTTGTTTATTTTTCGATCATTTTCATATTTAAAAATTGTTTACTTTTCAATAATTAAAGTTTTGAAACTCCTCATTTCTTTTCAATAACATAAATTTCAAAACGCTTTTGTTTATTCATTTAAATTTTAAAAACCTCTATTTACATTCAATAATTTAAAATTAAAAACTTCTATTTACATTTCAAACATTTATTATAAAGAAAGCTTGAACCATTGGACTGCAGGTAGCCTGTAACAACACATACTAAAAGTGTCACATGCTACATAATTGGCCCGGTCATCTTTTCATTTGGCTACAAATATTTGAGAGTGGGTAAACTACATAAATACCCAATATTGTCTATATCCACTTCTAACTCAATCAGTAAAATAATAAAAAAAAATATGATGTGGGCAGCACATGACTTTCCCTACAGACTGATATTCACGTTCTCTTTATTGCTTCAATAATTCATTAAATTGAGTTTAACTGCCCAAAATAACACCCATGCTTATTTTAAATTACACTGAATTTGAACTTTTAATTCAATTTTCGTTTTCATTTGGTAAATGGACTTATTTTCAAAGGTGGCGTAGCGAAAATGCGAAAAAAAAGTAAAATATCTCCAGAACGGCTAGCTCTACAGTAATACAGTTGGTCTTATTATTTTTCTCATCAAAAATTTCGTATAAAACAAGCATTTAATTGATATACTTGAGCATAAGTAGACTTAGTTTAGATTCTGAAAATTTTTGCCCACCAGTTCGCCAAAAAAAGGCAGGTTGATTTTTTTTTTCCGAATCGTATTAAATTTTACACAGCAGCAAGGTACAAATGACTTATCTACAAAATTTGGTAAAATGTGATCCATTAATTTTTCAGCTAGAGTGAATACAGGCAGTTTTTGAGGGCCATTTCGCAAAGAAAGGCAGATTCCTTTATACCGAATTGTACCGAAATCTAATCAACACCAGAGTCCTCCACAAGGAACTTACCTTCCAAATTTTATGAAATTCAATCAATTAGTTTTTCAGTTAGAGTGGATACATACATTGCAAAGACAGACAGACAGACACACAGACGTCACGCTAAAAATAGTTTTTTGGTGTTCTAGAGGTCCCAAAACATGTAGATCCGGCCGAAAACTCGAATTGCAATTTTTGGTATAATTCCAATACTTTTCCTATATATTACCATATATTGCAGGGAAAGTAATATATCAGGAATTAAGCTTAACTTAATTATTAAAATTTAAAAAAACAATAATTTAATAATTTTTATTAGCTTTATTTCGCAAGTTATTCTTTTAAAATTTCTATAAAATGTCTTAGAAATTCCATTTTAGAGTTGACAACAGGTTACTTAATTTGATAAATTTGATTCATTTAACTGACGTATATCAATAGATGATGCTATTTTAATACCTTCATATTCATCAAGTAGTTCAAACAATTTTTTCAGGTACTCTAAACTACCATCATACTAACAGAACCCGCCTAATGGGAGAGTTTTGAAAACTAGGATCGCACGCTCATTGCAGATGGCAGCATTTACGAACCGGTTTCATGTTTTTAAAAAACTTGCTTTTTGCCACAATTTTGCGAAACTCTTTAGCAGCGTACCTAAAACACACCATACGCAACATGTTCCGTCGATATTTTAAGGGAACGGTGGACATTTAAATAAGCAAAAATCGACTAAAAAAAGTTTTATATATATATATATATATAACATTGTTTTACACATTTAACCTTTTGCTTACGGGTGGGACAGCGTCCATTCCAAACGAAGAACGCCCCAAAAAGACAGGTATTTGACATACCCTATCTATCCCAAACAGTTCGAACCCCCCTTTGCAGACATTGGCGTCCATGGAAATCGCCGGCAGAAACATTGCAGTATTGGTTATATGCATTGGTTATATTGCAGTATTGGTTATATAACATTGGTTATATGCAGTTATTTCGAGGTGTTTCACTAATCTCCGAAAAGTCACAAAATATCGCCAAATATGCGATAAATCACAAAATCTTGCAACCCTGGACTCACGGTATAAGAAAGGATGCCTGTACGGGTGTTTTCGTCGTCTGGACTTCGTAAGAGACAAAGGTGAGAGGGGGGGGGGGGGAGATACTTCACAACATTTTACAAGTTTGTAAAAATATTTACTGCATATATTTATAACTTACTATATAATTTACTATATATATTTATAACTTACTCTATATATACTACTTCATATTTTTACTATATTTAATCTATAATATAGAATTTATAGATTATAGAATATATTTACAACTTACTCTATATACTTCATATTTTTACTATATTTAATCTATAATCTACAATATATAGATTATAGAATATTTATAACTTACTATATAATTTACTATAGAATAGTGGGTTATAATATAGAATATATAGATTATAGAGTATATTTACTTAAAACATCTATTTCTATTTCTGGGTAAAATGAAAATTTTTAAGCCGGAAATGAAAAGATATCCAGAGTTGGGAAAATCTTAGAAAGTCTCCTACCTTCTCACGAACTAAAAGCTGAATCTATATCAGTCATTATCTAAGCTCTATCCATAGCAGATCCTGAGAAATACATGTTTAAAAAAAAGTTTTTAATCAAAACAATAGCATGAAGAAGTGAAAATAATTTTTTTTATGAAAACTTTGTTTCTACCAATGTTGCGAACATTGCTGATGAAAATGTATTAAATATTGGTATACAACCCACATTGAATGACTCCGAACAAACGATGGAACAAATCAGAAAGAAACCAACCAAAACAACTGGGAAAAAATTAAGCCAACGACAGAACCGTATTACTGGGGAAATGTTTAGGACGATTGCATTTATTAGTGCAACGCTTTTTGCGCTGATCGATTGTGCAGCAATCCTGATTACTAGTTTCTGGTAAGAATAATCATTAAGACAACTGGGGTATATTTAGTGAAATTGTGTTCATCAATAAATAGTTGTTCTATTTCGGGGTAAATGCTGAATGGTTTATAAATATCGTATATAGGTAAAATCTAAAATTTCGATGGTTTTGATTATTTCTTTTTACTTTCCCTATATACGTAGTATAACATATAGGGAAAGTATTGTGACGGGATCGAAATTTCGAATTCAAATTTTTGACAGAAGAGCGCTTTCAAGCATACCTGAACTCGAATCTAACGGTTGTGAGAGGATGACTTATATACCAAATTTTAAGAAATTTGGTCAATTAAAAAGTTTGGTCACATATACACATAGAACGGCGCGGTAGTCCAATGGTTAACGCGCGGAAATTGCACTCGGTAGTCCCGGGTTCGATTCTCGCCACTGCCAAAACTGCTGCCGTGTTCACGCAGAGTACGATCACGTTAAACATCTGGGTCCGTAAGTCCTTCGAAGAGGTTGGTGGTAGGGGAAGGAGGGTACGATCCCTGTGGATGCCTCCCCCACTGGGCTCCGGTCTAAATTGGGTGGCACTTCCCGACCGTCCAAACGGTTATCTTACACCTTTCTGGTAGGTCGGACGGTCTGGGTCTCAACAACAATAACAACATATACACATAGAGACAGACAGACACGGTGACACATTCACACACATAGAGACAGACAGACACGGTGACACATTCACACACATAGAGACAGACAGACACGGTGACACATTCACACACATAGAGACAGACAGACACGGTGACACATTCACACACATAGAGACAGACACACACACACACAAATGTCGCGCTAAAAATAGTTTTTTCGTGTTCCAGGGTGCTCGAAACGTGTAGATCCGTCGAAAATTCGAGTTGCAATTTCAAACACAATTCCAATGCTTTTCCTGTACATTATCATGTGTATTGTAGGGAAGGTAACATTGCAATTCTTGCACAATTCTGAATCATTCCTAACCCCCCAAAATTGCATCTATGGGAAAAACCTGCCTTCCCTCGTCTTGGAATAATCGATCTGATACGAAGTCTACTATGTGGAAAGAATTTCTTGGGATAGTCATCGTTAAAAGAATAACAAGCAAATACGATAAGTAGTTTATTCCTTTTAGCATTCAGAATAACATTTATGAAAGAAGTTGAAATTGTAATAAAATCCCAATTCGACAATTAAACGTTCAATTTCATATTTGCTCCCTCCCCCTTACATCCTTAAGGACTTTTCTGGGAACACTGTACACAGGCAAATAATCACTCAAAAGCTGCTGCAGTAATAACACGAGAGTAAAACTTCGTAAAATACAGCATATATACAAAAATTAACTGATTAATCGGTTTCAAAAGCAAAAAAACAGCCTTCTTCTTCAGAACTGACAAGAAGAGCTACCTCACTTTCTCACATCAAGTAGGCGACGAAAAATGGCGCACGTGGGTGAAAGTAGGAGAAAACAGATTGCCCTCGTCGCGATAAGAAATGGAAATAAGGAAAAACCAAACGACTGGTAAATTATATCTGGTAAGTTACGAAGTTAGGATTGTGAGTCAATTTTTTTAAGTCGCAATATAAAAATCGGAGATGTTTGAAGCACACGAAAAGTATATATTATTTAAAAATTCACGAAAATTCTTCTATTAACGGTACGGATTCCGTTCAAAGTTTATTTGAAAGAAAATTTTTCGATTTTTTCCGATGGTGCCACGATAGAAAATCTGAGATATTTTCGGCCGCTACGGAACTGATTTGTGTGAAAATGACTCAAAATCGTGCGAAGAAAAAATAATTCGAATAATTCAAAATAACTCAAAATAATTCAAATTAAAAACAGCACCGACGTACACCTTCTGGGGTTCTAAAGTATCTGTGTACATAATTTCATGGACGTACGTCGCTTAGATTTTCCCTACAGACAACACAGCAAACAAGCAAGCAAACAAATAAGCAAACAAACGAATGCAGGAACGGACAAACAGACAGTTTCTTCTTTTGTTTAGGAACACTAGAGTAACGTATAAATAAGCACAAATAACACGATAATCGTGATTTTTGTGCTTATTTACGTTGCTCTCGTTTTCCTTATCCTTAGCCCAAAGTGTATTTTACTTATTGATCTTCTTTTATTATTATAGAAAGAAAATTAGAAGTATTTAGAAAATATCTTTAAGATTCAATTATGAATAACTGGGACATATATCAAATCTTGTATATGACCACGCCCACATTTGTCCATTCCCATATAGCATTCCGTGTTTTCATGGGTATTAAGATAGATTTTATTTGCAATAAATATGTAAGAGGGGGGGGGGGCTAAACTTTTAAACAAATGGTTTCATTCTAAATAAATAATTATGTAGGTTGTACAAGTACAAATATGGAAAATGAAATAACTTTTCGGTGTGGATTTCATATTGGCACTAATTCTGTCATTCTAAGTCTAAATTTCATTGTATTTTATTTATGGAGCGACAGGTCTTAGGTGCGTCTTTTTTAAAACAGCCATTTGGCCAGACCTTAAGTTAAGCCATAAACGAATAATATTATTCTATCTCCCCACACAATATGAGGATGTGAAAAATTGAATGAAATATTATACACTATCTATATGTTCCGACAATATTTTAAAAATATATTTTTTATAAAAAAAAATGCGTTTAGTTACAGTACTTCACTTTAAAGAAACCTAACTTATCCTGTAAGCTGTGCTGAATGATGTAACAGCAGCTAATAAATAATAATAATTGCTGTAATAAAACTGGAAGAATATCAAATCGCAGTCCGTCCCATCCAGGATAAAAGGACATAAATACATGTGTAATATATATATATTATAAGTCTATGTTTTAATATTTATGATCCATACAAAATAGAGATTACCTCCAAACAACTAAAGTTGGCGAAATTTTAAGTAATCTCATACAGTGGAATTTCATGTAGATTTATTTATTCTTATCCTTGGAACGGACGGACTGCGGTTTAATATTCTTACAGTTTTATTAAAACAATTATTGTTATTATTTATTAGCTGTTATGATTTTATTCAGCGGAGATTACTGGATTACTTATATCTAGTGTTCGAGATAATTAATTGAAGTAATATTTTATGTAAAATATACTTTTAGAATATCGTCGGAACATATAGACAGTGTATAATATTTTACTCAATTATTAACTTTCGACGCAGCTTGCCGGATGGGATGTGTTTCTGCAGTTTTCGGTGATAAAACGAGATAATTTTTTATATAAAATATACTTTTAATATTGTCAGAACATATAGATAGTGTATAATATTTCATTAAATTTTTCACATTTGGCGCAGCTTACTAAATGGGATGTGTTTCTGAGATAAAACTAAACAATGTTTTATATAAAATATACTTTTAGAATATTGTCGAAACATATAGACAGTGTATAATATATTACTCAATTATTAACATTCGATGCAGCTAACCGGATGGGATGTGTTTCTGTAGTTTTCGGTGATAAAACGAAATAATTTTTTATTTAAAATATTGTCAGAACATATAGATAGTGTATAATATTTCATTCAATTTTTCATTAACATTCGACGCAGCTTACAGGGTGGGATGTGTTTCTGTAGTTTTCGGTGATAAAACGAGATAATTTCTTTTATATAAAATACACTTTTAAAATATTGTTACATATAGATAGTGCATTTCATTCAATTTTTCACATTCGGCGCAGCTTACCAGATGGGATGTTTTTCTGCGATAAAACTAAATAATGTTTTATATAAAATATACTTTTAAAATATTGTCAGAACATATATATAGTGCATAATACTTCACTTAATTATTCACATTCGGCGCAGGTTATTGAATGGGATGCGTTTCTGTGGTTCCCGGTAATGAGATGAAACGAAATAATATTTTATATAAAATATACTTCTATAATATTATTGGAATATATAAACAGTGCATAATATATCACTCAATTTTTCACATTCTCATATTGTGTGAAGAAATAGCAAAATGTTATCCGCTTAGGGCTGAACTGAAGTCTGTCCAAATGGCTGAGTTAAAAAAAATGTATGTATGAAAATCCACTACATGAAAATCTCCTGCATGCGATTACTTAAAATTTGGGCAATGTTAGTTGCATTTAGAGGTAATGATAGCTATTTTGTACGAATCATAAATATTATAATACAGACATGTAATATATATACAGACATATAAGATATATACAGGGTGTCCAGTGCTATCGGTGGCCAATGGCTATTTCCTCAAACGTTAGTCACAGAGAGATACTTCCAATTGCAAAAATTAAAAAAAAAATGGTAAATTTTAAAATCTATTATCTTAGAAATAGTTTAAATCAATAAATACATTTCTGAAAGAAATACGAAATGTAAATTTTTATACCGTCCCCCGGTCCTATCAATCATATTTAAGAAAATCATCCTCATACAAATTCATGCAAAATAAAAAAAAATCTTCCTTTTAGGACCAAAATTCACCGAGTTATGAAGCATTAAACTTTATGACTTAAGTCACTTTTCCACGCATAAAAATGTTCCGTTTCAGGCAATCAACCAATCAGGAACCGTATTGGCCATTTCTCAGCACAAAAAGTGCTCCAACTTTAAACAGCTATAAGTAGGTCAATTTTGGTCGTAAAAGGATGACTTTTTTTTATTTTGCATAAAATTGTATGAGGATGATTTTCCTAAATATAATTGGTAGGACCGGGAGACTGTATAAAAATTTATATTTCGTATTTCTTTCAGAAATGCATTTATTGATTTAAACTGTTTCTAAGATAATATTTAGATTTTAAAATTTAAAACATTTTTGCAATTGGAAGTATATCTCTGTGACTAACGGTTGAAGAAATAGCCATTGGGCAATAATAGTACTGGACGACCTGTATATACACATATACCTGTACTTCTGCAGCGCTATGCAGCTGCGTTACAACCCGCGGGCTGTGAAATAGTTTTGTAATCCTCGAAACCTCCAAGCATGTAAGTAAAACATTTTATACTGATTTAATTATTTAAATTTCTATAATTTCCAAATGAAGTTCCAACATAAATTAGCAACATTTAAGTGTGTCTTTTAACAGATGCTTGCTGGCTTATTTTAATCGTAATCCATACTTCTGAAAAATTCGTGATATATATCCAAACTTTAACTTTTATATAATTTTCCTTTTAATTCACATTTAAAACATGTTTTTAAGGACTAGGGGAAGCCAGACACACTAGGGAATACTAGAGGGGGCTTTAATTGACACTCAATCCATTCAGACCGCATTCAATGTGTGTTCATGCGTGTCCAAACTTGTTTAATTGTCAAAATCTTAAATTGTAACTTTTAACAGCGTCATAACATATTTTCTGATCATATCTTATATATGCAATGGAAGGTTAACATTAATTATGTTTCTGTGAAAACTATCGTCTTCTATGACACTCTTGGTAATGCCTTCATAAACCAATAGTAATTATTGAAAAATCCGATGTGGGCAGCACATGACTTTCACTGCAGACTTATATCCACGTTCTCTTTATTTTAATTAAATTTAATTCACTTTTATTGCAATTTTCGTTCTCATTTGGTAACTGGACTTATTTTCAAAGGTGGCTTAGAGAAAATATGAAAAACTAAAATATTTCGAGAACGGCTAGTCCTAGTGCAATGGGGTTGGGCTTATTCTTCTCTTCGTTAAAAATTACGTATAAAACAAACATTTAATGGATATATTTGAGCATACGTAGTTTTTTATTGTAGATTTTTGCGGGCCATTTTGCAAAAAAGACAGGTTATTTTTTTTCGAATCGTACCAAAATCTAATCAGCACCAGAGTATCCTACAAGTAATTAAATTTTGTGAAATTTGGTCAATAGTATTTTAGCTAGAGTGGATACATGAAATTTTTACGGGCCATTCCGCAAAAAAAGGCGGTTTCTGTTTTTACGAATCCTCGCCAAAAACTAATAAGCACCAAGGTCTCACCCAAGTGACCTACTTACCAAATTTTATTGGAGGTATTCGTGTTGTATTTATTCCAAAATATTGAATTTTCGACAATTAGTTGTTATTTTCATTGATTTAGCGTCATTTTTATCCATTTGGCGAGATTTTCGTTAATTTGGCAACATTTGAAAAGACACTAAGTTAGCGACATTCCGCCAAATTCGTCGCCAAAATCACCAAGCGGTATGGACGGAGAAATAAGTTATTCTTATAGTAGATAAATGATTATTGGCGTTCAAATACAAAAGTATTACTCAAAGAATCTTTTCTCATGAATGAAACGAGTTAGATCCACGAGAATGATGTTACCCAATTTATCGCATGATATTACATATGAAAAGTGAACATGTTTCTCAACATTAATTTTTTTTTTAATTTTTAAGATATTTTGATAAATTTATTTGAAAAATGTGCAATATCTCAAGAAAGGTCCATGCTAGCGTTCAAAAGTTTGTGTTAATCGGTTTTTAAGGAAAAATTACATAAGAAATGTCTATTTGCTTAACTTTATTAAATGTTTTAATTTTTTGATCCTTTTTTTAAATTTTCACTCGAAAATTTTGGGGGGGGGGGGTTCTGAACATTTGATTGCGTTTAAAAACAATAGGCTTCCAGTATTCACGGATTGTAATTTTTTTACCAAATTTCGTTCTAATCGGTCCATTCGTTCGTCAGTTATCATCTCCACAGGCTCACTGATCCACACACACACACACACACACACACACACACACGCACACACATACTTTCACACACACACACGCACACACATACTTTCACACACACATACTTTCACACACACATACTTTCACACACACACACATACTTTCATACACACACATACTTTCACACGCACACATGCTTTCACACGCACACATACTTTCACACACACACACATTTTCTTTCACACACACACCCACACACACATATTCTTTCACACACACACCCACACACACATACTTTCACACACACACACACCTTCCAAACAGTTACCTTACACCTTTCTGGTAGGTCGGACGGTCTGGGTTTCAACAACAACACACACACACCTGCACACACATACTTTCACACACACACACACACCTGTACACACATTCTTTCACACACACACACACACATACTTTCACACATACACTCACACACCCGCGCACACATACTTTCATGCGCACACACACACACATACAGACATCACATGAAAAATATCTGATTCGTGTTCAGGGATGCTTGAAATGTATTCTCTCGTCAGAAACTCGAATTTGAATTTTCGACCCAGTCACAATACTTTCCTAAGTAAAGTAAATATAGCGAATTCAAATATAAATATCATTTGTAATGACAACAAAACCTTTTCTAATTTTGAAACGCCAAGCACTCAGCCTTCCCAGTCAAAAATCTTACGCTCAGCTACTGTCATTATGTAAGATAAATTATTTTTGGTGGTTGTAGTAAGTATAAGGCCAGTTTTTCCATAAATCCTAAAGCTTCACAACAGAAAATTGATATGCCATTGCCATGCACTATGCGATTCAATATGGCCCAGGTGAGGATGGAACTTTTTCTCCTACTCATAACCGTGACCTTGTAAAAATGTCAGACGAGACCACAGATCAATACGGGTGAGGATGTACCTGCTCGTGTTCTCTTTTACATCGCGGCTTCTCCGACTGAAGCTAACTCCTTGTGATTAATTTGTGGCTTGTCTTTCTAAAATGAGTTACATTGCTTCTTTGTTGCCACAAATATTAAAGTTATTACTGATTTTCAAAATAGACAGACTTGAGGAAGGCTCTCGATTTTTCAACATTTTTACTTTCCCTGAAATGCATTGTAATGTATAGGGGAAAGTATTCGAATCATGCCGAAAATCGCAACTTGAGTTTTCGTCGGATCTACACGTTTCGAGACCTCTAGAATATGAAAAAACTATTTTTAGCGTGACGTCTGTGTGTGTGTCTGTCTGTGTGTCTGTCTGTGTGTCTGTCTGTCTCTCTGTGCAGATTTTGTATCCACTCTAACTCAAAAACTAATGGACCGAATTTCATAAAATTTGGTAGGTAAGTCACTTGTGGGCGAATCTGGTGCTGATTAGTTTTTGGTACAATTCGGGATAAAAGAACCCGCCGTTTTTTGCGAAATGACCCTCAAAAGATTGTATCCGCTCTAGTTGAAAAACTAATGGACCGAATTTTACAAAATTCGGTAGATAAGTCACTTGTGGGACACTCTGGTGCTGATTAGATTTTAGTACGATTCGAAAATAAATAACCTGCCTTTTTGAAAAATGGCCCACAAAAATCGCCAAAATCTAAAATAAAAAACTACGTAACTCAAATATATCCATTAAGTGCTTGTTTAATACGTAATGTTTAACGAAGAAAAGAATAAGATCAACCCCATTACACTAGGACTAGCCGTTCTCGAGATATTTTAGTTTTTTCGTATTTTCTCTACGCCACCTTTGAAAATAAGTCCAGTTATCAAATGAGAACGAAAATTGAATTAAAAGTGAATTAAATTTAATTAAAGTAAAGCGAACGCGAATATAAGTCTGCAGGGAATGTCATGTGCTGCCCACATCAGATATTTTTTTCCGAACAATAAAATTATAAAAATAATTCCAGAAAAATGTTACGAAAATGGCTATTTTCCATGTGATTCTGTACTTACAAGCGGTTGATACCATTTCTAAGATGCTAATACTCGCCCTTCTCAAGATCTTGTTTTAGATCTTAAAAATTAACTGAAGTACGGCTTAACTCGGCTCTCTCATACCAAAATCCATTTTTAGTCACTTTGTTTTTGTTTGTTTGTTTCTTCAAAATTTACAAGAACTTTTTAAAAATCAATATTGTGGATCCAAATGATTACAGATATAACGTGTTACCCTTTACTTTAAAGGGCTTGAAAAAATCTTTTGATTGATACCATACTAAACAATATACCTCCTGGGGGGTAATTTGCCCATCGAGGGGAGCTAATGACGTCAAGAACAAAAAATCTGATGTGGGCAGCACATGACTTTCCCTGCAGCCTTATATTCACATTCTCTTTATTTTAATTACATTTAATTCACTTTTAATTCAATTTTCGTTCTCATTTGATAACTGGACTTCTTCTAAAAGGTGGCGTAGAGAAAATATGAAAAAACTAAAATATCTCGAGAACGGCTAGTCTTAGTGTAATCGAGTTGGTCTTATTCTTTTCTTCGTTAAAAATTACGTATTGAACAAGCATTTTATGTATATATTTGAGCATACGTAGTTTTTTATTTTAGGTTTTGGCGATTTTTGCTGGCCATTTTGGAAAAAAAGGCAGATTATTTTTTTCCGAATCCTACCAAAATCTAATCAGCACCAGTGTGTCTCATAAATAACTTACCAAATTTTGTGGAATTCGGTCCATTAGTTTTTTAGCTAGAGTGGATACAAGCTTTTGCGAGCCATTTCGCAAAGAAAGGCGGGTTTTTTTTTATCCCGAATCGTACCCAAAACTAATCAGCACCAAATTCGCCCACAAGCGACTTACCTACCAAACTTTATGAAATTCGGTCAATTACTTTTTTAGTTAGAGTGGATACAAAATCTCCACAGACAAACACACAGACAGATACACAGACACACAGACATACACACACACAGACGTCACGGAAAAAATAGTTTTTTCGTATTCTAGACGTCTCGAAACGTGTAGATCGGTCGAAAACTCGAGTTGCGGTTTTCGGCATAATTCCAATACGTTCCCTATACATTACAATGCAGGGAAAGTAAAAAATGTATTTCGGCTATCTTTGGCAACAATGATTGAAATTATTAAGTCTCGTAATCGTTGAGCCATAATGAGGTCATTGAACCCATTAGGTCATAATTAAATCATTGAGCCCATTGAGCCATAATCATTGAGCTTTTTATGCGTGATTATGTCAAATTTTTTTTCTATACTGCCATGCTAAAAACATATAAAATTTCGAATAAGTTTTGAAGTTTTCGCTGGAATTAAAAACTTTCATCTAATTCAAGATTTTTTCTTCTTTTTATAAAAGAAGCTGGATATAATTTTTTATGAAAATCCATTAAATATGTGGTCACTATCGTGAACACAAGAAATCGACCCCAGAAATATAGACAGGGAGACAGGCATCACTCCAAAAATAGTCAATACGTGTTTCGGAGACCTTAAAACACATATTTTAATCAAAAGCTCAAATTTGAAATTTTTCGGGAATGACAATACTTTCTCTTTACTATATTACGTAATATCAGAAAATAAAAATATATGATGTGGGTAACACGTGACTTTTTCTAAATAATGCAGTACTCTACTTCTTTTAATGCTAAATAATGCAATACTCTACTTCTTTCAATGCTAAATAGTGCAATACTCTACTTGTTTCAATGTTAAATAATGCAGTACTCTACTTCTTTCAATGCTAAATAATGCAGTACTCTACTTTTTTCAATGCTAAATAATTCAGTACTCTACTTGTTTCAATGCTAAATAATGCAGTACTCTACTTGTTTCAATGCTAAATAATGCAGTACTCTACTTCTTTCAATGCTAAATAATGCAGTACTCTACTTCTTTCAATGCTAAATAATGCAGTACTCTACTTGTTTCAATGCTAAATAATGCAGTACTCTACTTCTTTCAATGCTAAATAATGCAGTACTCTACTTCTTTCAATGCTAAATAATGCAGTACTCTACTTCTTTCATTGCTAAATAATGCAGTACTCAACTTCTTTCAATACGAAACAATAATGGAGAAGATCCATAGTATGATGTTTTTTAACGTTGAAAAGTACACTGAGACATTGGGACTTCTGGAAAACAACATGTAAAACTATTTTAAAATATCAAATTAACTTGGCACTTTCGTAATTTTAGTATCATGTTTGCCAATTTGGAGATATTTCTTAAATTTGACACCACATTAAAAGAATCTCGATAAGTTAGCGATATTTCGCCAAATGAGTCGCTAATGTAACCAAAATTTTGCCAAATGTTTCATATTTGATGATACTCACTACTGTCCAATTTTAACACATTTACTTGAAAAAGTGATATGTCTCGACAGCGGTTCAGGTTAGCCTTTTAAAGTTTGAATCATACGTTTTAGAATAAAAAACACGTACAAAATAATTATTTATTTAACACTGTTAAATGTCCTGTTTTTATGATTTTTTTTTCAAAAATTCTTTTGAAAAATTGAGGGTTTTCCAGAACGTTCGATTGCGTCTAAAATCAACACACACACATACACAGTAGCACACACATCACATCAAAAACTTTCGATTCGTATTCAGGGATGCTTGAAACGTGCTCTTCCGTCGAAAAGTCGACCCCGTCACAATATTTTTCCTATATATTATACTATGTATGTAATAAAAGTAATAATAAAAATTTAAATATTCTTACAGATGAGTAAAGATCTGCCAGATGAGTAAATTTTGATGTGTGCGTACTTTTAACCAGAAAATAATGGACAACGTTATTTAATAGTTATCGCCGGGCGTTCTTCAGATGTTGAAAATTCATTTTCCTACGTGAAGTGCGATATGTCTCGTACAAATTGTGCAAATCGAATCACATTTGATACGATTATCTTTATCGATGAATGTAAGTGAAAAGTAGCGATTTTTGTGTAATATTTTATTTAAAATCGTTTAATAATTATTTACATCATTTGTAAAGCACAAACATACGCCGTTCCAGAGATATTACACGATTTCGTTCAAAAATACAGTAAACGTAGAAAATTAAATAGTGACAAATGAGTAGTGTAGATAATTATAACCAAAAGTAATGGGAATTCTAACTTTTGATTCTAGAAGTTACTACGAACCGTTCTTTAATCAATTATTTAACGTTTTTTAAACGGTTCTTTAACGGTTCTATGAGTTAACACAAACCGTTCTTTAAACGATTGGCCATTCTTTATCGGTTCTAGCAGTTACCACGAGCTATACTTTAAACGGTTATTTAACCATCTTTAAACAGTTCTTTAACGGTTCTTGGAGTTACCACGAGCCGTTCTTTAAACGGTTATTTAGCTTTCTTTAAACGGTTCTTTAACGGTTCCAGGTTCTTTAACTGTTCTTTCTGGAGATAATAGAAATTTTACCTACCCTATACAGAGAGCGTTATATCAATCAATTAATCAATCAGTCAGCCAAAATTTTGCTTGGCATTAATTTGCTTGCGCTTATTTGGGCGCTTAGGTCCAGACTTTTTACAATAAGGAAGGAAATCTAGTTCATTTCCTAAACGTACGTATGCTTATTTATTTTGATTTGTTCTGCATTTTACGTTGCACATCAATTTAATATTGATTGTATACAAAGTCGCGTGATTTACTTAAAGTACGATATATTTATACAACGAATTTCAATTTATAAGACTTCATTTTTATGACATGTTAAGCTCTCCAGTCATCTGAAAAATGAATATTTTCATTAGTGAATAAGAGAAAAATGTTGAATAATATATCAGCTGGTTTCAAAAGCCAAAAAAGAGCCTTCTTCTTCAAACAGATAAGCAATACCAACGAGGGAAGATAGGCGTCTTTAAGAAAAAATAGTATTACGTCACTAAGGAAATTAATTGCTGCCAACGAAAATGCGATAAAAATGGCAGGGAAAACTAAGGAGATAAAGAATAGTAGAATGATTTTGAAAGGAAAGAAAGATTCCTTGGTATTTCCCTACATTTCTTTTAGAATTTTTGTTGGCAACAATTCTTTTCCTGGATTACGTGATACAACTACTTATTGACAGAAGCGTACTTCCTCTCATTGGTACTAGCGGTCTGAAGAAGAAGAAGACGCTTTTTTGCCTTTGAAATCGACTGATATATTATTCAACATTTTAAGCTGTTTATTGACGAAATATGTATTACTTTCCTTATATAGTATAATGTATAGGGAAAGTATTGTGACGAAATCGAAAATTCGGATTCGAGTTTTCGAAGAGCACGTTTCAAGCATCCCTGAACTCGAATCGAACGTTTTTGAAGTCGTGTGTGTGTGTGTGTGTGTGTGTGTGTGTGTGTGTGTGTGTGTGTGTGTGTGTGTGTGTGTGTGTGTGTGTGTGCCTCTAAATGTGATATCTCATGAATGAATAGAGAGTTTCGAACGAAATTTGGCACAAATATTACAGCTGGTGAACACTGGAACCCTGTTGATTTCAAACGCAGCCAAGTGTTCAGAAGACCCCCTGAATTTTCAAATAAAATTTTGAAATCATTCAAAAATCAGAACCTTTTATGATGTAACATAAATTATCATTTCTTGAAATATTGCACAGTTTCTAAATAAATTTATGAAAATTCACGTAAAATTATAAAAGTATTAACTAGTGTGAAATATGTTCACTTTCCGGTAGGTCGGACGATCTGGGTCTCAACAACAACAACAAGATGGATACCATATTTTATTTTGAAGTGGGTCACGTGATCTCTTCATATAATGGTCACATGATCTCGTCATATAAAGGATTTAATTATTATTTTAATTGTTATTTAAAAAAACTACTGAATGTATTTTGCTGAAATTTTTTTTATATATTTTATGGGATAATTTAAATATTTGCTAAAACTTTCGAAGCAATTTGTGAATTTTAAATTCATTTAAAAATGTTTGAAAAATTAGGTCCCATAGGGTTCAATGTATTTCATTTTTTCACCCGGTTCAACACAAAACTAATTGGGTGATATTATTCACTTATATTCCCATAGATCCCACAGATCATCTGAAGTCTGAACAACATACTAAAATTTCATTTTGATAAAATCATTTTTACGGCAGTTATCGTGCTAACGGACAGACAGACAAACAGAATGAACAAAGTCCTTCAACTTTTCAACTATGTTGTAAAGTTTTAACAAGAAAGATCAATCATACATAAGCATTGATTATGAAACACTTTCCAACTGAAATGCAATTTCATTTAAAAATCTTTAAAATGAGATACATTCAGTGGTGATATCTTTTACATTATCACAGTACTACAGTAATTTATTATACTTAAATATTTAAAACTGTATCGAAATATTAATCATCTGATTCTCTATGCAAAATCAATGAATATTTCATTCATATAACTTTCATTCCAGACTCCAGAGCTAAATAATTTTGTGTGAAAAAATTCAGCAATTCTTATTTAACTCACCTTACAATCGCTTGAGATATTTGCATTTTGCATAAGTTAAAATTAGGCTTCGTTGAAGAAATAATAAAAGTTTGAGGATCATTTAAAATCACAACTATTGTAATTGCGTAGGCAAGGAATTTAGATACACAGATAATACAGATACACAGATAATATATGTGTGTGCGTATGTATGTATGCAAAGTAGTGGAATCGTGCAGAAGATCAGAACTCGAATTTTCGAAGGATCTACACGTTTTGGGACTTCCAGAACACGAAAAACTATTTTTAAGACGACGTCTGTGTGTGTAAGGGTGTATCTGTGTGTGTTTCTGTGTGTCTGTGAGGATATTGCATGCACTCTAACTGAAAAACTAATGGACCGAATTTAATAAAATTTGGTAGATAAGTTTTTTGTGGGAAACCCTGATGTTCATTTGATTATAGTACGATTCGTAATAAAAGAATCTGCCTTCTTTGCGAAATGGTCGGCAGAAATTGCCTTTATCCACTCTAGCTAAAAACTAATGGACCAAATTTAAAACAATTTGGTGTATAATATTTCAATAACCTACAAGTGATTTATATACCAAATTTAACAAAATTTGGTATATAAATCACTTGTGGGTTATTCTAGTACGATTCGGGAAAATGCGAAATGGCCCGCAATTTGTGAAATGTCCCTCAAAAATCGTTAAATATAAAAATAAAAGACTATGTGTGCTCAATTATATCAATTAAATTCCTATTTTATACGTGATTTTTGACAACAAAAATGGACAAACCCCATTACTTTAGGACTAGCCGTTCTTGAGTTGTTCTAGTTTTTTCAAGTTTACGCTACGCCACCTTTGACAATAAGTCCAGCTATCAAATGAGAACCAAATTTAAGTTTAACGTGCAAATTCAATGTCATTTAAAATACTTATGGCTGATATTTTGTGCAGATAAACTCAAATTATTATTGAAGAAATAAAGAGAACGTGAATATGAGTCTGCGGAGAAAGACATATGCTATCCACATCAGAATTTTTAATAATATTACAACAATGATTTATGGAAGTGAACGGGGATTATTTGCAGGCCATTTCGAAAAAAAATGTAGGATCTATATTTAAAGATCCACCAAATTATTGTAGAATAAAATGTTCTACAAATTTAATCTGTGTACCAAATGTTAATTCTCTAGGACGTAGTAGGAAAGTGCATTAAAAACGCCATCAAAACTATATCATGAAAAGTTATATTAAATTAAAAAAAAATTTGAAAAATTGTTATCTACCAAATTTATTTTAAAATGTGAAGCCTCTCTCATATACAAAACAATCAAACTCTTGGAAAGATATTTATTATACAATATATCTATTTTTTCTTTCTGGAGGATATCGCAAAAGTCAGAATTTAATTGAATTCGTTTTTCTCCCTATATTAAATAATTTTTAATTAAAATACTACCTAACATATTTTACTGAAATTCTTTTTATATATTTTATGAGATAATGTGAATATTTCCTAAAAATTTCGAAGCAATTTGTGAATTTTAAATGTGCTTAAAAACATGTTTGAAAAATTAGGTCCCATAGGGTTCAATGTATTTCATTTTATCAACCCGGGTTCAATAAAAACTAATTGGGTGATATGATTTATTTATATTCCCATAGGTCCCACAGCCCGTCTGAAAAGCATACTAAAATTTCATTTTGATAAAGTCATTTTTACGGCAGTTATCGTGCTAACGGACAGACAGACAGACAGACAGACAGACAGACAGACAAACAGAATGAACAAAGTCATAAACACTTTTCAACTATGTTGTAAAGTGTTAACAAAGTCATAAACACTTTTCAACTATGTTGTAATGTGTTAAAAATGGTTGTTTAATTATCAGCATTTTATGAGGGAGATTCTTTCTTATACTGCTATGACTTATATAATGCAATGATTTTTTTTTCTTACATAATGCAATGAATTTACATCTTTCACAGTGAAAAAACAATGTATAAGATTCACGATCCTATATGTTCCGGTGTAATTTTTATCACAATTTTGCATGATAAATCCCTAGCAACGCCGGGTAATCGCTGTTAGTAAATTTATAAAAAAAAACACGTAAAATTATAAAAGTATTAACTAGTGTGAAATATGTTCACTTTTATATGTAATATTATGCGATAAATTTGCCAACATCATTCGCGTGAATCTAGTTTGCTCCATTCGCGAGAAACTTTGTTGTTGTTGAGACCCAGACCGTCCGACCTACCAGAAAGGTGTAAGGTAACTGTTTGGACAGCCGGGAAGTGCCACCCAATTTAGACCGGAACCCAGTGGGGGAGGCATCCACAGGGACCGTACCCTCCTTCCCCTACCACCAACCTCTCGGAAGGACTTACGGACCCACATGTTTAACGTGATCGTACTCCGCGTGAACACGGCGGCAGTTTTGGCAGTGGCTGGAATCGAACCCGGGCCTACCGAGTGCAACTCCAGCGCGCTAACCAATGGGCTACCGCGCCCCGCGAGAAACTTTGTTGTTGTTGTTGTTGAGACCCAGACCGTCCGACCTACCAGAAAGGTGTAAGGTAACTGTATGGACGGCCGGGAAGTGCCACCCAATTTAGACCGGAACCCAGTGGGGGAAGCATCCACAGGGACCGTACCCTCCTTCCCCTACCACCAACCTCTCGGAAGGACTTACGGACCCACATGTTTAACGTGATCGTACTCCGCATGAACACGGCGGCATTTGTGGTAGCGTGCAAATCTAGCGCGCAAACCACGGGGATACCGCACCCGAGATGGCCAACAGCACGCGGTGTTCCGAGGTGGTCACCCACCAAGTACTATCCGCGCCCGATGCTGCTTGACTTCGGTGATCTAACGAGAACCGGTGGCGAGAAACTTTGTGTAATAGTTTTGTAATTTGACGCCAAACAATTTGCCAATTGTCATTTATATATAAGAAAAGCTCTTCTCTCCGTTTGTCTGTAACAATTATTATTTGTCTGTAACGAATATTGCAACTTATTTAGCGAAATATCGCCAACTTGGCAATATTTCATCCCAGATTGACAAAACATAACGTCAAAATTGTAAAACATGGCTCTAACTTAACGAAATTGACGCCAAATTGATGAATTAATTATTAAAATATTGATTAATATATATATTGACTAATATATATATTGATTAATATATATATTAATTATTAAAATATTAATAATTTTAGATGTTGTCATCCGGAAAAGCTCCCAATGTGCAATTCAATATTAAAAACACCGTGCGGTGGATCTTGAACATAATTTTTTCAATGCGAAAAAAGTGAATTCATTGCATTATATAAGGAAAGTCATGTGCTGCCCACGTCAGATTTTTTACAAAATTCTTTCTCTCAAATTCAGAGCGGAAAGGGGTGATTATATCTTCAGTAAGGATGAATCGCACTTTCTTTATACTTATAATTAGCAAGGTACATCTTGCTGTGAATCCTCTGATAGAGCAAAAAACTAATCTTGCATTTCTCTCCGCTCACTTGTAAAGAACTTTGCTGCCCCAACCGGGAGTCGAACCCTGGATCTCCGAACTGTCCAGCCGATGCTCTACCGTTGAGCTTCTGGGACGAAATTGCAAGCTCTTATCATCGAAGTGGACTATGCACACTATAATTCAATTTCCCCAAGAAGTGGCTGTTGAACTTATTTTTTCTCTTCCTTCTACTCATAAATGTGACGGAGTAGTAAAAATGTCAGACGAACCCTCCACTAATCGATACCGGTTAAGTTATACCTGCTGTCGCTCTACTTCGTCGTTGTTATCACTCTCCGGCTCAGACGATTGAAAATCCGGATATTAATATATAGCATGTATAATAAAATTCGCTTATAACTAGCTTGCATATAACGAGTTTCATTATTTAACTTTAAATTGATAAAATGTTAATTTAAGCCTAATTTGTTCATTAATAATATAAACACCTTGATTTATCTGTCTATCTATCTCTGGGTAACGCTTGGCGAAATTTTAGCGACGAATTTGGCGAGATATCGAAAACTTGGCAACTTTTTATAAATGTTGCGAAATTGACGAAAATGTTGTCAATTCGATAAAAATAACGACAAAACAACGAAATTAATTGTGCTTTGAAAGGGAATAGTATTGTAATGATGTTTCGATAGCATTTGTTTGTCAAATCCAACCATCCCACTTGGCGACAAAGTTGACTACTTTTCAAAATGTCGCCAAATTTATCAAATGTCGCCAAATCGGTAAAAATGTCGCCAAATTGATAAAAATGCTGTCAAATGGGAGGTAATATTTTGCAAATTTTTAACGGACATACCTTCTAGTTTTTAATACGCAGCAATTTTACTTTGCCGATTTTAACGAGTATGCGAATATAGTATGTACAGTAGAACTCACTTGTAAAAAGTTCGTATTTAACGAGATTCCAGATTTAACTTTAAATTGATGCAATGTTAATTTGAACCTGATTTGCTAATTTTTAACGAGCAACAATTTGCCCACACATTTAACGTGCCCGTACTCCGTGTGAACACGGGGACACTTTAGGCAGAGCCGGGAATCGAACTCGGTTCGTCCGGGTGCAATCCCCTCGCCTTAACCGCTGGACTGTCCTACCCCTATGGTAGACGGTATAATGAAGTTTCATTTTTAGTATCAAACATGAGACGAAAATTAACTGTGCCAATTTTCGGTTAAGCCGACATTTTCAAAGCTACGCGCCATAAACTGTTAAAGTAAAAAGCTTATTAAAATAAAGGTACAACCTAAGTTTTAAGGATGTTAATTTTTCCTGTCTTTAATACGCTTAAATACTAGTTTTCAATAACGATGGATCGTACTGTCTCCATACTTAGATAGTCAGATAGAGCAAGACGGGTCATGCATCCTCTCAAAAAGCAAACAACTAATCTGGCATTCCCTCCGCTCACTATAATGCAATTTCCCCAAGAAGTGGCGGTGGAACTTATTTTTCTCTTCCTTTTACTCATAAATGTGACCTTGTAGTAAAAATGTCAGACAAACCCCCTTCACCAATCGATACCGGTGAGGATTTACCGTGGTTTCGTTCTACTTCGTAGCCGTTATCCTTCTCTGGCCGATTGAAAATCCGGATATTAATGTATTGGCATGTACAGTAGAACAATCCGCTTATATGTATAGTTGATAAAACAACTAAGGGCATTTTGTTGGAAAATTATTCACACACACATACACACACACACACATACACACATACCTTCACACACACACACGCGCGCGCACACAGACATCGCCTCAAAAATGTTTGATTTCGTGAGCAGGGATGCTTGAAACGTGCTCTCCCGTCGAAAACTCGAATTCGAATTTTCGACCCCTGTCACAATACTTTCCTTATTCATTATGTATATAAGGAAAGTAAAAATTAGATTAACGAAAGCCCAAAGCTATTTCCAATGACTCGTCAAATGGTGAAGAGTTTCTATAATCTATATGTATAGAGAAAGTATTATGACGTGGTCAAAAATTCGAATTCTAGTTTCGAACGGAAGACCACATTCAAGCATCCCTGAGCTCGAATCATCGAATGTTTTTTGTCTGTGTGTGTGTGTGATATATCTCACGAACGAATGGAAATTTTCGAACAAAATTGGGTACAAATATTGCAAGCGGTGAATATTGGAAACCTACTGATTTAAACGAAATTGAATGTCCGGAAGGTACCTATATTTTAGAATGAAATTTTGTAAAAATCATCAAAAAGTCATAACTTTCAATAATGTTACGCATATGATCATTTCTTATGTCATTTTTCAATAGAAAACGAATGACACTAACTTTTGAACGCTAGAAAAAGAACAGTTATCGAGACATTGAACGTTTTTCAAATAAATTTATTGAAAAAATTACATAAATTTAAAAAAGTATTAACTATTGTAAAATAATGTTCACTTTTCACATGTAATATTATGTAAATTCTGAAAAAAATTTGTTAGCATCATTCTTCTAGTTCATTTGTTAGCATCATTCTTCCAGTTAATTCGTTAGCATCATCCTTTTTATTTCATTTGTAAGCATCATTCTTCTAGTTTATTTGTTAGCATCATTCTTTTAGTCTTTTGTTTAGCATCATACTTTTAGTCTTTTGTTAGCATCATTCTATTCACGAAAGAAAATACATTGGGTAATAATTTTGTATTTTGATGCCTATCAGTTTGCTTATAGTCATTTATATATATAAAAAAATGCTCTTCCCTCCGTCTGTCTGTAACGCTTAGCGATACATTCGGCGATGTTGAATTATTTCTCCCAGATTGACCAAAATATCGTAAAAAGTGCAAAAGTGGCGCAACTTTAAGGAAAATAACGCCAAATGGATGAATATAATTATTAAAATATTTTAATATGGACTCTTTCTCATTACGAATGCTATTAATATCGATAACTGTTAATTTAGGTTTGCGTGAAATATAAGTTACTTGGCTACTTCTAAATAGCTTTACATGTTGTCATCTGGAAAAGCGTCAAACGTACAATTAAGCGTACAATTCAAATGTACAATTCAACATTAAAACATTCTGCCGTAAATCTTATAAATCGTTTTTCCACTGTGAAAGTAGTAGTTTTGTTACATTATATAGAGAATATTATGTACTGTCCACATCAGATTTTTTAAGCTATCTTGGAATATGTAATTACTACATAAGACTAAGCAATTCAGGAAAGTTTTAAGCTTCAAAATTATTTTTAAACTACGAACCCTGTCATTTCAAATAAGCATCCATGCATTTTAGTGCCAATAAACTCAAATTGATGTATATAAAGAAAAAAAATTTAAGTGCATAAAAAAAGGTTTGTGGTAATTAAATAATAGTTTTTGTAAATTTGTTTACAAACGGGACCAGGATGTTTATCCTTCAGATCTGACTGTGAAGATAATTCTGTATAATATTTTAATAAAATGTTTCGAATAACAGTTCCATTTAAAATATTATAGGAATTTGCACATAATTGAAGTTTTAATTTCTTCATATTATATACCGCAGTATAACGTTCTTCGTAAGGAATATATAACACAAAGAAACTTAAAATTCACAATCATGTGCAAATTCCAATAGTATTTTAAATGTCATTGTTATTCAAAACATTCTATTACAATATTTAAATTAAAGCTCCTATAAAGATTAAGAATCTCTATTATCTCTATACAAAGTTATCTTCACGGACAGATCTGACGAATTAAATCCTGGTCCCTTTTGTAAACAAATTTACAAAAATATATAAAATTGAATCAATATATGCCAAAATAAAAGCATTAAAATTGTATGGGACCCGTACTACTTATATTCGCTAATATTAGAATACTCGTAATCTTTAAACCTGAAGGCAGTAATTGATTCCAATATATGCCAAAATGAAAGTGCTAAAATTGTATGGAAATATATATCCGTACTACTTATATTGTCGTAGATTAGAGAATATATGCCCGTGTGTTAGTAAAAGATTACCCGTATTAAAATATAAGTTTCAAAAATATTTGAAAAATAAAACAGAAGACGTAGTAAATTGAAAATAGCAGCAATCCATATAATCTTCAAGCCTAAAGGCCGTAATTGATTCAATATATGCCAAAATATATTCCAATATATGTAAAATATACCCGTACTACTTATATTCTCGTAGATTAGAAGATATACCCGTGTATTAGTAGAAGATTACCCTACAATATATGATATTCAAAAGACTTTCCTAAAATAAAACAGATGACGTAATAAATAGAAAATATCAATAACCCCCCTTAAGATTACCCTTACTGCGATGAGATTCAAAAATCTTTGCCAAAGTAAAACAAATGACGTAATAAATTAGTAGAATACTACCCGTACTACATATATGAGTTTAAACAATTTTTGCCAAAATAAAACAAATGACGTAATCAATTGAAAATATCAATAATCTCAGAATCAATAATCCCTGATAATATCAATAATAATAATATTTAAACCTGAAGGCCGTAATTGATATAATTAAGTCAAAAATGCAATTTCGATAAAATTTATTTTATATACATTTCTTTATTATTTAAATCTGAAAAGATTTAATAAAAATTGTCTGCTGCTAAAACACATTGGATTTAAATCCGTTTCTAAGTGGCATGATATCCTTTTCTTCAAATAAATTTTACGGGAGAAAATATCGTCTGCATAATGCTATGTCTATGGAAGATTTAACTGTGCGTTTTTAATTAATCTCTGGTCCTAGACACTAGAAACATGGACTAAATTTTAAGTGGGACGGGCTATTTCAAGGCTACCCACAAAATTTTATGAAATTCGGTTCAGCCGTTCTCCCGTGATGATGAAACAAACATACAGGCGCAGACAGACAAACAGATTTTCAATTTTATTTATATACATTCCGTGCGAAGAACGGGTACACTGCTAGTAAGTTATATGAATGAAATATTTCTTGATTTTGTTTTCAGAAGCAAACGATGTATATTTCGATGACGTCATTTGAATAAAGTTCATTTTGTTTAATTAGAATTGCCTTTTTCAATTAAGTTTTGAAGTTTTGAAGTATAATAAATTTAGTTTTTAAAATATCAACGCTGAATGTATCCCATTTTAGAGATGTTTAAATAGAATAGCATCTCAGTTGGAAAGTGTTTCATAATCAATACTTTATGCATGATTCATCTTCCGTGTTTTCATTCAGATAATTTTTTGTGATACAACTTATATGTGTCCTAAACTATCGAAGAAAAATTGAGATTAGGAGAAATGTGTACGACTTCCACACAATAAAGAAAATCTGATGTGGGCAACATATGACTTTCCCTGTATATTGCAATAAATTTACTTCTTTCACAGTGAAATAATTATATATGATATCCATAGCATAATGTTGAAACATTATGTGATAGATACATTAGGCGTTTTTCTGGATGGCAACATCTAAAACTATTTCGAAGTACCAAATTAACTTACCTTTCACATAACTCTAAATTGGCAATTAGCAATACGATAGAGCTAGAATATAGCCCGTAGCGTCCGTTTTCAAAGAAATAAGTCATTTTCGATTTTATCTAAGCCTTTGGAAGAACAAGTAACCGTGAACTTAAGATTAGTAAGAAAGAAAAATTGAAAAAAATTTGAAAGGAGAAAATATTTACATTAATTGTTTTCGACAATGCAATCACTCTGGTGTAAAAAGGTTTAACAGAACAATAATTTACATTTGAAATATTTCTTTAGAGAATAGAGAAAACAATGAACCGCGTTCAAGCAAAAATTTAATTAGCTAAGACGAACGCTCCGGTTTTTAATATGAACACTGAATTCAAGCAGCAATGAACGTGGAAAGTCAATGGGTGATGGGAAAAATTGAAAGTTCATTTGGAGAGTTATGAAAATGCTGATGGTCTGGGTTAGTATCTAAATTGAAATGTTTATCAGTGATTGAAACACGTTTGGTAGCATTTTGTAGCAGCGTTACCCAGAAACAGATAGATAAACAGACAGATAAATCAAGGTATTTCTATTATTAGACCGCAATAAGCAATATAGTTCATGTATTACAATATTTTAATAACTAATTTATCAATTTAGCGTCATTTTCATTAATTTAGCATCATTTTGGCGTCAGTTTCATAAATTTAGCATCATTTTGGAAATTTCGACTATATTTTTTAGACGATATGACTACAAGTTGTAATATTTTGCTAAATGATTACCCAAGTTCACCACATGTATCGCCGGGCGTTACACACAGACGGAAAGAAGAGCTTTTCTTATATATAAATAACTATTGGCGAATTGTTGGTCGTAAAAATACAAAACTATTACACAAGTATCTTCTCTCTAGAATGGAATGAACTAGATCCCCGAGAATGGTGTTAACAAATTTGTTGCATAATACAGCATGAAAAGTGAACATATTTCACGATATTTTATACTTTTTTTAATTTTATGTAATATTTTTGATAAATTTATAAGAAAAACGTGCAATATCTTGAGATCGGTGCATGCTACTCTTCTAAAGTGTGTTTCATTCGATTTTTAATGAAATATCTCTATATACTAAAAAAAATGACCTGACGCCGCCGCCGCTGTTTGACAAATTTCGCATTCCTCAAACATCTCTGTCACATATCGCAAAATCTATAGCATGCAAAAATATGAAATTTGGTACATTTATGGAGATATATTAGGGAAGAAATATTAATATTACACTGATATAAATCATTTTTCGATTTAAAATTTAGTTTAGGAAATATTTAATGTCAAAGTCAGAGGAATAATGCCACTGTATTACGAACAAACGGTAAAACGTACAGTTATGAATTTTTGTCTTTTGATCGAAATACAGCAAGCAATCGTTCCTAATAGCAAGCGGCACAAAGAGTTCTCGATGCAGACTCAGCGAGAGCCAGGAAGTATGAGACGAAGCCTCCCAAATCACGAAGCGATTTTCGGAGTTGGCGATCGTAATGAGTTGGAGGCTCAACTTGGTGAAATTTTTCGCGAAGCGAGTTAAGTGTCAGCTAATAAAGAAGTTTGTGGGTGTCAGCTAATAAAGAAGTTTGTGGGTGTCAGCTAATAAAGGGGTAAAGCCCCAACGAGTGCATCACGCCTGAAATCAGCTCCGGTTAATGAGCGGCAGCAAATAGAGGACGGAGCCCGGGGTTTTACAAGCATCAGCGACCATAGAACATGTAGGCAGTTGCGTGCATCGCCAGGATTGAAATAGCGCTAGAAGCGATTTCCAGGGCTGATGAATGTCAGCTAACAAGGGATGGTCTCCAACGGGCTTATTACACTTGCGTAGCAGGTGGCGCGAAAGTGCACGCGAAGTGAGTTCAGCGAGCGTCAGCGAGTAAGGAGTCAAACTTACCGACTCGCGAAGCGAGTACGGGGGGTTGGCGAACGTAGCGAGCAGGGGATGGAACCCCTACTTACATAAGAAATGATAATTTGAGTAACAGTATTAAATATTCTAATTTTTCAATATTTTATTCGAAATGCTAAGGTTTATGTTTAACATCAATAGGCTTCCAGTATTCACTTATTGTAATATTTGTATCACATTTCGTTGAAAACGCTCTATTCGTTCTTGAGATATCGCTTCCACAGACTCACACACTAGCACACACGCATAATGACACACACTTACACACGCACACACACAGACAGACATAATCAAGGGTCGATTCGAGTTAAGGAATGCTTGTAACGTGCTCTTACGTCGAAAATTTGGGAATTTTTGACCCTACCACAATACTTTCCTTATGCATTGTACTATTTAAATACGAAAAGTAAAAAAAAAAAAATTCCTAAAATAAGGGGGGAATAATTTTATGAAAACGCTGTCAATTCGTTTGGTGGCATTTTTAGAAAAATTTAAAATCTACCATTTTAAACTTGTATCATAGAGTAAAATTTCCGATTAGTAGAATATTTCTTACGACTTTACAAGTTAAAATAACAAAAAATAGAAATTCTTAAAATAGAAATTCATGAAAATATCTAAAATCGGATTTACTGACTTTGGAAACTGCATCAAGCTTAGTACGGACTAAAATTCAAGGTCTTTGAAAATAAATTTAGGG
Source organism: Amaurobius ferox (assembly GCA_951213105.1). Taxonomy (NCBI): domain Eukaryota; kingdom Metazoa; phylum Arthropoda; class Arachnida; order Araneae; family Amaurobiidae; genus Amaurobius; species Amaurobius ferox. Next base: position 16,012,144 of record OX578155.1, on the reverse strand, counting down.
AATTTTTTTAAATTTCTTTATTTTAGATGAAAATTTTTATTAAACAGATATGCATCTAAAGAGATGGAATGTTTATATTTTAACTAATGAAATCATTTGGACAATCGTACAAATTGGAACGTTTGTTACATGTTGCACGTGTGAAAAGTTAGATTTAAATCTTTTTCCTCAATATAATATACCAAATATATATAACTAGTAGGTTTAACAAAACATAAGCATATTAAGAAACTCTTCAACATATGTATATTAAAGTATATAAAACACAATTTTATGGTGAATAACTAAAATACACAGCATATTCTTCACTACTAAAATTATGTTGAAACCGACTATAAGATATTTATAATCTTTAGCTACACGTCAATGCACGTGGCTAGTTACTCATATTTAGAAATTCTCTCAAACTTTATAAACAGGAATTATAAATTATTAATTACATATTATTATAAAGGAATTATGAATTATAAATTATTAAACAGGAACTCTAGCAATGTTGAAAGATTCTGCACATGGTGTTGCTCTACTATATATATTAATCTGGCACGACTATTTCATTCAGCAGAAAGTGAAAGGCAAACATTGGAGAAACGTGTGATATATATATATATATATATATATATATATATATATATATATATATATATATATATATGTATATATATATTTATAGATAGATAGATATAGATATAAATACATATCATATATATATATGATATGCATTTATATTAGTCCTCATATCTGTAAACGTATATATTTTATATATATATATATACTGAATCGAATGTATTTGCGATCATGTGCATATCTGAGTCCTGTATATCTCTATAATTTCACTCGTATCTTGCCCCTTCATAGGGAACACGAGAGTGTATTTATGAGTATATGCTACATGTACTCTAGACCACTGTGCAACTCTATTTTTCGCGCCAAATTCTAGCAATGGAATCTCGTTCTATTCGATTCCACAATTCCTGCTTATAGAATCACATTCATCGCCGTTACATTCTTAATCAATATACTCTTTCCAACATCTCGTTCTACATAACTTCACTTCACTTCCGTTGCTACTCCAATACCACCACAAAAACATATCCTTCTATCATAACACAGAGCGACTCTGAGGATCACTTACCTTTAGATTATCACTCCCTTAAGAAGAATATATTTCAATCCATTGAATTCGAATTCCACTTTTCAATCAATCCATGCAATAATCTATGAACACTATGAACCCGATATATAATACTCTGCTCGTCCTTAGAGCGCTATCATCATTAGTTCGTCAAATATAGTCCCTGAGTCCTGGTATAATATTTTTGGGTACTGCAGATTCTAGGGTCTCAAACCAGAAGGTTTAAGCAATCGTTAAAAAGCTCCGAAGCATAGACGCAAAGCGATCGATAGAAACGTCCGCTGCGCGCCCTGGTGGAGAAGAACGAGGTCTGTGACCCAAGTGGTGTGAAGGATCTAGGTTTTGTTGCTGCTCTTTGAGATATGTATGAGGATTTCTGAAAGCTTGTTACGATAGGGAATGTTAAGTCAATTTTGATCCGTATGTGCATTATAAACGTCATTCGAGAATGCAAACATCCACGACGCTCAATTGATTTATGCTTTCGTGAAACATTTAAATTCCAAAACAGTTTTCATCATTTTTAGAGACATAAATACTATTTGTTTATAATTTGCAGAAATAATTTTGAAAAAGTAAATGCAATTTTAAGAGCTAAAACCGCAATTTCTATAGGAAAACATTGAAAAATGTGTGGTTATTCCCAACCATTCATAATTTATACAAGAATTGTAAAACAAAATAAAATTAGCAAAAATTAACTGAAGTATAGTTTATCTTGACTTTTTCATACCAGAATCCAGTTTTAAGTAGCTTGTATTTTTTTTTTTTCAAATTTTGCTAGAAATTTTTTTTAAATGTATATTATTAGTCCAAACGATCAGAATTATAACATGTTGAGACCCAGACCGTCCGACCTACCAGAAAGGTGTAAGGTAACTGTATGGACGGCCGGGAAGTGCCACCCAATTTAGACCGGAACCCAGTGGGGGAGGCATCCACAGGGACCGTACCCTCCTTCCCCTACCACCAACCTCTCGGAAGGACTTACGGACCCACATGTTTAACGTGATCGTACTCCGCATGAACACGGCGGCATTTGTGGCAGCGTGCAAATCTTAGCGCGCAAACCACGGGGATACCGCACCCGAGATGGCCAACAGCACGCGGTGTTCCGAGGTGGTCACCCACCAAGTACTAACCGCGCCCGATGCTGCTTGACTTCGGTGATCTAACGAGAACCGGTGTTTTCAGCACGGTACGGCCGTTGGCCTTAGAATTATAACATGTGAAAGAATCTTACTGCCCCCACCGAGAAGCGAACCCTGGATCTCCGAACCGACCAGCCGACGCTCTACCATTGAGCTATTGGGACGAAATTGCAAACTCTTACTGTCGAAGTGGACTCTGTATTCTCCACCCTCTAATGTCATATTGGCGGGCAACTGACAATCTGACTGACCACCTCCTGCTATTTTTACCTCAGGTTAGCCTCCTGCTATTACTATTTTCACTCGGTTTGTATCCTTCTGTCGTTATCCTTCCTCTCAATTCGAAATCGGCGCTCAAACTCGCAGAGTCCACTGAATCTGTACTTGTCGTACTAGGATCACTTTCAGACCTCCGACATCATAAGTTTAGGTCACTTTATTAGAAATTTTCTTGTTGCCATGGAAATTTCTAATAAAGTCCCCTAAGCTTATGAGTAGATTTGCTCTCAATTAATCTTGATCAATGAATCCCTTTATTTCATTCTTATTAACTTATATGAACTTACTGTTTTCCCTCTATATTTTCTGAAGCTATGTTAACTGTTCTTATTTCCTCGGTTCATTCTTTTTCTTTTAACCCTTTTTATTTGCTTTTTTTTTTTAAATTTTTTTCCTAAATTTTATTCTACATTTCTGTTTTTGTTTTTTATGTGCCTAATTTTTTTTTCCTTTTCATATATTTTCTTTTTATATATTTTTTAAATTTTGCTTTTAAAATTTTATTATTTTCTTTAATTTTAATCTATTATTTTCCTTATATACATAATGTATAAGGAAAGTATTGTGACGGGGTCGAAAATTCGAATTCGCGTTTTCGACGGGAGAGCACGTTTCAAGCATCCCTGATCACGAATCAAACATTTTTGAGGTTATGTCCGTGTGTGTGTGTGTGTGTGTGTGTGCGTGTGCGTGTGTGTGTGTGTGTGTGTGTGTGTGTGTGCAGATGATATCTCACGAACGAATGGAACGATTCGAATGAAATTTGGTTCAAAAATCACAATCCGTGAATACTGGAAGCATATTGTTTTTAAACGCAATCGAATGTTCAGAACCCCCCTAAATTTTCGAGTGAAATTTTGAAAAAATCATAAAATCAAAACCTTTAATAAAATTGCGCAAATAGACATTTCTTATGTAATTTTTCCTTAGAAAACGATTGACATAAACTTTAGAACACTAGCATGATCCGTTCTCGAGATATTGCCCATTTTTCAAATAAATTTATCAAAAAATCCCATAAATTAAAAAAATATATTAACTGTTGAGAAACATGTTCACTTTTCATATATGATATCCTGCGATAAATTTGGTGACATCATTCTCGTGTATATAGCTCGTTCCATTCATGAGAAAAGATACTTTGGGTAATGCTTTTGTATTTGAACGCCAATAGTCATTTATCTGGTATAAGAATATCTTATTTCTCCGTCCAAAACGCTTGGCGAGATTTTGGCGACAAATTTGGCGGAATGTCACCAACTTGGCGAGTTTTTGAATGTGGCCAAATTAACGAAAATCTCGCCAAATAGATAAAAATGACGCCAAATCAATGAAAATGGCGACTAATTGAAGAAAATTCAATATCTTGGACAAAATATAAATATCTACTATAAGAATAACATTTTTTTTAACTGTAAAAATAGTAAATTCATTGCATTATATAAGGAAAGTCCTGTGCTGCCCACATCAGATTTTTTTCATTATGTTAATATACCTCACTCTAAATTTTATTTTTCAATGACCTTTTTACCTGTATTCGCAATAACCCTTTTCCCATTTTTGAAAAATGGACGTACTTGTCAAGTTCAAATATAATATAAAACTGTGATTAAACTCTGTTTAATCACAATATTTATCATCAATTGCTATTGTTTTAGATCTAAATAGCAGCATCCTTTCCGGAGACATCCTTTATACACGTTGCTTTACATCAGTAAGAGTATACTTGATTAGAAGCTAAATAATGATTAAAAAGAAATGAAAAAATTAAATTCCAAAGGAAAATAATATAAACAATAAATAATGAAAAAAAAGAATAAAACTAACCACTCATCTTCTAATATCTGAAAATAAATCAAAGCTAATAAAGAAAATAGGATTTCTTAAATTTAAAAATGTCAACAAATTTAACGAATGTCATGAAATACTTCTAAGCAATGATTATTTTTCTTCAATTCAATCCACTTTCTAAACCTGTAAATATTCTTTACATCAGCAAGAGTAAACATAGTTAAAAACAACTTACAGATTAAAACGAAACGAGAAAATTAAATGCTAAAAGGAAATAATTTTGAAAGCTGAAATTCGTAATTATTATACAAAAATAAAACTAACCACGTGTCTACTAAAATCTGAAAATAAATCAAAGCTATATACATAAAAATATAAATTTATTAATTCAAAAACGTCAATAAAATGTCTTGAGTATCATGAAACAACTCCAAGATAATCCACAGATTTTTTTCTTCGATACAATCAAATATTTGATCCTGTAAATGTAGTTTTAAAACAGCAAGATTACACTTCATGAGAAACAAATTTCAGATTGAAAAAAAAACACGAAAAAATTGAGAGTAAAAAAAAATAAATTTTAAAATAAAAATAATTACGAATGACAGAAAACTACATCTAATCAAACATGTAGTAAAATCTAAAAATAAATCAAAGCTAATTAAACAAAAAAAATAAATTCTTGAAGTTTAAACGTAAGCTTGAGTGTCATAATATAAAGCTAAAATAAATCACTGATAATTTTTTCGATACTCCCAACTTTCTAAAACTATAAATATTGGTATACATAACAGCAAGATTATACTTGGTCAGGAAAAAAATATTTAATTTGTCAAAATAAAATAAATATAAAAATTACATTAATTAAGAATGAATCAAAAATAAAAACAAACCACACGTCTACTAAAATATAAAAACAAGTCAAAGATCATTAAAGATAAATATGAATTCATAAAATAAAATTATAACGTCAACTCTTGAGTGCCATGAAACAACGTTACGTAAAACCAATGATTTTTTCTTCGATACACCAACTTTCTGAAACTGTAAATGTTGCTTTACAACAACAAAGGTACACTTGGTCAGAAACAACTTACAGATTAAAAAACAACACATATAAACTTCAAAAGAAAAAAAGAAAAACTTTTTCAAAAACAAAAATACTTTTGACTGATGTAAAAACAATAATAACTAGGCGTCTACTAAAATCTAAAAATAAATCAAAGCTAATTAAAAGAAAATTTAAATTTCTTAATTAAAAACATATACAAAAATTCTTGAGTGCCATAAAATAAAGCTAAAAGAAACATGTAGTAAAATCTAAAAATAAATCAAAGCTAATTAAACAAAAAAAATAAATTCTTGAAGTTTAAACGTAAGCTTGAGTGTCATAATATAAAGCTAAAATAAATCACTGATAATTTTTTCGATACTCCCAACTTTCTAAAACTATAAATATTGGTATACATAACAGCAAGATTATACTTGGTCAGGAAAAAAATATTTAATTTGTCAAAATAAAATAAATATAAAAATTACATTAATTAAGAATGAATCAAAAATAAAAACAAACCACACGTCTACTAAAATATAAAAACAAGTCAAAGATCATTAAAGATAAATATGAATTCATAAAATAAAATTATAACGTCAACTCTTGAGTGCCATGAAACAACGTTACGTAAAACCAATGATTTTTTCTTCGATACACCAACTTTCTGAAACTGTAAATGTTGCTTTACAACAACAAAGGTACACTTGGTCAGAAACAACTTACAGATTAAAAAACAACACATATAAACTTCAAAAGAAAAAAAGAAAAACTTTTTCAAAAACAAAAATACTTTTGACTGGTGTAAAAACAATACTAACTAGGCGTCTACTAAAATCTAAAAATAAATCAAAGCTAATTAAAAGAAAATTTAAATTTCTTAATTAAAAACATATACAAAAATTCTTGAGTGCCATAAAATAAAGCTAAAAGAAATCACTTTTTTTTTCAATACACCCAAATTTCTGAAGCGTTGTTTACAGCAGCAAAAGCATACTTGGTCAAAAACAACTTGCAGATTAGAAGACAATAAAATTAAATCACAAATGAAAATATTTTAAAAACTAAAATATTTTTGAATGATACAAAATAAAATAACCATAAGTCTAATAAAATTTGAAAATAAATGAAAGCTGATTAAAGAATAGCATAGAGTATATTTGGTCAAAAACAACTTGCGGTTAAAAAGAAACACTAAAAATAAATATCAAAAGAAAGTAATTTTTAAAAATGAAAATACTTAAGAATTATACGAAATAAAACTAACCACGTGTATATTGAAAACTGAAAATAAATCAAAGCTAATTAAAGCAAATTATGAATTTAAATATTCTAAAACATCAACAAAATATCTTGAGTGCGATAAAACAATGGTAAAATAAACTAATGCTTTTTTCTTCGATACACTGAATTCTCTGAAGCTGTAAATATTGCTTTATAACAGCAAAAGTACTTGATCAGAAACAACTTTTAGATTAGAAAACAAAAAGATATTAAATGTCAAAAGAAAATAATTTCAAAAACTAAATTACTTGAGAATGCATAAAAAACAAAAATCTGAAAATAATTTAAAATTAATTGAAAAATATGATTTTTTAATTTAGAAATGTCAACAAAATATTCTCAGTGAAATAAAAGAACGCTCAGTGAAACAAACCAATAACATTTTTCTTCGATACAACCAACTTTCTAAAACTATAAACGTTATTTTACAATACCAAAAGTATACTTCATTACAAACAAATTACAGATAAAATAAACAACTAAATTACATGTCAAAAGAAAATAATTTTAAAATCTTAAGAATGGACCAAAAATAAAAGTAACCACGCATCTACTAAAATCCGAAAATAAATAAAAGGAAATTGATTAAACATGTGTATGTTTTATTTAGAAACGTCAACAAAATCTCTTGAGTTCAATAAAACAAGCCTAAGACAAACAAATGATTTTTCCTTCGATACACTCAACTTTCTAAAACTGTAAATGTTGCTTTACAACAGCAAGCGTACATTTGTTCAAAACCAACTTACAGATGCAAAAATCTGATGTGGGCAGCACATGACTTCCCCTGCAGACTTATATACACATTCTTTCTATTTTAATTAAATTTAATTCACTATTAATTCAATTTTCGTTCTCATTTGGTAAGTGGACACATTTTCAAAGGTGGCATAGAGAAAAAACGAAAAAACGAAAATATCTCAAGAACGGCTAGTCCCACTATAATGGGGTTGGTCTTAATCTTTTTATTGTTAAAAATTACGTATACAACAAGCATTTAGTGGATATATTTCAGCATACGTAGTTTTTTTATTTTAGATTTTGTCGATTGTTGTGGGCTATTTTGCAAAAAAAGGCAGGTTATTTTTTTCCGAATCATACCAAAATTTAATCAGCACCAGGGTTATACACAAGCGACTTATCTACCAAATTTTGTGAAATTCGGTCCATTAGATTTTTAGCTAGAGTGGATAAAAGCTTTTGCGGGCCATTTCGCAAAAAAAGGCGGGTTCTTTTATTCCGAATCATACCTAAAACTAATCAGCACCAGATTCGCCCACAATGACTTACCTACCAAATTTTATGAAATTTGATCCATTAGTTTTTTAGTTAGAGTGGATACAAAATCTGCACAGGCAGACACACAGACAGACAGACAGACAGACACACAGACTCACACACAGACGTCACGCTAAAAATAGTTTTTTCGTATTCTAAAGGTCTCGAAACGTGTAGATCCGTCGTAAACTCGAGTTGCGATTTTCGACATGATTCCAATACTTTTTCCCTATACATTACCATGTATTGCAGGGAAAGTAAAAAAAGAGAGAATTAAATGTCAAAAGAAAGTTATTTAAAAATATTGAAATATTTAAGAATTTTACAAAAAAAATTTAAACTCATTTCTCCTGAAATCTGAAAGTAAATCAAAACTAATTAAAACAAAATACGAATTTATAAATTTAAAAAGTCAGTCAAATTATTGAATACCATAAGAAAATTATAAGATAAACCTGATATTTTTCTTCGTTACTACCAACTTTCTGAAAGAGTAAATGCTGCTTTACAACTGCAAAATTATATTTGATCAAAAATAAATTGCAGATTAAAAATAAACGTCAGAATTAAATGTCAAAAGAGAGTAATTTAAATAAATTGAAATATTTAAAAATATTACGAAAAAAACTAAAATCGTGACTACTGAAATCTGAAAGTAAATCAAAACTATTTGAAAAAAAACAAGAATTTATAAATTTAAAAACGTCAGCAAAATTCTTCAGTTCCATAAAATAATGATAAGATAAACCTAAAATGTTTCTTCCTTACACCCAACTTTCTAAAACTTTAAATGCTGCATTGCAACAGCAAGAGTATACTTGATTGAAAATGAACAACATAATTATAATAAACATCAAAGTTAAATATCAAAAGACATTGTAATTTTAAAAGCCAAAGTATTTAAAGAATGAAATAAAAATTAAACTACATGTATTCAAAAATCTGACGATAAATCAAAGGTAATTAAAAGAATATGAATTTATATATTTTAAACGTCAGCAAAATCACTAGACTGCCATAAAATAAAGCTAAGACAAACCAATGATTTTTCTTCGGTACTCCTAACTTTCTTAAACTTTGTTGTTTCACAACAGCAAGAGTATACTTGGTCAGAAACAACTTACAGATTAAAGAGAAACGAGAAAATTAAATACTAAATGAAAATACATTCAAAAACTAAAATACTTCAGCATGAACCAAAAATAAAACTAAACACGTATATACTAAAATATGAAAATAAATCAAAGCTAATTGAATAAAAATATGCATTTACTAATTTAGAAACGTCTGCAAAATCTCTTGAGTGCCATAAAACAACTCTAAGGGGGCATAGGATCTTTAAAAGTGACATAAACAGAGTAAATTTCCATATTTCACGTTTTATTTTGTACCTCTTCTCTTATGCATCGGCAATACCTAGAAATTGTTTGGCTAATAAGTGAATATCTGCAGAATATGTGATAATTTTTTCAATAAGGTGAATCTTATATTAATATTTTTAAAAATTGTATAATTTGCATGTATTTATTAAAATTAAATTCAACAGCAAGAGTATACTTGGTCAGAAACAACTTACAGATTAAAGAGAAACGAGAAAATTAAATACTAAACGAAAATACATTCAAAAACTAAAATACTCCAGCATGAACCAAAAATAAAACTAAACACGTGTATACTAAAATATGAAAATAAATCAAAGCTAATTGAATAAAAATATGAATTTACTGATTTAAAAACGTCTGCAAAATCTCTTGAGTGCCATAAAACAACTCTAAGGGGGCATAGGACCTTTAAAAGTGACATAAACAGAGTAAATTTCCATATTTCACGTTTTATTTTGTACCTCTTCTCTTATACATCGGTAATACCTAGAAATTGTTTGGCTAATAAGTGAATATCTGCAGAATATGTGATAATTTTTTCAATAAGGTGAATCTTATATTAATATTTTTAAAAATTGTATAATTTGCATGTATTGATTAAAATTTTATTTTTATACAGGTTTATATTACAATATTACTGAGTATAATGCAAAATATCAATTCAAAAAGATTTAGATCAAAATAAAAATATTTGCTTAATTAAAGTTTTAAAAAAATAAAGTATTTAAAATTAAAAATGTAATTATATTTTAAATTTAATATTAAAAAATGTAAATTATGCAAATGTTTTGATTTTGATCTAAGACTTCTTGAAAGGATACTTTTACATCATAGTCAGCAATATTTTTGTTTCTGGAAGCAATAATTTTGTTGCAATCATGCGCGCAAGCAACCTATATAAAAATAAAATTTTAATAAATACATGCAAATTATACAATTTTTAAAAATATTATTATAAGATTCACCATATTAAAAAAAATTTCACATATTCTACAGGTATTCACTTATTAATCATAAAATTTTTAGATATTATCGATGTATAATAGTAGGGGTACAAAATAAAATGTGAAATAAGGAAATTTACTCTGTTTATGGCACTTTTAAAGGTCCTATGCCCCCTTAAAACAAATCACTGGTTCTTTCTTCGATATACTCAACTTTATAAAAATGTAAATGTTGCTTTAACTTAATCGGTCAGAAACAACTTACAGATTAAAGAGAAACGAAAAAGATAAATTCCAAGAGAAAATATCTTTAAAAACTAAAATACTTTAGAATGGATCAAAAGAATGACACTAACCACGCTTCTACTAAAATCTAAAAATAAATTAAAGCTAAGTAGTTAAAAATATGAATTTATTAATTTTTAACGTCAACAAAATATCTTGAGTGCCACAAAATAATGCCAAGATAAACCAATGTTTTTTTCTTCGATACCTCCAATTTCCAAAACTGTAAATGTTGTTTCACAGCAGCAAAAGTATATTTGATCAGAAACAACTTACAGGTTAAAGAGAAATGAGAACATTAAATGTCAAAGGAAAATAACTTTAAAAACTAGAATATTTCAAAATGAACTAAAAATAAATCTTACCACGCATCTACTAAAATCTTAAAATAAATCATAGCTAATTGAATAAAAATGTGAATTTATTAATTTAAAAGCGTCAACAAAATATCTTGAGTGCCATAAAACAATGCCAAGATAAACCAATGATTTTTTCTTCCATACGTCCAACTTCCCAAAATTCTAAATGTTGTTTCACAGCAGACAATGTATCAGAAACAACTTACAGTTTAAAGAGAAAGAGAACATTAAATGTAAGAGGAGAATAATTTTAAAAATCTTCAGAATGAACCAAAAATAAATCTTTCCACGTATCTACTAAAATCTGAAAATAAATCAAAGCTAATTGAATAAAATTATGAATTTATTAATTTTAAAGCGTCAACAAATGATCTTGAGTGCCATAAAACAATGCTAAGATAAACCAATGACTTTTTCTTCGATACCTCCAACTTCCTAAAACTGTAAATGTTGTTTCACAGCAGCAAAAGTATATTTGATCAGAAACAATTTACAGGTTAAAGAGAAATGAGAACATCACATGTCAAAGAAAAAAAACTTCAAAAACTAAAATACTTCAGAATAAACCAAAAATTAATCTTACCACGCATATATAAAAATCTGAAAGTAAATCAAAGCTAATTGAATAAAAATGTGAATTTATTAATTTAAAAGCGTCAGCCAAATTCTTAAGTACCATAAAAAAATGATAAGATATACCTAAATTTTTCCACGTTACACCCTACTTCGTGAAACATTAAATGCTGCTTTACGACAGAAAAAGTGTTTTTGATCAAAAATAAATTGCAGATTAAAAATAAACAAAATAAATGCCAAAAGAAAGTAATTTAAATAAATTAAAATATTTAAGAATATTACGAAAAAAACTAAAATCGTGACTACTGAAATCTGAAAATAAATCAAAGCTAATGAAAAAAACAAGAATTTATACATTTAAGAACGTCGGCAAAATTCTTCAGTTCCATAAAATAATAATAAGAAAAAACTAAAATTTTTCTTCCATACACCCAACTTTCTAAAACTTTAAATGCTGCATTACAACAGCAAGTCTATACTTGATCTAAAACAGCATAATAATAATAAACATCAAAATTTAATTTTAAAAGCCAAAATACTTAACCATGAAATAAAAATTGAACTACATGTATTCAAAAATCTGACGATACATCAAAGGTAATTAAAAGAATATGAATTTATATATTTTAAACGTCAGCAAAATCACTAGACTGCCATAAAGTAACGCTAAGACGAACCAATGATTTTTCTTTGGCACTCCTAACTTTCTTAAACTTTGAATGTTATTCCACAGCAGCAAGAGTATACTTAGTAACAACTTATTAAAGAGAAAGGAGAAAATTAAATGCTAAATGAAAATATATTCAAAAACTAAAATACTTCAGCATGAACCAAAAATAAAGCTAAACACGTGTATACTAAAATATGAAAATAAATCAAAGCTAATTGAATAAAAATATGAATTTACTAATTTAAAAACGTCTGCAAAATCTCTTGATTGCCATAAAACAACCATAAAATAACTCAGACAAACCACTGTTATTTTCTTCGATATACTCAACTTTATAAAAATGTAAATATTGCTTTAACTTAATTGGTCAGAAGCAACTTACAGATTAAAGAGAAACGAAAAAAATAAATTCCAAGAGAAAATATCTTTAAAAACTAAAATAATATAGAGTGGTCCAAAAAAGTGAAACTAACCACACATCTGCTAAAATCTGAAAAAAAATCAAAGCTAATTGAATAAAAATATGAATTTATAAATTTAAATCCGTCAACAAACTATTTTGAGTGCCATAAAACAATGACAAGATAAAACAATGATTTTTCTTCTATACGCCCAACTTTCTATAACTGTAAATGTTGTTTCACAACAGCAAAAGTATATTTGATCATAAACAACTTACAGTTTAAAGAGAAACGAGAACATTAATTGCCAAAGAAAAATAACTTTAAAAACTAAACAAGAGAGATCAATCACGCTTAAAGCATTGATTATGAAACACTTTCCAACTTCAATGCAATTTTATTTAAACATGTTTAAAATGCAATGCATTCCTCGGTAATATTTTAAAACTTATCACAATACTACATTAATTTATTATATTTGAAAACTTAAACCTTCATCGAAAAAATGAACTTCATTCAAATGACGGCATTGACATATAAATTGCCTGGTTTAAACATCTCTAAAATATGATACATTCCTCGGTAATAATTTTAGAATTATCATAATACTACGATAATTTATTATATTTGAAAACTTCATCGAAAACAACTGAAATTCATTCAAATGACGTCATAGAAAAAATAACACGCCTGGCTCTCTCTATAAAAGCAGCATTTCATTCATAAATAATTTCTCATTCATGTCATTCATTACAATACTATAATAATTTATTTTATTTAAAAATTAAGACCATGGAGCTACAAGTAATTAAACTCTATGCGTAAAACTTCATCGAAAAAAATCGTCCTGCTCTTTAGAAATCAATGAATATTTCATTCATATCAGCTATGCAGACTCCATGAACTAAATGGTTTTGTGTTAAAGAAATACAGCAATTCTAATACAACTCATTCTACGTATTTCGCTGTTTACATTTTACATAGGTGAAAAATAGGCTTCGTTGTAGAAATAATCAAATTTGGATGAGCATTTAAACTCAAATATATTGTCATTGCGTTGTTTCAGTATGTAGATGCACAGAGTTTAGGTAAAAATAAAGTGGTTTTAGGACGGATACAACACTCAATATGAATTAAAAAGAACTTAAAAATCACGATTTTGAGACAAGATGGATGCCATATATCATTTTGAAGTGGGTCATTTGATCTTTTCATATCATGGTCACGTGATCGCTTCATATAAGAGGTGTTATTATTATTTTAATTTTTATTTAAAAAACTACTGAATATATTTCGCTAAATTTTTTTTATATATTTTATGGAGCAATTTGAATATTACCTAAAGTTTTCGAAGCAATTTGTGGATTTTAAATCCGCTTAAAAAGTGTTTGAAAAATTAGGTCCCATAGGGCTCAATGTATTTCATTTTTTCAACCCGAGTTCAATCCAAAACTAATTGGGTGATATTATTCACTTATACTCCCATAGGTCCTACAGACCGTCTGAACAACATACTAAAATTTCATTTTGATTAAGTCATTTTTACGGCAGTTATCGTGCTAACGGACAGACAAACAGACAGACAGACAGACAAACAGAATGAACAAAGTCATAAACATTTTTCAACTTTGTTGTAAAGTGTTAAAACAAAATGTTAATGAAAATTTCATTTCAATCCAGAAAAAAAAAACAATTTTACAACTCTGCGTCACTTAGCGCGGTTTCTGTCAATCTTCGCCCCAACATTTCTCATACAACTCAACTCCTCTCGATCCGTTTACAACACTCAATATGAATTAAAAAGAACTTTAAAAATCACGATTTTGAAACAAGATGGATGCCATATATCATTTTGAAGTGGGTCATTTGATCTTTTCATATCATGGTCACGTGATCGCTTCATATAAGAGGTGTTATTATTATTTTAATTTTTATTTAAAAAACTACTGAATATATTTCGCTAAATTTTTTTTATATATTTTATGGAGCAATTTGAATATTACCTAAAATTTTCGAAGCAATTTGTGAATTTTAAATCTGCTTAAAAAATGTTTGAAAAATTAGGTCCCATAGGGTTCAATGTATTTCATTTTTTCAACCCGGGTTCAATAAAAAACTAATTGGCTGATATGATTTATTTATATTCCCATAGGTCCCACAGACCGTCTGAAAAGCATACTAGAGTTTCATTTTGATAAAGTCATTTTTACGGCAGTTATCGTGCTAACGGACAGACAGACAGACAGACAGACAGAATGAACAAAGTCATAAGCACTTTTCAACTTTGTGGTAAAGTGTTAAAAACTTCAGAATGAGCCAAAAATAAATCTTACCGCGCATCTACTAAAATCTGAAAATAAATCAAAGCTATTTGAATAAAAATATAAATTTATAGATTTAAAAACGTCAACAAAATATAATTAGTGCCATAAAACAATGCCAAGATAAACCAAAGATTTTTTCATTGATACACCCAACTTCCTAAAACTGTAAATGTTATTTCACAACAGCAAAAGTATACAGATTAGAAGACAAGAAAATTAATTGTCAAAAGAAAGTAACTTTAAAAACTAAAATACTTAAGAATGAACCAAAAATAAAACTAACCACTTGTCTACCAAAATCTGAAAATAAGTCAAAGCTAACTGCATTAAAATATGGATTTATTAATTTAAAAACGTCAACAAAATCTCTTCAGTGCCACAAAACAACGCCAAGATAAAGCAATGATATTTTCTTCGATACACTTAGTTTTCTGAAACTGAAAAATGTTTCTTTGCAATAAGTGTACTTACTCAAAAACAACTTACAGATTGGAAAACAAGAAATATAAACGTCAAAAGATGATATTTTCAAAAACTAAAATACTTTTGAATAATACAAAAACAATACCAATCAGGCGTCTTCTAAAATCTGAAAATAAATCAGGGCTAATTAAAATTAAATATGAATTTATAAATTTAAAATCGTCAATAAAATCTACTGAGTGCTATAAAATAGTGCTATAATGAATTTATAATTTTTCTTTAATACACCCAAATTTCTAAAACTGTAAATGTTGCTTTCTGCACCAAGAGTATATTTTGTCAAAAACAAATTACATATTAAAAGACAAGAAAGTTAAATATCAAAAGAAAATAATTTCAAATATTAAATTTTAATGACAAACCATGCATCTACTGAAATCTAAAAATAAATCAAAGCTAATTAAAAAGTTTATGAATTTATGAATTTAAAAGCATCAATTTATCTATTGAATGCCATAAAGTAATAATTTTTTCTTCAATACACCCAATTTTCTGAAACTGTAAATATTTCAATAATATATTGATTCAAAAACAACTTACAGAAAAAATAAAACGAGAAAATTAAATGTCAAAGGGAAATAATTTTAAAAACTGAAATACTTAAGAATTATACCAACAAAACTCTTAAGTGCCATAAAATAACGATAAATTAAACCAATAATATTTTCTTTGATACACCCAACTTTATGAAAATAACTAATTTTTTTAACAAAAGATTTGGTTAGAAAAAGGTTTGGTTAGAAACAAGTTACAGATTTTTTAAAAAACCAGAAAATTAAATGTCAAAAAAAATTTAAGAACTAAAATATTTAAAAATGATACAAAAATAAAATGATCAAGCGTCTACTAGAACATAATAATAAATCACAGCTAATTAAAGCAAACTATGAATTTATAAATTCTAAAAAATCAACAAAATCTCCTAAAGTTCCATAAAATTATGCTAAGATACATAAACCGATGACTTTTTTCAGATAATCGCTCAAAAACTAATGCAATAATTACACTATGAAATAAAACGTTGTAAAATACATCATACATTTAACAAGATGGATGCCATATATCATTTTGAAGTGGGTCATGTGATCGTTTCATATCATGGTCACGTGATCGTTTCATATAAGATGTGTAATTATTATTTTAATTTTTATTTAAAAAACTACTGAATATATTTCGCTGAATTTTTTTTTATATATTTTATGGAACAATTTGACTATTACCTAAAATTTTCGAAGCAATTTGTGCATTTTAAATCCGCTTAAAAAATGTTTGAAAAATCAGGTCCCATAGGGCTCAATGTATTTCATTTCTTCAACCCGGGTTCAATACAAAACTAATTGGGTGATTTTATTCATTTATATTCCCATAGGTCCTACAGACCGTCTGAACAACGTACTAAAATTTCATTTTGATTAAGTCATTTTTACGGCAGTTATCGTGCTAACGGACAGACAGACAGACAGATAGACAGAATGAACAAAGTCATAAATACTTTTCAACTTTGTTGTAAAGTGTTAAAAATTAACCGGTTAAAGCAAAAAAGAGCAAGTTAATTTTTTAAACAACAGTTAATTATTGTATACATGATGTATTTTACGAAGTTTAACTTTATAGTGCAATGTTTTTCTTCTTAGACTAGGGGAATCTACCCCCTGCTCGCTACTGTTTGCCAACCCCGTAACTCGCTTCGTCTCCTACTCGCTGCACTAGCAGAGTGCACTCACTTCGTGAGCTATTTTAAACCAAACTAAAGTTTAAATCTGTAAACGGATTACTTTGTGGTGTTACTCTATTATTTCTCTATAAATGGACCAAATTTCATATTTTTTTATGCTATAGTTTTTGCGGTAGAAAACAGAAAAAATCGATGGACGTGCCAATACGAAAGAACACTTTTCACTTCACAAGTGCAAACAAGTAAGATCAACCCCGTTACTCTAGGTCTAGCCGTTCTCGAGATATTTTAGTCTTTTCGCATTTTTGCTACGCCGCCTTTAAAAATAAGACCAGTTACCAAATGAAAACGAAAGTTGAATTAAAAGTGCAAATTAGTGTCATTTAAAATAATTATGACTGTTATTTTGTGCAATTAAACTCAATTTAATGTATTATTGAAGACATAAAGAGAAAATGAATATGAGTCTGCAGGAAAAGTCATGTGCTGCCCACATCAGATTTTTCTTAATATAGAGAGATACACCCAACTTTCTGAAACTGTAAATGTTGCTGTACAATAATAAGAATTTACCTGATTTAAACAACTTACGGATTTAACAAAAATTATGATATTAAAATTTCAAAAGAAAATAAATTTAAAAACTAAAATATCCAAACATTATTTTTGGATCGCAATAACTAAATATCTATCACAATTTGTATTTTTATCGAAACTCAAAAAATTTTTATTAATAAAAAATAAATCAATATACAATAAATGGACCACATATATTTATGTTAAATCATCCACAAAAACATCTGGAAATAAAAATAAATTTTGTTATCAACCTTCATTTTATATAACAGAGTACTCGGCGTTGCTTCAATCTTAAATAAGCTACTTAAACAATTCAGATACAGATAACACTGCTCAATTTCCAAATCGCCTGTTTTGAACTAAAATCATCCCCGCGCTGCGATTTTTTCATGCGCAACCATGCCAATTGTACAAAATGGGTGAAAAACTACATAAAATCGCCGATTGTTGGCAGAACGACACAATGAATAAATATATTTGAAGTCGCAGAAAAGAAAAAAAATCATTTTCTTCTGAAATAAAATTTAAAAAGTTATTGCTCTCTCAGCAATCATCATTCATTCAATCGTCATTCATCATTCTTCAATTTTCATCCAATTTAAATGTCATATTTTAGCACAATGCTCATAAAGATATTATAGTACTAAATTACAAAAATTAGGACGACATTTTATAAACTCGTAAGTAAGAAAACCCATAAATTAAATGCACTTAGTATTCATAATCTTTTGTTTATATTTTCTAAATTAATAAATAATCAAAGACTTCTGTTTAGTTTTCAGTAGTTTGAATTCAAAAAGCCTTTATTTACTTTTTATTGTTTTGATTTAAAAAAATAGTTTGTGATTATGTTTTTCAATATTTAAATCTTACGAAAACTTCGTTTAATTTTCGATCATTTGAATTTTAAAAATATTTTGTTTTTTTGTTTTTTACAATAATTTAAATTTCAAACACCTTTTTACTTTCCTTATATACATAATGTATAAGGAAAGTATTATGACGGGGTCGAAAATTCGAATTCGAGTTTTCGACGGGAGAGCACGTTTCCAGCATCCCTGATCACGAATCCAACATTTTTGAAGTGATGTCTGTGTGTGTGTGTGTGTGTGTGTGTGTGTGTGTGTGTGTGTGTGTGTGTCAGTGAGACTGTAGAGACGATAACTGACGAACGAATGGACCGATTCGGATGAAATTTGGTAC
The DNA here is from genome assembly GCA_951213105.1 of Amaurobius ferox. Classification (NCBI taxonomy): domain Eukaryota; kingdom Metazoa; phylum Arthropoda; class Arachnida; order Araneae; family Amaurobiidae; genus Amaurobius; species Amaurobius ferox. The sequence continues at coordinate 15,993,294 of OX578155.1, read as the reverse complement.
AAAAGTCACAATCTGTAAACGCTGGTAGTCTATTGTTTTCATACGCAATCGAATGTCCAGAACTCCCCTATATTTTCGACTGAAATTTTGAAAAAATCGTCGAAAAAGCAAAACCTTTAATAAAGTTACACAAATAGACATTTCTTATGTAACTTTTCCTTAGAAAACGATTGACATAAATTTTAGAACGCCAGTATGAACCATTCTCGAGATATTGCACATTTTTAAAATAAATTTATCAAAAAATCCCATAAATTAAAAAAAATATATTAAATGTCGAGAAATATGTTCACTTTTCATATGTAATATCATGCGATAAATTGGGTGACATCATTCTTGTGGATCTAGCTCGTTCCATTCATGAGAAAAGACACTTTGAGTAATACTATTGTATTTGAACGCCAATAGTCATTTATCTGTTGTAAGAATAACTTATTTCTCCGTCCATAACGCTTGGCGAGATTTTGGCGACGAATTTGGCGGAATGTCGCCAACTTGGCGACATTTTTATTGTTGCCAAATTAACAAAAATCTCGCCAAATGGATAAAAATGACGCTAAATCAATGAAAATGGCGACTAAATGAAGAAAATTCAATATCTTTGAAAGAATATAAGTATCTACTATAATAATAACATTTTTTTAACTGTAAAAGTAATAAATTCATTGCGTTATATAAGGAAAGTCATGTGTTGCCCACATCAGATTTTTTTTACTTTCGATAGTTAACATTCGATAAACATTTGTTCACTTTCACTAATTTGAAGTTTTGAATTCCTTTGTTTATTATTCGATAATTTTTAATCTTTTTTAAATTATTTACTTTCTATATTTTGAATTTTTAAACTTCTCTTTACTTTTCAAATAACTCAATTTTCAAAACGTTTTTGCTTAATTTTAAATATTTAAATATTTAAATTTGAAAACACTTTATTTACATTCAATAATTAAAATTTAAAAAATTTGGTTCACATTTCAAACCTTCATTATGAAGAAAGTAACCCTTTATAAACCATTGAACTTTACGTAGCATATGACGTCACATACTAGAAGTGTCACATCTTCTATAAGATGTTTTCTGTTTGTATGTCTGTCTGTCTACGATATTATAGGCAATTAACCGAAAAAAACATTGAAACATTGATATGCGCATTTGCTTCCTAAGATAATAACATATTATCCGTTTTATCCTCCTTAATTTATAGGTCTTGAATGATGTTTTGTGGTTTTCTAGTTCATTAATTATATCTTTTAAAATGTTTAATTATAAAATACATTTTTTGCTGCATTTTGCGCAATAAACATATGTTTATATAATTAGCAGTAAGTAACTAATTTTGTAAATCTACAAATATTATACTACATTAGGATTTTTCTATTAGTTAATTTCAATTATTTATGTGCTTTAAATATTAATTGTATATCTACAATCTAGTATATCATATTATTCTATAGTTAATTTCAATTATTATTCTATAGTCAATTTTAATTTTTCTATTCGTAAATTTCAATTATTTATGTGCTTTAAATATTAAGCGCATATCTATAATCTAGTATATCATATTATTCTTGTTTAAATGTTTTTCTTTTTTATTACAATTTTATTTCATAGTTTTATTTACGTTCTTATAGTTTTATTCACATTCTTATAGTTTTATTTACGTTCAAATTGTTATTTCTTCTCATACATACTATTGCTGTTGTAAGTAACATTTACAATTAAAAGTAATTTAATGAATTCGAATAAGAAAAGGGTAATCGCATTAATTCTAATTTAGAAAAATGTTAATTATAAATATTTTTAAATATAGAAGCATAAATGCTAAGATACAATTTTTATTATTTAAAAATGTTTTAATTGTTCATAACAATATAGAACAATGTTGAGTTAAATAAGACATGACAAAATTAAGAAATTATTTTTATACTAAGAGTATACACGTTCTTTGTACGGAATATATAATGTAAAAATCTGATATGGGCAGCACATGACTTTCCTTATATAATGCAATGTATTTACTACTTTTACAGTAAAAACAAAATAGGTTATTCTTATAGTAGATACTTATATTTTTTTCCAAGATATTGAATTTTCATCAAAAAGTTGTTATTTTTATTGATTTAGCGTCATTTTTATGCATTTGGCGAGATTTTCTTTGATTTGGTAACATTTAAAAAAGTCGCCAAGTCGGCGACATTCAGCCAAATTTGTTGGAGAAATAATTTTGGACGGAGAAATAATTTATTCTTATAGCAGATAAATGACTATTGACGTTCAAATACAAAATTATTACTCAAAGTACATTTTTTCATGAATAGAACGAGCTAGGATCCACGAGAATGATGCCACCAAATTTATCGCATGATATTACATATGAAAAGTGAACATTTTTTCAATAGGAAATATTTTTTTATTTTATATAATTTTTTTATAATTTTTTTTAAATGTGCAATATCTCGAGAACGGTTCGTGCTAGCGTTCTAAAATTTATGTTAATCGTTTTCTAATGAAAATTACATAAGAAATGTCTATTTGCGTAACTTTATTAGAAGTTTTGATTTTTTGATGATTTTTTCAAAATTTCACTCGAAAATTTAGGGGGATTCTGAACATTCGATTGCATATAAAAGCAATAGACCTCCAGTATTCATGGATTGTAACTTTTGTACCAAATTTCGTTCGAATCGGTCCATTCGTTCGTCAGTTATCGTCTCCACAGGTTCACTGACACACACACATACTTTCACACACACAGACATCACCTCAAAAATGTTCGATTCGTGATCAGGGATGCTTGAAACGTGGTCTCTCGTCGAAAACTCGAATTCGAATTTTCGACTCCGTCACAATACTTTCCTTATACATTATTGTATATAAGGAAAGTAAAAAGTTTAAAATTCGCAATTATGTGCAAATTCCTATAGTATTAAAATTAGCGTCATAATTCAAAACATTTTATTAAGATATTTAATCCAATTTTCTTGAAATTTTCTTGAAAAGAAGTATAAAAATCTCTGTTCTAGCTAAACAAAATTATTTGCACAGGTAGATCTGAAAAATAAAACAACCTGTTCTCGTTTGAGAACAAAATGACAAATTGGTTCACTATATATCAAAACGAAAGAGTTAAAATGGTATTGAAGATATATATATATATACCCATACTATCTTTACTCTGTTTCAAGAACAGACAAAACACAATATATGAGTTTGAAACATCTTTGACAAAACAAAACAGATGACAAAAGAAATTGAAAATATCCATATTTTCATAATCTTTTAAACTCAAAGGCATTAATTGACATAATTCAGTCAAAAATAATACCATTCATTTATAACATTTATTTTTATATCCAGTTCTTTATTATTTAAATTTAAAAAAAAATGGATGAAAATCGTCTGCCGTATAAACACGCATTTGATTTAATTCCGTTGCTAAGCAACATGATATAATTGTTTTTCAAATAAATTTTCGGAAAATATATCGTCTGCATAATGCCATGTCTATGGAAGATTCAATTATGCATTTTTAACACTTTACAACAAAGTTGAAAAGTGTTTATGACTTTGTTCATTCTGTCTGTCTGTCTGTCTGTCTGTCTGTCTGTCTGTCTGTCTGTCTGTCCGTTAGCATGATAACTGCCGTAAAAATGAGTTTATCAAAATGAAATTTTAGTATGTTGTTCAGACGGTCTGTAGGACCTATGGGAATATAAATAAATAATATCACCCAATTAGTTTTTTATTGAACCCGGGTTGAAAAAATGAAATACATTGAACCCTATGGGACCTAATTTTTCAAACATTTTTTAAGTAAATTTAAAATTCACGAATTGCTTCGAAATTTTTAGGAAATATTCACATTATCCCATAGAATATATAAAAAAAAATTCAGTAAAATATGTTAAGTAGTTTTTTAATTAAAAAAATTATTTAATATAGGGAAAAAAACAAATTCAATTAAATTCTTACTTTGGGATATCTTCCAGAAAGAAAAGGGAGAGATATTATATAATAAATATCTCTCCATTTGTTTAAACGTTTTGCATATGGGAGTGGCTTCATATTTTAAGATAAATTTGGTAGATAACAATTTTTCATTTTTTTTAAATTTTATATAACTCTTCATGATAAATTTAATTGATGGCATTTTAAATGCACTTTCCTACGTCCTAGAGAGTTAAAATTTGGTACACAGCTTAAATTTGTTGAACATTTTATTCGACAAAAATTTGATGGATCTTTAAATATAGATTATACATTTTTTTTGAAATGGCCTGAAAATAATCCCCGTTCACTTCTATAAATCATTGGTGTAATATTGTTAAAAATTCTGATGTGGACAGCACATGTCTTTCACTGCAGACTCATATTCGTTCTCTTTATTTATTCAATGATAATTTGAGTTTATCTGCACAACATAAGTATTTTAAATGACATTGAATTTACACGTTAAACTTAAATTTGGTTCTCATTTGATAGCTGGACTTATTGTCAAAGGTGGCGTAGCGAAAACGCGAAAAAACTAGAATATCTCAAGAACGGCTAGTCCTAGAGTAATGGGGTTAGTCTTATTCTTTTTGTTGTCAAAAATCACATATAAAATAGGAATTTAATTGATATAATTGAGCACACGTAGTCTTTTATTTTTATATATAACGATTTTTGCTGGCCATTTCGCAAAAATAGCCCGTTCCTTTTTCCCGAATCGTAGTAGAATAACCTACAAATGATTTATATACAAAATTTTGTTAAATTTGGTATATAAATCACTTGTAGGTTATTGAAATATTATACTCCAAATTTTGTTAAATTTGGTTCATTAGTTTTTAGCTAGAGTGGATAAAGGCAATTTCTGCGGCCATTTCGCAAAGAAGGCAGATTCTTTTATTACGAATCGTACTATAATCTAATGAACATCAGGATTTCCCACAAAAAACATACCTACCAAATTGTATGAAATTCGGACCATTAATTTTTCAATTAGAGTGGATGTAATATCCACACAGACACACAGAAACATACACAGATACACCCTTACACACACAGACGTCTTCCTAAAAGTAGTTTTTTCGTGTTCTAGAAGTCCCAAAACGTGTAGATACTTTGAAAATTCGAGTTCGGATCTTCGGCACGATTCCAATACTTTGAGTACATACATATACACATATATATTATCTGTGTATTATCTGTGTATCTAAATTCCGTGCCTATGCAATTACAATAGTTGTGATTTTAAATGATCCCTAAACTTTTATTATTTCTTCAAGGAAGCCTAATTTTAACATATGCAGAATGCAAATATCTCAAGCGATTGTAAGATGAATTACATAAGAATTGCTGAATTTTTTTCACACAAAATTATTTAGCTCTGGAGTCTGGAATACAAGTTATATGAATGAAATATTCATTGATTTTGCATAAAGAATCAGATGATTTATATTTCGATACAGTTTTAAATATTTAAGTATAATAAATTACTGTAGTACTGTGATAATGTAAAAGGTATTACCACTGAATGAATCATATTTTAGAAATTTTTAAATGAAATTACATTTCAGTTGGAAAGTGTTTCATAATCAATGCTTATGCATGATTGATCTTTCTTGTTATTAATACTCTCGACAATCCCTGGTCCTAGAAACTCCAAACATAGACAACATTTTAAGTGGGGCTGTTTGTTCCAAAGTTAAACACAAAATTTCATGAAATTCGGTGCAGTTGTTATCCCGTGATGATGAGACAAACAAATAATCACACAGACACATGCGGATTTTCAATTTTTTTTAATTTTATTATATATATATATATATATATATATATATATATATATATATATATATATATATATATATATATATATGTACATATATATATATATATATATATATATATATATATATATATATATATATATATATATGTATATGTATATATATATATATATATATATATATATATATGTATATATATATATATATATATATATATATATATATATATATATATGTATATATATATATATATATATATATATGTATATATATATATATATATATATATATATATATATATATATATATATATATATATATATATATATATATATATATATATATATATATATGCATATATATATATATGTATATATATATATATATAAATATATATATATAAATATATATATATATATATATATATATATATATATATATATATATATATATATATATATATATATATATAATTTAGCACACTTTTCCACAGCTCTTTTATACATTATTTTAAGTTTTTCGTTTTTATTATATCATTTCATTTTATAGCTTTGCTTCGTTTTAAATTCCAATAGAGGCATGGTTGTTTCTGTTCAAGTATACTCTTTCCGTTGTAAAGCAACATTTACAGTTAAAGGCAGTTTTGAGAATAAGATATATTCTGTAGTGAAATAATATAAGATATGTAATAAATTCAAATAAAGCAAGGATAATCATATTAATGATATTCTAAATTGACATATCAAGTAATTATAAATATTTTAAAACATAAAAACAGCTATTAATGTATGATTTTATGTCAAAAAATGTATCTGTTCAAAACAAAATAGAATGATATGGTTTAAAAATTTAAGTTGAAACTTCCTTCCCCAATTTTCTTAAGATGCTTAAGATAAGGGCACCCCCTGCAATTTTCGAAAAGATTCTTAAAACATCATTAAAAAATCTGATGTGTGCAGCACATGACTTTCCCTGCAGACTTATGTCCATGTTCTCTTTATTTTAATTAAATTTAATTTACTTTTAATTCACTTTTCGTTCTCATTTATAAAGTGGACTTATTTTCAAAGGTGGCGTAGAGAAAATAAGAAAAAACTAAAATATCTCGAGAACGGCTAGTCCTAGTGTAATGGGGTTGGTCTTATTCTTTTCATCGTTAAAATTTACGTATAAAACAAGCATTTAATGGATATATTTGATCACACGTATGTATTTATTTTAGATTTTGACGAATTTTGAGGGCCATTTCGCAAAAAAAAGCAGGTTATTTTTTTTCGAATCGTACCAAAATCTAATCAGCACCAGGGTATCCCACAAGTGACTTATCAACCGATTTTTTGAAATTCGGTCCATTAGTTTTCCAGTTAGAGTGGATCCAGCTAGAGTGGAACTTTTGAGGGCCATTTCGCAAAAAAAGGCAGGTTCTTTAATCACAAATCATACCCTAAACTAATCAGCACCAGATTCGCCCACAAGTGACTTACCAAATTTTATGAAATTCGGTCCATTAGTTTTTGAGTTAGAGTGGATACAAAATCTGCACAGACAGACAGAGAGACAGACACACAGACAAACACACAGACACACACACAGACGTCACGCTAAAAATAGTTTTTTCGTATTCTAGAGATCTCGAAACGTGTAGTTCCGTCGAAAACTCAAGTTGCGATTTTCGGCATGATACCAATACTTTCCCTATACATTACCATGTATTGCAGGGAAAGTAAAAATAAGTGTGGGCAGCACATGACTCTCCCTGCAGACTTATATCCACGTTCTCTTTATTTTAATTAAATTTATTTCACTTTTAATTCAATTTTCGTTCTCATTCGGTAACCGGACTTATTTTCAAACGTGGCGTAGAGAAAATACGAAAAACTAAAATATCTCGAGAACGGCTAGTCCTAATGTAATGGGGTTGGCCTTATTCTTTTCTTCGCTAAAAATTACGTATTAAACAAGCATTTAATGGATATATTTGAGCATACGTAGTTCTTTAGTTTAGGTTTGGACGATTTTTGCGGGCCATTTTGCAAAAAAATGCAGGTTATTTTTTTTCGAATCATACCAAAATCTAATCAGTACCAGAGTGACCCACAAATGACTCATCTGCCGGATTTTGTGCAATTCAGTCCATTAGTTTTTTAGTTAGAGTGGATACAAGCTTTTCGCAAAAATAGGCGGGTTCTTTTATCCCGAATCGTACCAAAAACTAATCAGCACCAGACTCGCCCACAAGTGACTTGCCTACCAAATTTTGTGAAATTCGGTCTATTAGTCTTTTAGTTACAGTGGGTACAATATCTGCACAGACAGACAGACACAGAGACAGACAGACACACAGACACACACACACAGACGTCACGCTAAAAATGGTTTTTTCGTATTCCAGGGGTCTTGAAACGTGTAGATCCGTCGAAAACTCGAGTTGCGATTTTCGACATGATACCAATACTTTCCCTATACATTACCATGTATTGCAGGGAAAGTAAAAATCTGATGTGGGCAGCACATGACTTTCCCTGCAGACTTATATACACATTATCTTTATTTTAATTAAATTTAATTCACTATTAATCCAATTTTCGTTCTCATTTGGTAACTGGACACATTTCCAAAGGTGGCGTAGAGAAAAAACAAAAAAACGAAAATATCTCGAGAAAGGCTAGTCCCACTGTAATGGGGTTGGTCTTAATCTTTTTACTGTTAAAAATTACGTATAAAACAAGCATTTAATGGATATATTTCATCATACGTAGTTTTTTATTTTAGATTTTGTCGATTTTTGAGGGCCATTTTGCAAAAAAAGGCAGGTTAACTTTTTCGAATTTTACCAAAATCTAATCAGCACCAGGATGTCCCATAAGCAACTTATTTATCAAATTTTGTAAAATTTGGTCCATTAGATTTTTAGCTACAGTGGATACAAACTTTTGCTGGCCATTTCGCCAAAAAAGGCGGGTTCTTTTATCCCGAATCGTACCCAAAACTTATCAGCACTAGATTCGTCTACAAGTGACTTACCTACCAAATTTTATGAAATTCGATCCATTAGTTTTTTAGTTACTGCGGATACAAAATTTGCACAGACAGACAGACAGACACACAGACACAGAGACAGACACACAGACACACACACAGACGTCACGTTAAAAATAGTTTTTTCGTATTCTAGAGGCCTCGAAACGTGTAGATCCGTCGAAAACTCGAGTTGCGATTTTCGGCATGATTCCAATACTTTCCCTATACATTACCATGTATTGCAGGGAAAGTAAAAATCAAGAGCTACAATGATTTCAAATAAATAATTCATTATTTACATCATTAGAAAACAAATAACACCCCCTTTACAACGCTAGCACGAACCGTTCTCGATATATAGCACGTTTTCAGATAAATGCATCAGAAAAGTTATATAAGTATCATGTATCGTCGAATAGGTTGACCTTGGCGATAAATGTTGCAAAATATCGCCTACATCGCGATTTCTTAAACTGCGACCAAATTGACGTTTTCGTCATCACGCTTAACTAACGTAACTGACTCCAAAATTATTGAAAATTCAATATATTTTACTGATTAAAATAGTTTAATATATAAAGTACGTTGCTAAGCGGATTTTATAAATATTTGTAATTGTTAAGTTAGCGCGAAATATAATTTAATTTGGTACTTGAAAATTGTTTTATTCATTGTTTTCATTGTTTTATTCATTATTCAAGGTAATCTATGAATTTGCCTGGCGGCGTATAAATACGTACTTGAATACGTATATTTCCACCTATTCTGTTCAAACCTCACCGATCATTAAACATTTTTTGAATCCTCAAGTTAATTTAACCTCCTAATTTTTTTAAACAAAATGTAATAACTCGTGCTTAAGCACCAATCATTCAATATTTCACCAAGGAATAAGTAAACACATTAATCTGCAATAGTGACATTTAAAATATTGCAGCTTTCCCACCCATTGGAAAACCCAGCTTAAAATACTAAAATATCGAAATTTTAACCACTATACTTCGAAAACTAAAAGCGATCTAAAATCCAACTGCATACACTGGTAGAGCTTTCAAAGAGATACAAATTCTTGCTTATTGCTCATAGCTAACACTTTTAGTTTTTGAGATATAAATATTTGCATTAAAACTTGAAAAAACGGGAAAATAGATGAAAAACGGTTCAAATTTGAAACACGTAAAATAGATGAAAAAATCTGATGTGAGCAGCACATGACTTTCCCTGCAGACTTATATTAACGTTCTCTTTATTTTAACTAAATTTATTTCACTTTAAATTCAATTTTCGTTCTCATGCGGTAACCGGGCTTATTTTCAAAGGTGGCGTAGGGAAAGTACGAAAAACTAAAATATCTCGAGAACGGCTAGACCTAGTGTAATGGGGTTGGTCTTATTCTTTTCGTCGTTAAAAATTACGTATTAAATCAGCATTTAATGTTTATATTTGAGTATAACTAGTTCTTTAGTTTAGATTTGGACGATTTTTGCGGGCCATTTTGCAAAAAAAGGCAGGTCATTTTATTCCGAATCGTACCAAAATCTAATCAGCACCAGGTTAGCCTATAAGCGACTTATCCACCAAATTTTGTGAAATTCGGTCCATTAGTTTTTCAGTTAGAGTGGATACAAGCTTTTGCGGGCCATTTCGCAAAAAAGGCGGGTTCTTTTATTCCGAATCGTACCCAAAACTAATCAGCATTAGCCCCGCCCACAAGTGACTTACCTACAAAATTTTGTGAAATTCGGACCATTAGTTTTTTAATTAGAGTGGATACAAAATCTGCACAGACAGACACACAGACAGACAGACAGACACACAGACAGACAGACAGACACACACACAGACGTCACGCTAAAAATGGTTTTTTCGTATTCTAGAGGTCTCGAAACGTGTAGATCCGTCGAAAACTCCAGTTGTGATTTTCGGTATGATTCCAATACTTTCCCTATACATTACCATGTATTGCAGGGAAAGTAAAAATCTGATGTGGACAGCACATGACTTTCCCTGCAGACTTATATCCACGTTCTCTTTATTTTAATTAAATTTATTTCACTTTTATTCAATTTTCGTTCTCATTCGGTAACCGGGCTTATTTTGAAAGGTGGCGTAGGGAAAGTACGAAAAACTAAAATATCTCGAGAACGGCTAGTCCTAGTGTAATGGGGTTGGTCTTATTCTTTTCGTCGTTAAACATTACGTATTAAACGGGCATTTAATGGATATATCTTAGTATACCTAGTTCTTTAGTTTAGATTTTGAAGATTTTTGCGGGCCGTTTTGCAAAAAAAGGCAGGTTATTTTTTTCCGAATCGTACCAAAATCTAATCAGCACCAGAGTGACCTATACGTGACTCATCTACCGAATTTTGTGAAATTCGGTCCATTAGTTTTTCAGCTAGAGTGGATACAAGCTTTTGCGGGCCATTTCGCAAAAAAAGGCGGGTTCTTTTATTCCGAATCGTATCCAAAACTAATCAGCACTAGCCCCGCCCACAAGTGACTTACCTACCAAATTTTGTGAAATTCGGTCCATTAGTTTTTTAGTTACAGTGGATACAAAATCTGCACAGACAGACAGACACACAGA